>CM042016.1:98236574-98701574 GCA_023525715.1 Cichorium intybus | reverse complement strand
ACCAGTTCACCAGTTAAGCCAGAAGAGGGTGGCATTGCCATTACCCACACTTTTGCAAATAAGTTATCTTGGGTCCAGATCAATACTTCTCAAGTTGTACCACTGTTGCACAATGCTCTTCCATGTTCTCCCAATTTTTATTCTCAAATCGTCTCCCCAACCCGTCAATTTTCCATGAATGCTATCAACTACTTTAATCCATAACGCACCTTCTTCCCTCCTGTACCTCCAATACCATTTTGCGATCAGGGCTCTGTTTATTTCTTCTAGGGAATTAATGCCAAGACCACCTGAATTTCTATCCAGCAACACGTGATCCCACTTAATCCATGGAATTCTTTTACACGTTTTATCACCACCCCAAAAGAAATCCCTCCTTAATCCTTCAAGAATTTTAACCACACAGTTAGGAGCTTTATAAATAGAAAAGATGAAGGTACCTAAGCTTCCAAGAACGTTATTGCATATAGTATGTCTCCCACCAATAGATAGAGTACGAATTTTCCATCTACTAAGCTTGTTTTTAAACATGTCGATTAAGAATCTCCAAGCCTTCTTCGTTACCATGTTAACTCCAATTGGAACTCCAAGGAAAGTAGCTGGCATCACTTCCGCCTTACACCCTATAATTAAAGCCATGTTCTCAACCATAGCTTTATCGACACCAATACCATACAAGGCACTTTTATCTAAGTTCACCCTAAGACCAGACGCCTTTTGAAAACTGAAGAGAATTCGAACCAAGTTAAGCACATTCTCGACAAACCATTCACCAAAATAGATTGAATCATCTGCAAAAAAATGATGGGTAAGTTTCACATTATTTCGTCCCACCGCCACACCCTTATAAGAGTTATTATCTATAGCCTTGGATATAACTGAGTGCAGCCCCTCCATAATCAGCGTAAAGAGAAATACAGCCATTGGATCTCCTTGACGAAGACGCCTAAACAAAGAAAATTCTTTTGTGGGACTGCCATTCACCAAAACGGAAGAAGTTCCTGATTTAAGACATTCCTTTATCCATCCCCGCCACTTCAAACCAAATCCCTTATGATCTAGCATAGAATCCAAATACCTCCAGGAGACTGAGTCGTACGCCTTTGCAATATCCGACTTAAAAATGAACATTGTATTTTTTTCTGAGTTTCGCCCAGTCCATTACTTCGTTTACAATGAGGGGACCGTCAAGAATTTGTCTATCCTTGACAAACGCGGATTGCGCCTTATCAATGATCTTAGGAAGGATATATATATATATATATATATATATATATATATATATATATATATATATATATATATATATATATATATATATATATATATACATATATATATATATATATATATATATATATATATATATATATATATATATATATATATATATATATATATATATATATATATATATATATATATATATATAGGAATAGGTTCAAATAAGAACCATTAAAAGATTGAGAACTAAAAGAACCAATCCAAACCACACATTATTTTGATCTAATGGTTATGTGGTTTGATAGTCTATAACACGTTCACACTTGTTAAACTCCATATATATACAACCCTCCCATGGATTGCGTCAATGGCCAAGATTAGTTCTCACAGTTCTTAACTTTTTAATGGTTCTCATTTGAACCCTTCCCTATATATATATATATATATATATATATATATATATATATATATATATATATATATATATATATATATATATATATATATATATATATATATATATATATATATATATATATATATATATATATATATATATATATATATATATATATATATATATATATATAGTTGGGAAATAGACCTAAATCTATAACATATTGCCCAAGAATAATAACGAGAATATAAATGCGGAAATATAAACACAAAGTAACGACACAAAGATTTACGTGGTTCGGTCCAAGATGACCTACGTCCACGGGCAGTAGAGAGTATTCTTTATTCCTGAGCTAAATAAAGGTGTTACAGAGCGTACCTAGATTGCTAGTAATCGATCTCCTCTGACTAACGACTTCTGACTTTATTCATCATCTAACCCTAATGACCAGCCTTTATATTTATAGGCTTTACAAATGGACACAGAAAACCCTAGCCGTACCCTAGCTGTCACGGCCCACCGTGGCGCGAAAACTTAATAGGCCGCTACGCGCGTGACAATTCCAATTCACTATTTAACAATCTCCACCTTGAATTGCAAATTCAACATATCTCCACCACGCTCTAGAAACCAAAAAACTTCCTCTCGTCTCCTGCCAGCTTGCCCCGTAGGGACTTACCTCCTGCGAACATCAACCAAGTTCAAGCATAGCTCGAACTTCTCCTTGGGTAACGACTTCCTCAACATATCTGCCGGATTCACCTTGGTATCGATCTTCAAGATTGAGAACTTGTCTTCTTCAACTATGTCACGAATGAAATTTAACCGGATATCAATATGCTATGTCTTTTCATGATAAACCGGATTCCTTGCTAGACACAAAGCACTTCCACTATCACAGTTCAAGACAGGGTTCTCCACCTTCAACCCCAGACTCTCCACCAAACCATGTAGCCAGATACACTCCTTTATACCTTCAGTCATTGACATGTATTCCGCTTCAGTTGTAGACAAGGAAACTGTAGGTTGTAAAGTTGACTTCCAACTAACTGCACATCCAAACAAAGTGAAAATATAACAAGTGAGCGATCTCCTTTTCACCAAGTCACCACCATAGTCCGAGTATGCATATCCAACCAGGTTACTATGAATATTATAACCATAGACCAAACAAACATCCTTAGTCCCCTTCAAGTATCGCAAGATCCACTTGACTGCTTCCCAGTGAGCTTTCCCAGGATTACTCATAAACCTACTAACCACACTAACTGCGTGTGCTAAATCAGGTCTAGTGCAGACCATAGCGTACATAAGGCTTCCAACTGCACTTGAGCATGGAACTCTACTCATATAGTCTTTTTCCTCATCAGTAGTTGGTATAGTACTTCTGTTTAATTTGAAATGCGCTGCCAAAGGAGTTCCAACTAGTTTTGACTGATCCATACCGAAAGACTGCAAGACTTTCTCAATATATTTCTGCTGAGAAACATATAACAACCCTGCTTTCCTGTCTATCTGAATCTCCATCCCTAATATCTTCTTTGCTGCACCTAAATCCTTTATTTCAAACTCACTTTCCAAAAGCTTCTTCAAGTTATTAATTTCAGCCATCTCCTTGGCCGCAATGAGCATATCATCAAAATATAGCAACAGATAAACAAAGGACCTATTGGACAACTGCTTCAAGTAGACACAATTATAAAACTGATTTCGAATGTAGTCATGCAAAGTCATAAACGAATCAAATCTCCTGTACCATTGTCTAGGAGACTGCTTCAAACCATAAAGAGATTCTTCAACAGACACACATGATCCTTATTAAAACCCAGAAAACCTTCAGGCTGTGACATATATATCTTCTCCTCCAAGCTTCCATGAAGAAATGCAGTTTTGACATCGAGCTGCTCAAGCTCTAGATTAAACGCACTCACCATAGCCAAAAGAACCCAAATTGACTTATGCTTTACGACCGGTGAGAAAACCTCGTGATAGTCGATTCCTTCCTTATGAGAAAATCCCTTCGCCACTAACCGGGCCTTGAACCTTGCGGGTTCAACCCCTGGAATTCCTTCCTTTTTCTTAAAGACCCATTTGCATCCAACCGATTTTACTCCTTACGGTAATGGAACAAGATCTCACGTTTCATTCTTCTCAAAAGATTACATCTCTTCATTCATTGCCATCAACCAGCTTGATCCTTCTTTACTTGCCACCGCCTCTTTGTAGGACCGAGGCTCATCAGTACCAATGTTTTCACCAACAGCTAGTGCATATGCAACAGAACCAATATCACCATTAGTGACACATGCAGCATATCTATCTGGTTTCTTTGTGTTCCTTTTCTCTATTCTCTTTGCTATATATTCATCCTCATTGTTTTCTCTATCGACCTCAACATCACTAGAATGATCCTCATTAGGCTGTTCATGAGTTTTATCACGTCTATGCTGATCATCGCCGACATGCTGTTTTTCACTTATCACCATTCTATCTGGAATTTGTGTGAGAAACTACACCTTCTGGTTGGCACCCTGATCTTTCCCTACATGACTTGTATCACCTCCTATTTGGTTCACCATAGCAGATTCATGACATGCTTTTGGGGAGTAAGCCACTTAATATAGTATATGATGTGATAATCGATTCTTACATCACATAAAAATAGCATGTCTTGGATTGATTGACAGTAGGATCAATGATATTTAGTTTCATTCAGGATCGACATGCCCCAGGTTTGAAGAATTCGATGACAGGCCTTCGCTGCAAAAGATCCCGGAATTGGTCGATTCAGAATCGGCTGGATCTTTTTGTAATCGACTCTATAGCTTCTTCAATAAACGCTGGTTCTTCGATCACATATCTGCTATTAATAAATTTTGAAGTTCTTACTTCTTTTGTACGCCACAAATGATAACCTTTTAGTCAATGTGCATACCCTAGAAATATGTACTTCATTGCCCTCGCCTCAAGTTTACCATCATTAACATGAGCGTAAGCAGAACAACCAAATATACATAAACCAGAATAATCAGAGGGTTTTCCAGACCATGCCTCTTGAGAAGTCTTAAAGTCGATTGCAGTTGATGTTGATCTGTTCACCAGATAGCAAGCAGTATTAACCACTTTTGCCCAGAATTTCTTTGATAAGTCAGCATATAACCGCATGCTTCTAGCACGCGCTAACAGTGTTTGCTTCATCCGTTCCTGTAACACCCGGATTTTTAACACAAAGTACACCCGAAATTTTTCATACAAAAGTACGGGTACATTTATATTAAACAAACGGAATACAAGTAGTTACCAATAGATCTTATTCAATACAGAATTTTCCCAAGATCAAGTCGGGTATTACATTTTATTACCAAACGATAATACATATTCTTCAATTCTTAATCCTCACGCATCTCCTTACCTTTTCGTGAACCACTAGGACTTGAAACTCAATTCAACATACTACGGGTAAGCTATTTAAGCTTAGTAAGTAACATTAACAAAAGAGTTTCATATAACAACATTTCATCATAGAGATATTGAGTAAATAGGACCCACACAGTCCATGTAATTGAGATCCATACAATCTCATAGTAGAACCCATACAGTTCAGCAGGTAGAGATCCATACAATCTCATTATAGAACCCATACAGTTCAGCAGGTAGATATCCATACAATCTTATGATAGGACCCATACAGTCCATGAGTTACCTGACAATTATACATTACACAGCAACAAGCAGACAATGTATAGCTACAGGATTATGTCACTCACCTGAGTATAGTTCTTTCCGGATATTCTACGGCTTAAGACTGCTTCTTCCAACTGTTAATATAATTAAGTCTTAATTACTATAACACCAACATATGTCATACTATTGAACAACTTAAATCCTTTATTAATTTCCAATATGATACTTCATGATTTATCAAGTAAAGAACGGCCAGGTAGAAGATTAGATAGGGTGGCAGGATCCTTTCAACATTTTAGCCTTTCGGAAAATCCAACAACTAGATCCCAAGTAATCGGCCTAGTCACCGTCCTCGTAAGTAAATCAATCGGTATTATTTTCGGAAATTACGAATTGTTATAATAACGACGTTTTTAAGGTTTTTGTTTACTATTGTTGGAAATGAGTATAATATAACATATGTTATACTTATTAAATATTATACTTCTTAACACACAAATTACTTTACAATACATAATTAAGCTATAGAAAGGTTTGTAGTTACCTTATGACCCTGCGTCGGGATCTACAACTCCTTCGTTAGGCTTTCGAGCTTCTTCCGCTCACTTGCTTACATTCTAGTGCTTAGAAACCTCTATATATTGGATTGAGATTTGTTGGTGTGGTTTATGAGATGCTTTGGGGGGTATTTATACTTGAATTCTTGAATAAAAAATGGCATGACACTTTTGACAAAAGATTTTAATAATATACTTTGTTGAAATTAAAGACCTTCTAGAATCAGTCTGTTCAAGACTGGTTTAGCCGATCTCATACCCATTAAATTCACGTTTATATTTGATATTCAGAATATTCATCTCAATACCTTTCCAGGGACGTATAGTACGTATTTATACGATTTTTCTATGATTTATTATGAATTTTTGAAAACAGACTATCTAATCTGTCAATTTCGAACTAATCAGTGAAGATTGTAATTTTTACCATAGATAATGCCATTTTCAATCTTACTATTATTTGTGGTAATTGTACTATACTCAATTTTTAAACTTTGTGCACTGGTTTGAGGTCCAAATAATTTTTCTAGAATTAATTATGATTTTTCTAAAAACTGCACAAAATGCTGATTTTTATATGAAATTGTAACTAAAGTTTATTCATAGCTTTATAATTACCAAAAATCATAGAATTCACAATAATTATAAATAACTGAAATACAGGTCTTACAAGTCTCCCTCACTTATAAGAATTTCGTCCCCGAAATTCAATTCTAGCATTAAAAATTCTTTCAACTATCTCTGCTTTCAGAAGATATACTTTTTATTTCAAAAGTATTTTCATTATCTCGTTCTAACGAAAGTCAAGCAGCGAATTTTGAAAAAAAATGTCACTTAGGGTAGTGAAAAGTCGTACCTACTGTAGATGGTTTGAATTTTTTTGGTAATAAGAACGTGGGTTGTCCTTTCGGTTCTAGCTGCAATATACTATATATACAGGTATGTAATATCATTCATTTCCACATTCATTTTCAGTCTCATCCTCTCTTATCACTAGTTTTTTTCGTAAACGAACTCATATTTAAAGCTGAGTCATGGAAAACAGATCTTCAATGGGCGATCCGTCGAACCCTGGACCTGGTTTTCCGCAAGGATAGGGTACTTCAAACCAAGCATTCTTAAATGAGTTCGGTGACTCTAACATTCTAGACATCTATCATCCATACTTCGATTACTTTTCTAATGTTTTGTTTGATTTTGAATTATGGTACAGTCTTCCAGATATACTACCAATAGAGCATCTCTACGATGAGCCGGAAATTTTTCCCGAGCTGAACATTAACTCAGATGATCTGGTGCATGCATCTTTAGACTTTGCACTTAATCAGACTCCATGCCTTCTAACAAGTTAAATTCTTTTGAATGATCCATTTATAAGTATTGTATTTTGTTTTATCATCTGACATGTGTTATTTGTAGACCCATTTGTGGATGGTCTAACTGAGTACAATCCATTCATGGACGTGCACCCAACAAGCAGTGAGTTTTGTCCCCATGAATCAAGAATTCATGGCTGGCATTCAGAATGAGAATCAATTTCAGAGGACTCATAACATAAATATTGAATTGAATCCCGAGTTTGGGGTTGGTTTTCAATATCAAGATCATCTTCGGTTGATTCAAAGGAATCTAGAAGGATTTCAGAATCCTGAGATTTTAGTTGAAAACCAACAATTATTACCGATAGAGACCACTAATTTTGATGAATCAATGTCCATCTTTGGGTCAGAAAATCAGGAACATGTTCAAATGATCCAGAATGATAACAATACAATTGGATTTGAACCTTCTAGTTCAGAAAACATAGCAAGTGGCAGTGGAAGAGGTTTCACACATTTATTAAGTAGGGAAATAATAGCTGAACACTTTAACGAACCAATTGAGAAAGCTGCGAAGGAACTCAACATTGGAACGACACAATTAAAAAAACGCTGTAGAGAATTAGGTATCAATCATTGGCCCCAACGACAACTTACGAGTTTGCAAACTCTTATTGATCGTGCTGAGGTAAAGAACTACATTTTTTTAATTCCTTTGTATCATAAGGTTGAAATTACTAAAGTTATTTGTGCCACAGGAATTTGGTAATGAATTTATTGAGGCAACAGAATTATCGGGAGATTTAATACCCAACCTAAAAAAAGAAAAAGAAGCGATAATTGAAGGGTCACAATCGGGTCTAACAGACGGCACAAAGAAGCTAATACAAGCTGCTCATAAGGTTGTATTTAGGAAAAGAAAAATTCAGGAAAAGGGGGAAACTTCATCAAGAACTCATACACAGCAGCAATCTCTGCCATCTAATTCTGGTATGAGTAGTATTAACCCTGGTTTACTCGAGTCTTCGAGTGAGGAGAATTTTTGAGGCTTTGTAGGTGACCTAGCCTGGTTTCCTCCTTCTTATAGCTACCCCCCAACTGGTTCCGAATTAGAGCCCTTACACATGCCCCAAATGAGTCAATATTTAGCCCCTAATCATGGGGTTACAGGTTCCAACCCTATCAAGACCCCATACCTTGGAGCTCCTCCTCCAATAACTGAAAGCATACCACTTCCAAATCCCCGAGAGGTACAAGTCAACCGAATGATGACAAAGAGTGGAGTGTAGAATATGTTCTCTCGCTTCTTTCTGATTCTCCAGTTTAGTAGTTCTGTAAACTTTTCTTAATGTATTAAGTTAAAGTTTTAGTAATAGTTCACATGTATCGACGTGTTACTACTTTTATTTTTGTCATAACTAACCACACCCTTATTTAATTGGATTCCTCATGACCAACTCCTGATTCGAACGCGGATCCTGTGCTTTCAATAGTAGGAGCTCTACTATAATCTTCCACACCCATCCATGTCCATTCCAGGACTTGTCCATAAATCTCCAATTCGCTTCTCACTGGTATCTCCAACACATATGCCCTGACAAAGCATATGCCAACACTTTCCCAGAATACCAGGACTCTCATCCTGATCCTGCTACTTTAAGTATTACAAAAGTTTCTCTAATGATGACAAGTCGCCCTTTGAATGTTTCTTAAAGGCTTCATCCTAATAATGAATATACCAATAATTATAGCTACTATTCTACTTAAGCAACTATTTCTACTCTCACGGTTTAAGTCTAGAGTCTTACTACTAAGATCTAGTTCGCTTAAACCACGGCTCTGATTCCAAGTTGTAACACCCGGATTTTTAACACAAAGTACACCCGAAATTTTTCATACAAAAGTAGGGGTACATTTATATTAAACAAACGGAATACAAGTAGTTACCAATAGATCTTATTCAATACAGAATTTTCCCAAGATCAAGCCGGGTATTACATTTTATTACCAAACGATAATACATATTCTTCAATTCTTAATCCTCACGCATCTCCTTACCTTTTCCTGAACCACTAGGACCTGAAACTCAATTCAACATACTACGGGTAAGCTATTTAAGCTTAGTGAGTAACATTAACAAAAGAGTTTCATATAACAACATTTCATCATAGAGATATTGAGTAAATAGGACCCACACAGTCCATGTAATTGAGATCCATACAATCTCATAGTAGAACCCATACAGTTCAGCAGGTAGAGATCCATACAATCTCATGATAGAACCCATACAGTTCAGCAGGTAGAGATCCATATAATCTCATGATAGGACCCATACAGTCCATGAGTTACCTGACAATTATATATTACACAGCAACAAGCAGACAATGTATAGCTACAGGATTATGTCACTCACCTGAGTATAGTTCTTTCCGGATATTCTACGGCTTAAGACTTCTTCTTCCAACTGTTAATATAATTAATTCTTAATTACTATAACACCAACATATGTCATACTATTGAACAACTTAAATCCTTTATTAATTTCCAATATGATACTTCATGATTTATCAAGTAAAGAACGGCCAGGTAGAAGATTAGATAGGGTGGCAGGATCCTTTCAGCATTTTAGCCTTTCGGAAAATCCAACAACCAGATCCCAAGTAATCGGCCTAGTCACCGTCCTCGTAAGTAAATCAATCGGTATTATTTTCGGAAATTACGAATTGTTATAATAACGACGTTTTTAAGGTTTTTGTTTACTATTGTTGGAAATGAGTATAATATAACATATGTTATACTTATTAAATATTATACTTCTTAACACACAAATTACTTTACAATACATAATTAAGCTATAGAAAGGTTTGTAGTTACCTTATGACCCTTCGTCGAGATCTATAACTCCTTCGTTAGGCTTTCGAGCTTCTTCCGCTCACTTGCTTACATTCTAGTGCTTAGAAACCTCTATATATTGGATTGAGATTTGTTGGTGTGGTTTATGAGATGCTTTGGGGGGTATTTATACTTGAATTCTTGAATAAAAAATGGCATGACACTTTTGACAAAAGATTTTAATAATATACTTTGTTAAAATTAATGACCTTCTAGAATCAGTCTGGTCAAGACTGGTTTAGCCGATCTCATACCCATTAAATTCACGTTTATATTTGATATTCAGAATATTCATCTCAATACCTTTCCAGGGACGTATAGTACGTATTTATACGATTTTTCTATGATTTATTATGAATTTTTGAAAACAGACTATCTAATCTGTCAATTTCGAACTAATCAGTGAAGATTGTAATTTTTACCATAGATAATGCCATTTTCAATTTTACTATTACTTGTGGTAATTGTAATATACTCAATTTGTAAACTTTGTGCACTGGTTTGAGGTCCAAATAATTTTTCTAGAATTAATTATGATTTTTCTAAAAACTGCACAAAATGCTGATTTTTATATGAAATTGTAACTAAAGTTTATTCTTAGCATTATAATTACCAAAAATCATAGAATTCACAATAATTATAAATAACTGAAATACAGGTCTTACAAGTCTCCCTCACTTATAAGAATTTCGTCCCCGAAATTCAATTCTAGCATTAAAAATTCTTTCAACTATCTCTGCTTTCAGAAGATATACTTTTTATTTCAAAAGTATTTTCATTATCTCGTTCTAACGAAAGTCAAGCGGCGAATTTTGAAAAAAAAATGTCACTTAGGGTTGTGAAAAGTCGTACTTACTGTAGATGGTTTGAATTTTGTTGGTAATAAGAACGTGGGTTGTCCTTTCGGTTCTAGCTGCAATATACTATATATACAGGTATGTAATATCATTCATTTCCACATTCATTTTCAGTCTCATCCTCTCTTATCACTAGTTTTTTTCGTAAACGAACTCATATTTAAAGCTGAGTCATGGAAAACAGATCTTCAATGGGCGATCCGTCGAACCCTGGACCTAGTTTTCCGCAAGGATAGGGTACTTCAAACCAAGCATTCTTAATAGAGTTCGGTGACTCTAACATTCTAGACATCTATCATCCATACTTCGATTACTTTTCTAATGTTTTGTTTGATTTTGAATTATGGTACAGTCTTCCAGATATACTACCAATAGTGCATCTCCACGATGAGCCGGAAATTTTTCCCGAGCTGAACATTAACTCAGATGATCCGGTGCATGCATCTTTAGACTTTGCACTTAATCAGACTCCATGCCTTCTACCAAGTTAAATTCTTTTGAATGATCCATTTATAATTATTGTATTTTGTTTTATCATCTGACATGTGTTATTTGTAGACCCATTTGTGGATGGTCTAACTGAGTACAATCCATTCATGGACGTGCACCCAACAAGCAGTGAGTTTGTCCCCATGAATCAAGAATTCATGGCTGGCATTCAGAATGAGAATCAATTTCAGAGGACTCCTAACATAAATATTGAATTGAATCCCGAGTTTGGGGTTGGTTTTCAATATCAAGATCATCTTCGGTTGATTCAAAGGAATCTAGAAGGATTTCAGAATCCTGAGATTTTAGTTGAAAACCAACAATTATTACCGATAGAGACCACTAATTTTGATGAATCAATGTCCATCTTTGGGTCAGAAAATCAGGAACATGTTCAAATGATCCAGAATGATAACTATACAATTGGATTTGAACCTTCTAGTTCAGAAAACATAGCAAGTGGCAGTGGAAGAGGTTTCAGACATTTATTAAGTGGGGAAATAATAGCTGAACACTTTAACGAATCAATTGAGAAAGCTGCGAAGGAACTCAACATTGGAACGACATAATTAAAAAAACGCTGTAGAGAATTAGGTATCAATCATTGGCCCCAACGACAACTTACGAGTTTGCAAACTCTTATTGATCGTGCTGAGGTAAAGAACTACATTTTTTTTAATTCCTTTGTATCATAAGGTTGAAATTACTAAAGTTATTTGTGCCACAAGAATTTGGTAATGAATTTATTGAGGCAACAGAATTATCGGGAGATTTAATACCCAACCTAAAAAAAGAAAAAGAAGCGATAATTGAAGGGTCACAATCGGGTCTAACAGACAGCACAAAGAAGCTAATACAAGCTGCTCATAAGGTTGTATTTAGGAAAAGAAAAATTCAGGAAAAGGGGGAAACTTCATCAAGAACTCATACACAGCAGCAATCTCTGCCATCTAATTCTGGTATGAGTAGTATTAACCCTGGTTTACTCGAGTCTTCGAGTGAGGAGAATTTTTGAGGCTTTGTAGGTGACCTAGCCTGGTTTCCTCCTTCTTATAGCTACCCCCAACTGGTTCCGAATTAGAGCCCTTACACATGCCCCAAATGAGTCAATATTTAGCCCCTTATCATGGGGTTACAGGTTCCAACCCTATCGAGACCCCATACCTTGGAGCTCCTCCTCCAATAACTGAAAGCATACCACTTCCAAATCCCCGAGAGGTACAAGTCAACCTAATGATGACAAAGAGTGGAGTGTAGAAGATATTCTCTCGCTTCTTTCTGATTCTCCAGTTTAGTAGTTCTGTAAACTTTTCTTAATGTATTAAGTTAAAGTTTTAGTAATAGTTCACATGTATCGACGTGTTACTACTTTTATTTTTTTCATAACTAACCACACCCTTATTTAATTGGATTCCTCATGACCAACTCCTGATTCAAACGCGGATCCTATGCTTTCAATAGTAGGAGCTCTACTATAATCTTCCACACCCATCCATGTCCATTCCAGGACTTGTCCATAAATCTCCAATTCGCTTCTCACTGGTATCTCCAACACATATGCCCTTACAAAGCATATGCCAACACTTTCCCAGAATACCAGGACTCTCATCCTGATCCTGATACTCTAAGTATTACGAAACTTTCTCTAATGATGACAAGTCGCCCTTTGAATGTTTCTTAAAGGCTTTATCCTAACAATGAATATACCAATAATTATAGCTAGTATTCTACTTAAGCAACTATTTCTACTCTCACTGTTTAAGTCTAGAGTCTTACTACTAAGATCTAGTTCGCTTAAACCACGGCTCTGATACCAACTTGTAACACCCGGATTTTTAACACAAAGTACACCCGAAATTTTTCATACAAAAGTAGGGGTACATTTATATTAAACAAACGGAATACAAGTAGTTACCAATAGATCTTATTCAATACAGAATTTTCCCAAGATCAAGCCGGGTATTACATTTTATTACCAAACGATAATACATATTCTTCAATTCTTAATCCTCACGCATCTCCTTACCTTTTCCTGAACCACTAGGACCTGAAACTCAATTCAACATACTACGGGTAAGCTATTTAAGCTTAGTGAGTAACATTAACAAAAGAGTTTCATATAACAACATTTCATCATAGAGATATTGAGTAAATAGGACCCACACAGTCCATGTAATTGAGATCCATACAATCTCATAGTAGAACCCATACAGTTCAGCAGGTAGAGATCCATACAATCTCATGATAGAACCCATACAGTTCAGCAGGTAGAGATCCATACAATCTCATGATAGGACCCATACAGTCCATGAGTTACCTGACAATTATACATTACACAGCAACAAGCAGACAATGTATAGCTACATGATTATGTCACTCACCTGAGTATAGTTCTTTCCGGATATTCTACGGCTTAAGACTTCTTCTTCCAACTGTTAATATAATTAAGTCTTAATTACTATAACACCAACATATGTCATACTATTGAACAACTTAAATCCTTTATTAATTTCCAATATGATACTTCATGATTTATCAAGTAAAGAACGGCCAGGTAGAAGATTAGATAGGGTGGCAGGATCCTTTCAGCATTTTAGCCTTTCGGAAAATCCAACAACCAGATCCCAAGTAATCGGCCTAGTCACCGTCCTCGTAAGTAAATCAATCGGTATTATTTTCGGAAATTACGAATTGTTATAATAACGACGTTTTTAAGGTTTTTGTTTACTATTGTTGGAAATGAGTATAATATAACATATGTTATACTTATTAAATATTATACTTCTTAACACACAAATTACTTTACAATACATAATTAAGCTATAGAAAGGTTTGTAGTTACCTTATGACCCTTCGTCGGGATCTATAACTCCTTCGTTAGGCTTTCGAGCTTCTTCCGCTCACTTGCTTACATTCTAGTGCTTAGAAACCTCTATATATTGGATTGAGATTTGTTGGTGTGGTTTATGAGATGCTTTGGGGGGTATTTATACTTGAATTCTTGAATAAAAAATGGCATGACACTTTTGACAAAAGATTTTAATAATATACTTTGTTAAAATTAAAGACCTTCTAGAATCAGTCTGGTCAAGACTGGTTTAGCCGATCTCATACCCATTAAATTCACGTTTATATTTGATATTCAGAATATTCATCTCAATACCTTTCCAGGGACGTATAGTACGTATTTATACGATTTTTCTATGATTTATTATGAATTTTTGAAAACAGACTATCTAATCTGTCAATTTCGAACTAATCAGTGAAGATTGTAATTTTTACCATAGATAATGCCATTTTCAATTTTACTATTACTTGTGGTAATTGTACTATACTCAATTTGTAAACTTTGTGCACTGGTTTGAGGTCCAAATAATTTTCTAGAATTAATTATGATTTTTCTAAAAACTGCACAAAATGCTGATTTTTATATGAAATTGTAACTAAAGTTTATTCTTAGCATTATAATTACCAAAAATCATAGAATTCACAATAATTATAAATAACTGAAATACAGGTCTTACAAGTCTCCCTCACTTATAAGAATTTCGTCCCCGAAATTCAATTCTAGCATTAAAAATTCTTTCAACTATCTCTGCTTTCAGAAGATATACTTTTTATTTCAAAAGTATTTTCATTATCTCGTTCTAACGAAAGTCAAGCGGCGAATTTTGAAAAAAAAATGTCACTTAGGGTAGTGAAAAGTCGTACTTACTGTAGATGGTTTGAATTTTTTGGTAATAAGAACGTGGGTTGTCCTTTCGGTTCTAGCTGCGATATACTATATATACAGGTATGTAATATCATTCATTTCCACATTCATTTTCAGTCTCATCCTCTCTTATCACTAGTTTTTTTCGTAAACGAACTCATATTTAAAGCTGAGTCATGGAAAACAGATCTTCAATGGGCGATCCGTCGAACCCTGGACCTAGTTTTCCGCAAGGATAGGGTACTTCAAACCAAGCATTCTTAATAGAGTTCGGTGACTCTAACATTCTAGACATCTATCATCCATACTTCGATTACTTTTCTAATGTTTTGTTTGATTTTGAATTATGGTACAGTCTTCCAGATATACTACCAATAGAGCATCTCCACGATGAGCCGGAAATTTTTCCCGAGCTGAACATTAACTCAGATGATCCGGTGCATGCATCTTTAGACTTTGCACTTAATCAGACTCCATGCCTTCTACCAAGTTAAATTCTTTTGAATGATCCATTTATAATTATTGTATTTTGTTTTATCATCTGACATGTGTTATTTGTAGACCCATTTGTGGATGGTCTAACTGAGTACAATCCATTCATGGACGTGCACCCAACAAGCAGTGAGTTTGTCCCCATGAATCAAGAATTCATGGCTGGCATTCAGAATGAGAATCAATTTCAGAGGACTCCTAACATAAATATTGAATTGAATCCCGAGTTTGGGGTTGGTTTTCAATATCAAGATCATCTTCGGTTGATTCAAAGGAATCTAGAAGGATTTCAGAATCCTGAGATTTTAGTTGAAAACCAACAATTATTACCGATAGAGACCACTAATTTTGATGAATCAATGTCCATCTTTGGGTCAGAAAATCAGGAACATGTTCAAATGATCCAGAATGATAACAATACAATTGGATTTGAACCTTCTAGTTCAGAAAACATAACAAGTGGCAGTGTAAGAGGTTTCAGACATTTATTAAGTGGGAAAATAATAGCTGAACACTTTAACGAACCAATTGAGAAAGCTGCGAAGGAACTCAACATTGGAACGACACAATTAAAAAAACGCTGTAGAGAATTAGGTATCAATCATTGGCCCCAACGACAACTTACGAGTTTGCAAACTCTTATTGATCGTGCTGAGGTAAAGAACTACATTTTTTTTAATTCCTTTGTATCATAAGGTTGAAATTACTAAAGTTATTTGTGCCACAAGAATTTGGTAATGAATTTATTGAGGCAACAGAATTATCGGGAGATTTAATACCCAACCTAAAAAAAGAAAAAGAAGCGATAATTGAAGGGTCACAATCGGGTCTAACAGACGGCACAAAGAAGCTAATACAAGCTGCTCATAAGGTTGTATTTAGGAAAAGAAAAATTCAGGAAAAGGGGGAAACTTCATCAAGAACTCATACACAGCAGCAATCTCTGCCATCTAATTCTGGTATGAGTAGTATTAACCCTGGTTTACTCGAGTCTTCGAGTGAGGAGAATTTTTGAGGCTTTGTAGGTGACCTAGCCTGGTTTCCTCCTTCTTATAGCTACCCCCAACTGGTTCCGAATTAGAGCCCTTACACATGCCCCAAATGAGTCAATATTTAGCCCCTTATCATGGGGTTACAGGTTCCAACCCTATCGAGACCCCATACCTTGGAGCTCCTCCTCCAATAACTGAAAGCATACCACTTCCAAATCCCCGAGAGGTACAAGTCAACCTAATGATGACAAAGAGTGGAGTGTAGAAGATATTCTCTCGCTTCTTTCTGATTCTCCAGTTTAGTAGTTCTGTAAACTTTTCTTAATGTATTAAGTTAAAGTTTTAGTAATAGTTCACATGTATCGACGTGTTACTACTTTTATTTTTTTCATAACTAACCACACCCTTATTTAATTGGATTCCTCATGACCAACTCCTGATTCGAACGCGGATCCTGTGCTTTCAATAGTAGGAGCTCTACTATAATCTTCCACACCCATCCATGTCCATTCCAGGACTTGTCCATAAATCTCCAATTCGCTTCTCACTGGTATTTCCAACACATATGCCCTTACAAAGCATATGCCAACACTTTCCCAGAATACCAGGACTCTCATCCTGATCCTGCTACTCTAAGTATTACGAAACTTTCTCTAATGATGACAAGTCGCCCTTTGAATGTTTCTTAAAGGCTTCATCCTAACAATGAATATACCAATAATTATAGCTAGTATTCTACTTAAGCAACTATTTCTACTCTCACTGTTTAAGTCTAGAGTCTTACTACTAAGATCTAGTTCGCTTAAACCACGGCTCTGATACCAACTTGTAACACCCGGATTTTTAACACAAAGTACACCCGAAATTTTTCATACAAAAGTAGGGGTACATTTATATTAAACAAACGGAATACAAGTAGTTACCAATAGATCTTATTCAATACAGAATTTTCCCAAGATCAAGCCGGGTATTACATTTTATTACCAAACGATAATACATATTCTTCAATTCTTAATCCTCACGCATCTCCTTACCTTTTCCTGAACCACTAGGACCTGAAACTCAATTCAACATACTACAGGTAAGCTATTTAAGCTTAGTGAGTAACATTAACAAAAGAGTTTCATATAACAACATTTCATCATAGAGATATTGAGTAAATAGGACCCACACAGTCCATGTAATTGAGATCCATACAATCTCATAGTAGAACCCATACAGTTCAGCAGGTAGAGATCCATACAATCTCATGATAGAACCCATACAGTTCAGCAGGTAGAGATCCATACAATCTCATGATAGGACCCATACAGTCCATGAGTTACCTGACAATTATACATTACACAGCAACAAGCAGACAATGTATAGCTACAGGATTATGTCACTCACCTGAGTATAGTTCTTTCCGGATATTCTACGGCTTAAGACTTCTTCTTCCAACTGTTAATATAATTAAGTCTTAATTACTATAACACCAACATATGTCATACTATTGAACAACTTAAATCCTTTATTAATTTCCAATATGATACTTCATGATTTATCAAGTAAAGAACGGCCAGGTAGAAGATTAGATAGGGTGGCAGGATCCTTTCAGCATTTTAGCCTTTCGGAAAATCCAACAACCAGATCCCAAGTAATCGGCCTAGTCACCGTCCTCGTAAGTAAATCAATCGGTATTATTTTCGGAAATTACGAATTGTTATAATAACGACGTTTTTAAGGTTTTTGTTTACTATTGTTGGAAATGAGTATAATATAACATATGTTATACTTATTAAATATTATACTTCTTAACACACAAATTACTTTACAATACATAATTAAGCTATAGAAAGGTTTGTAGTTACCTTATGACCCTTCGTCGGGATCTATAACTCCTTCGTTAGGCTTTCGAGCTTCTTCCGCTCACTTGCTTACATTCTAGTGCTTAGAAACCTCTATATATTGGATTGAGATTTGTTGGTGTGGTTTATGAGATGCTTTGGGGGGTATTTATACTTGAATTCTTGAATAAAAAATGGCATGACACTTTTGACAAAAGATTTTAATAATATACTTTGTTAAAATTAAAGACCTTCTAGAATCAGTCTGGTCAAGACTGGTTTAGCCAATCTCATACCCATTAAATTCACGTTTATATTTGATATTCAGAATATTCATCTCAATACCTTTCCAGGGACGTATAGTACGTATTTATACGATTTTTCTATGATTTATTATGAATTTTTGAAAACAGACTATCTAATCTGTCAATTTCGAACTAATCAGTGAATATTGTAATTTTTACCATAGATAATGCCATTTTCAATCTTACTATTATTTGTGGTAATTGTACTATACTCAATTTGTAAACTTTGTGCACTGGTTTGAGGTCCAAATAATTTTTCTAGAATTAATTATGATTTTTCTAAAAACTGCACAAAATGCTGATTTTTATATGAAATTGCAATCAAGCTTTCTGACCATACCATCGTGCATCATAATATGTACCGTACCGCTTCCTTTGACCTGAGCAACCCAATCATCTCCCAACTTCACCGTTCATTTCAAGTCTTGAAAAGATTCGAACCAGTCACGATGGAAAGTCATATGATAAGATGCCCCAGTATCCATGACCCATGCATCAACAGAACTAGATGTACAAACAGTCAACACATCACCTATGTCCTCTTCATCAGAACCATGTTGAACAATAGCTGTACTGATATTGTTGCTATTTTCTCCCTTCCCCCCTTTCAGCAATGAACAATTTCTCTTGAAGTGACCCTTCTCCTTGCAGTTATAACACTTGACTTTTGCAGAACCTTTCGATTTTGAACGTGACTTACTTCGATTTCCACCATCTTTCTTATCCGATGTCCTTCCTCTGCCAACGAACAGACCTGAACCGGATGTCTCCTCATTTCCAGAAACTCTACGTTTAAGTTCCTTGGATAACAGAGAATCCTTCACATCATTCACAGTAATTGTTGTTCTTCCGTACAACACAGTATCAACAAAGTTCTCATGTGAATTCGGCAGTGAACATAACAAAATAAGGGCTTGATCTTCATCATCAATATTTACTCCTACTCCTTGAAGATCTAGAATAATACGATTGAAAGAATCAAGATGGTCTGTTACTTGAGTACCTTCTGCTATCCGGAAAGTGTACAACCGTTGCTTCTGATACAGCCTATTTGTCAAAGAACTGTTCTGATACGTATCACAGAGCTTCTTCCAAATACCGGCAACAGTGGGTTGATCAACAACTTCCCTCAACACCTCATCCGTCAAGCTCAAAAGAACATCACTTTGTGCTTTCCCCTCGGTCTCCTTCTTCACTGCATCTGTCGTGTCCTTTGCATATTCTCCTTCCACTGCAACTGCACATCCTTGTTGAAACAGAAGAGCCTTCATCTTCACCTTCCACAAAGTGAAATCATTCGAGCCATTGAACTTCTCCAAATCGAACTTGTGAGATGACATCTTCAAACAACCGATCCTTGTAGTCTTTGATAAACTAGTGTAAACAAGAAAGCTGTTTACTGCTCGACGTCGCCGCGGCGCGGGCTTCAACGGGTGCGACGCGGTCCTCAACAGATGCGACACGGTCTTCAACAGACGCGACGCGGGCAGCCGTAAACCCTAGAGCTACTACTGACTTCAATCAACCAGATCTAAAACACGCAGACCTAAAACCGCTAATAACCACAGATTTATAATCGCAGATCTAACACTGCAGATTTGAAACCGCGGCTCTGATACCACTTGTTAGGAAATAGACCTAAATCTATAACCTATTGCCCAGAAATAATAACGAGAATATAAATGCGGAAACATAAATACAAAGTAACGACACACAGATTTACGTGGTTCGGTCCAAGATGACCTACGTCAACGGGCAGGAGAGAGTATTCTTTATTCCAGAGCTAAATAAATGTGTTACAGAGCGTACCTAGATTGCTAGTAATTGGCCTCCTCTGACTAACGAATTCTGACTTTTTTATCATCTAACCCAAATGACCAACGTTTATATTTATAGGCTTTACAAATGGACACAAAAAAACGTAGACGTACCCTAGCTGTCACAGCCCAGCGTGACAGCTATTTAACACACACACACACACACACACACACACACACACACACACACACATATATATATATATATATATATATATATATATATATATATATATATATATATATATATATATATATATATATATATATATATATATAGACTTAGGATCTTTTGAGAACCAATTTCACCCCGAGAACCCGAGAACTCCCAACTCCTTTTAAATCAATCATATATCTCCCAAACCGATATTTTTTTCAAAAAACCGACCCCATAGGCCTCTTAGACGCTCAAAATGGGGCCGGGTCGCTGAAAAAAAATTTCCGAAAAAACGACTTTTTTTTCTTTGAAAAACATTGTACATGTGCAAAAAAAAAAAAACTTTGCACATGTGCAAAGTTTTTTATACGTACATTTTTTTTTCAAGTTTTTTTTTATGGATGTCTTTCTAACATATATTTAAGGCGTTCTGTAAAAAAAATTTCAAAAAAAGTGTACGTATAAAAAAGTTTGCACATGTGCAAAGTTTTTTTTTTGCACATGTGCAAAATTTTTTCAAAAAAAAAAAAAAAAAAGTCGTTTTTCGGAAATTTTTTTCAGCGATCCGACACCTATTTGAGCGTTTTAGAGACCTATGTGGTCGGTTTTTTTAAAAAAATATCGGTTTGGGAGTTCTCGGGTTCTCGGGGGACTTGTGGTTCTCAAAATATCCTAACTCTATATATATATATATATATATATATATATATATATATATATATATATATATATATATATATATATATATATATATATATATATATATATATATATATATATATATATATATATATATATGTATATAGAGTTAGGATTTTTTGAGAACCAAGGAAAGCCCGAGAACCCGAGAACTCGAGGAGGAGCGTCGGATGAGAATTTTTAATGGTCAAGATTCATTAATGGCAAGATTGTAAATAACACAAAACTATTGGACATCAATTAAACAAACTAAACATTCCAGGGACAATTTTGACAAATCATAAACAAAATAACTGAAAAGGGAAAATGAATCAAATGAAATAATTATCCCAAAATTCAAGGGAATCACGTTCGAATCTTCATAACTCTAAAGAACACATCCATGGCGGCTCCTCTCAATACCTGATCGATTCTCGCAAATTTCAATTGATTTCTTCTCAATAAATGTGCAGGTTTATTCATACATTCTTCGAATCTTCTCAATTTTCCCTTTTACTCGAAATTTTCAGTCACAAAACATCATCAATGGGCAAAATCAAGTTCCACTGAAGTTGAAGAACACTAATTACTGCATAACCCACGTTGTTTTACAAAAAAAGTACAAAAATCACCAAAAACCGACCTAGGTCATAGGATTTCAAATTTGAAGAAAATTTTTCATGAAAAACAACTTTCTCACAATTTAAAACATGTAGATCTATCAAACTTTCTTTGATTCGATCGTTTTTTACTTCTCAACTGTGTTTTTGTACAAATTAGAACACTACACTCATTGTTTGTTGATTTGGAAAATTATACAACGATCCTAATAAATTTCTGCTATTATCCTGTGATTTGTTCAACAAAAAGTAGTCTACTATGATAATGATAGTTGTTTAAGGACAACATTCACATATTTTCATGCTAAAATGTTTGCTAGACGTAAAACCTAATACATTGAGATTGTTTCACTGTGAATATGTAGTTTTCTATACATGTACAACTTTGTATATCATAAAAATAGTCCATGAAATGATGAAATATTTTCATATTGACAAACTTTCTAAACCTGAATCATCCACATTGTTTGACTATATGTGTATGTAGTTTGTTGCACATATACACAAAAATTGTTTGTGAATGTTCAAATATTGGCATATGACAAGTTTGCACATGTACAACCCTGAATAATTAACCATGCTTACAGATATGTGTATGGATTTTGCTGCACATGTACACATTTTTTTTGTGAAATGTTGAAATATTTGCATATTGACAAACTTTGTACATGTACAACCCTGAATCATTCATATTGTTTGACTATATGTGTATGTAGTTTGTTGCACATGTACAAGTTTGTACATCACAGCAACTGCCTGTGAATAGTCATTAACAAATTAACTGAAATGTTAATTTATTATAGGTACAGGACAAAAGTTAAAAAGGAAAAAAAATATGAGGAAAAGACAAAGACAGTTGAGTGACAATGAAGAAGATTACAACACCGAAGATGAGATAAATGAAGAGAACTTGACAGCACTTGTACAGAGCATTACATGTACAAAAATTTTCAAAAAGGTGCAACTAAGCACATTATTATTACCTTCTTCCCTATATGGATAATTTTGAACATGTGCAAAAGGTGGACATAGTCAATTTACAGATATGCAGACTTTTGTACATGTGCAAAAACGTGTACAAAAGAAAACTTATGAACATTTCTATACATTGTTTACATGGACAAACTTTGATGAAAAACATGCACATGTGCAAAACTTTGGACATGTGCAAATTTGTATACATTTGTAAAGAAATTTGTACATGTGCAAAGGATGGACATAGTCAATTTACATATATGCAAACTTTTGTACATGTGCAAAAAACGTGTCCATAAGGAAACCTATGAATATTTCTATATATATTGTTTTCACAGACAAACTTTAAAGAAAAACATGCACATGTGCACAAATCTGATTTCAAACTTGAATATGATTTTTAGACTTATCAGAACCGTATCAGCATAAATGTAAGTCCTAAATGAGATTTGTATACATTTGTAAAGAAATTTGTACATGTGCAAAGGATGGACATAGTCAATTTACATATATGCAAACTTTTGTACATGTGCAAAAAACATGTCCATAAGGAAACCTATGAATATTTCTATATATATTTTTTTCACAGACAAACTTTAAAGAAAAACATGCACATGTGCACAAATCTGATTTCAAACTTGAATATGATTTTTAGACTTATCAGAACCGTATCAGCATAAATGTAAGTCCTAAATGAGATTGTATTCCATCTAATTCTGATTTTCAAACTTGCATCTGATTTTGAGAGTTATCAGACTTATCAGAACTCGCATCCCATCTAGTTCTGATTTTGAAACCTCAACTTCGACTGCTTGACTACTCGACTTTGGTTCCTACTTGCTTGACTCGAATTTGACATCCCACATCTGCATTTTTTGCTCATGTGGCCCTGATTCTATGTTTTCTTACCAGCGGTCCACTGAAGTAATTACAAATTCTTGGGAGTTGACGATTGATTGTGAAGTTCTCGATGGTCAATTATGACTTCTTGAACTCGACATGTTGCTAAAATCACCTTAATCACCTCCAGCTTATCCGTTACTACCGTGAGTTTACTTTTATTCTCAATTTTTGATCTACTGTGGTTTGTGAGTTTACTTCTATTATGTTAAGTTAGTGGTGATTGCTAAACATGATTGTTACATGTTAGACGATAACTTGACTTTCTGTTTCTGACTTTCTGTTAATAAATAAGAAATGACTTTCTGTTTCTGTTAAGTAAATATCACCTTAATCACTTGATTTAGTTATATTTTCTGTTAAACTAAAGTGCTAATGATTGCTTACTCTGTTTCTGACTTTCTGTTAAACGTTTTGTACATGAACAACTTCTAAATGGACAATTACAAAAACTATATATAGAGCAAACATGTTATGATCTATGTAAAGCATCAAGTTACTTTATACCTAATGTAAACAATTACTTTGACACTCATGTGTGCATATTGTTTTAAAAATGCAGGAAACTATTCAACTTGAATATTAGAAAATGAAGTCTCAGCCTGATCAAGAGATGACAACTCCAAATTCAAAACACATTACAGGTAACAACATTTGAAAATATTTATTTAGATGATATAACTTTTGTTGTAAAATGTGAAAATCATGAACATCTACACATCTGTGTAATTGTGCACATGTACAAAGTTGAGTACTTGTGCACATGTGCAAAGTTGTGAACTCATACACACATTTGTACAAAGAATTATGTTATAATACATATATTTGTACATGGACAAAGTTGTGTACCTGCACACATGTACAAACTTTGAACATGTACAAAGTTGTGTAATTTTACACATGTACAAACTTTTAACATGTACAAAGTTTTTTTTAAATGTGAATATATCAAACATTTCTACAAAGATTTATTTTATAATACATATTCATAATCTTTGAACAGGTGAAGAGGAAAATAGTACTAGTGATGAAAACTCACCGCAACAAAGATTAAGAACCAACAACTTGATACAAATAGCATCATCATCAACTCCTACTCAACAAAATACAAAGTGGACAAATTCAACAAACAAAATCAAACCCTCACCTGTCCTGCAAGAAAAAACAAAGAGAACTCCAGCTCTCAAAAGAATTACAATAAATGAACCGACAAGAGTACTTCGGTCAGCTGACAAGATCAATCCTGCAGAAGCAAAAACAAAAGGAAAAGAAAAGGAAATAACGGTTCCAAAAAAAAAAGAAAACCCAAAAAACAAATCCAAAAGAAATATGATTTTGCATCAACATCAAGGGGACAGACATAAAAAACAAGAAAAATATATGTTAAAGAGGTGCAAGCAGACACCTCAAAAAAGCCGACAACGAAATCCCAAACGAAAAATGTACACGTTCAAAACAAGGCAATAAACGAAATTATTGGGTTGAGAATAAAAACATCACCATCAAGCCTCATAGATGCAATCAAGGTGATGTCGGAAAACCAAAGACAAGCGGTGAAAGATATGGGATCAAGTGAACCAGGTTGAACCATGCACACGAGTCGTGGTTAATCAAGATGTACTAAATATTGTTGTTAATTCTTTCATTATATAAAATATATAACCATAATCCTTTGTAAAATTATAGGTTGGTACGTCTCAAGCCCATGATAATCAGTTGAATGAAGAGGTGGTTGATCTAGAAGGGAATCAAGAACGGGTTGAAGAGGTGGTTGATTCGGAACCGATTGCACCGGTACAGAGGAGAACAAGGAAAGATTCAGAAAGAATCAACAGATTGAAGTTGAAAGCACCATGGAAGGATACATATGGGAGGGGTTTGGAAAAAAATAATCCTTATAATATAAATTAGGTTGTCTATGAAACTTCTGTTGTTAATACATCTGAAAATAGGATGCTTTGTATTTTGTTAACTTGTTTGGACTACTTTAGCTTATAATCAAAACTGCTATTATGTTAATATGTCCAAAATTACTTATAAACACAAAAATCAAATATACAGGAAAATCTGCACATAGGCAAATTATGGATAATTCGTTTTGTACATAGGAAAAATCTTAATGATGTTCCAATTCAAATCTTATTTATATAATCTCATAATTCAGAGAAAAAAAATATTTATGTTTCTGTAAAATAATCAATAATGAAAAACCTGTATATGTGCAAAACAGATGAAATAATTTGCAAAAATTTGCACATGTGCCAAATTTCTTATCCACAACAAAAGCAATACAAAAAATTTGTAGATATGCAAACATTTATTTCCAGCAAAAACAATTATAAAGATATTAGCACATACAAAAAAGAAATGCCAGTATACATCTCTTAAACATCAACAAAAATGCATATAGACAAGTTTATAAACTATGATTAAAACCTTATAAATTCCTAAACTTTGCATATATGCAAAAAAATCCTAAAAGAGCAAATGAACCATTATCCAGATTATTCATAATAAATCTCAATATAAAACTCATCATCTGTGATACTAAAAAAATGTAAAAAATGAAAAAAAATAAAATGTTCATTCTTGCTGCCTCTTTTTCTTCTGCTGCCTTTCTTTCAGTCTCAAGTCTATCTGGACAACATCTCCAATCATGTTTTTCTCCAGGTGCTACCTTCTTCTTACAATAGCTACAAGTTCTAGGATTTTTCCCAACCAATTTCATTGCAGCTTCACACCTTCAGGATTACATAAGGTAACTTTATCAACCTTCTTTATACCGAGCATGGAAGATATACAATCATCTTTTGTACGGGTATCTTTCTTCGGTGGATTATGTTCAATTTTCAACCTAAGTTCCTTTTGCCACTCAGTAAACTTAAGGATAGAATCTAGATCATGTGCTATCATGTTTATAGAATCTGCTATCACTCTGTATGCATCTTGTACCAATGCATTACAACATCCAACATCTTCACCAATGAAGTAGCACTTTCCCAACTCATGTGAACTTATAACACCTTTTTGCCATCTTTTAAGAAAATACTTTACAGGTATTTCAGACCTAAACTTTGATTTCATTACACATAGCACATGTCTGTAAAGAAATCCAAAATGCTCGAATACCATGCAGTTACAGTTGAAAGAGTCATCTTCAGCAGAACACTCAACCTGAAAAGAGTTTGCAACTAATGAATAAAATTTGTAAAAGTGTAAAAACCTGCATACGTGCAAAACAAGAAAAAAAGAGGGGAGGGGGGGGAATATGTACGTGTGCAAAAATTTGCCCATAAGCAAAACTTTGCACATAGACAAAATTATGCTTACAAACAAACAAACTACTCATATGCAAAAACTTTCCCATGTGCAAACATACCTCATATTGGAACTGATTTCTGATCAAACTTCTGAAGTTGCATGAATTGGGATTAAAGAACACACTTTGGTTTGGTAAATTTTTACCCATGATCTGCTCTAAAACAATAAATGTTTCCTTGCCACCCATTGATATACAGTTGGAGACCAGGCAACTCCACACGTAATCATGAACTTCTTTCTGGAACAAGGAAAATATTTTATGCGTTTAAAACCTGGATCGCTGAACTTCAAACTCCAAACGTAAATGAATTGGCGGTAGTTTGTTTACAGAGTTGTAGTCGCTTTCTAACTGAATAATCCTTTGTTTATTCATGGCAGCATCAAACTTGACCATGAACATAATCAAGTTGGTTGTATTTGACAAGAAGCTCTAAAAAAAATAATTCTCACTCTCGGATCTTGATGTCGTCCTCATAAGACCAGACAAGGGCATATCTTTAAAGTACACCGGAATCCAGGATGAACGCAACGAATACATCTTTTTCAGCCATTTATTTTCATTAAGTCCATGTTCTGCTACCAACGAGTTCCAATTGTGCTCAAAGACATCAGGATCAAAACATGAGTTCCAAATTAGATTGTTCATCCTTTTTCTAAGGTTAGTTTTTTAATCACTTTTGAAGACACCTACATTAAAATAGTTACATGAATCTTTATTCATGTTTAACATTATAACCATTAAACAAAAATGTAAAAAGTTGCACATGTGCAAACATATGAAAAGTTTGCACATGTGCAAACATATGAAAAGTTTGCACATGTGCAAAATGGTTTATACCATTAAAAAAATCTCTGAAAAATAAGACCTTGCATTAGAAGGAGTCATACTTTTGGAAGTTGCACATATGCCAAAATAAATATTAAATATGGATACATGGTTCTTTTGCAAATTGTTACAGATGTAAAATATTTGCATGTACCAAGGTTTAAACACAACCATCAGCACACATGGACAAAAAGTTTGCCCAAGTGCATAAATAGTAACAATTTGCACATGTACAAATTAGAAAAGGGAGGCTAATGTTACCTTGACTGTTAACGGTTTACCAATATGCTACATGCAAAGATGGTGCCTAGATTAGGGGAAAACATTTAGAACAGCATTGCGCATAGCACGGTCTTGGTCTGTAACAACAATCGAATGTGCACTTCCAAAGGCATTAAGAAAGCTATGAAGGAGCCAAGTGTAGTATTCTTCAGTTCCTGTGCGATTAAAGCTGCCCCAAAGGTAACACACGTTTGGTGGTTGTCAATTCCGGTGAAAGGAACAAAAATCATGTTGTACCTATAAAAAACACATTTTACTATTAAAAACATATAAAAAACAAAAAAAAGGTTTATATATATATATATATATATATATATATATATATATATATATATATATATATATATATATATATATATATATATATAAAACATATATAATACTTACTTGTTAGTTCTGTACGTAGCATCAAAGGAAACCACATCAGAAAACTCCTTATAATTTATTTTTGCAATAGGATCAGCCCAGAAAATGCCTCTTAACTCAGTATCCTCTAACAATTGGTAAAAAGAAAAACCTTTGACATTCTCGGTTCGTTTTTCCAACATACTGAACAACAAATTTGCATCGGTGTCTTCCGTATAATAGTTCAAGTCCCTTGAGAAGTTTTTGAAGTCAACTTTTTTCGCACCTTGTTTTTCAATACCACCTTTGAGAGCACCTACAATACCATGAGCTTTTACTAAACCTACATTAGCCTTGTAAAGCTGCCAAATAAGTAATTTATCAAAATAATCCAACTTCCTCCTTGACCGAGACATATGAACACTGCTTTTGGTGAACAGCTCATGGTTGTGCATTGGCTGAAACGAGTGTATGAAACATCTACCACTCTTGCCTATCATCTTGATACCAATCTTTGTTGGACACTCTCTCATTTGACTTGGATATTTCCGTTTCAGTTTTCCAGTTTCAGCTTGCAAACCATTAGCATTACACCCCTCTGCTTTATCACCCCTTGAACATATCACATACTTATGTAAAACTTCTTTTGACCCTGGCTCAACATATTTTACAAAATACCGCCTACAATTGAAACCGGCTCTATCACCATACCTAAAGTAAAAAAGAATGGCCTTCTCAATCTGATTGAAAATCATATCTTTCCTAGGAAGATATGATTTAGGAACTTGAGGAATCCAGTAAATCATTTTAGACGAGTTCGGAACCTTGATTTCAATATTGCTGAATGTATCGCTCGAATACCAAAAATCTATTTAGATATGTACAAGTAGTATGTTAGCATATAAGCACAAAAGCAAAACTTTGAACATATGAACAGACCCAAAGAAAAGTGTTCAGATACAAAATTAAAAAACTTTGTACATGTGCAAACTTGTGTGTGTACAAATGTTTGCACATAGACAAAACTTTGCCCATGCACAAATTTCTGTATTTCAAACCATTGTATATGGATATGTTTGTACATTTACAAAGTTTTAAATATATAAACTTTGTACATGTGCAAACTTGAATGTAAACAAACATGTGTGTGCAAAAGTTTACACACGTGTAAATCTTTGATACACAATAAACTTCAGAATAATCTATGCACAGAAACAACATACAAGTATAAAAAAGTACACAATTGGTGCATAGAAAACACATGTTGAATTGAAAAATGTTTGCACATGTACAAATATTTTTAAAGAAAAAAGGTAGTACCTGCAGGAACAGGAGGAATATCTTCTGAACCGGATGTTGAGATTGAAGCAACATTTCCAACATCAATGTTTGTTAAAACTGAAGGGTTTTCTAGCAAACAATGAACACAAATATCCTATGGTTCACATGCAACCCTAGAAAAATCTATGTTTTCTTCTATGAAGATAATAAACTAAAACCTAAAGGCCAACAATAATTTCTAAAGATCAAAACAAGAATTACTAACCTTTTGATATTGTTCTTGAAGCTAGCAGCAAAAGTATCCTGCCTCAAATGAAAGTCATACCTACAGCAATGGAGAACACAGTTCAGCAGAGTATCTCTGGTTGAAGTTGGCATAGGTTTTGAGCCTCCAGAGGGTTCCTTATATAGCCTCCAAGAGGCTACAGCAGAAACCCTAGAGAAGCCCCTTAATGGACAAGCCTGTTATCCATTTGGGCAAGCCTCTAAAAACCCTAACTAGGGTTTCGAAATTATGGAGATGGCCTCCATAATTTCGCCCAACTTGAGGCTTCCACTGGCTAGCCTTTTATTCAACTATTGAATAATTACAAAGCCAGTCCCTGCACTTTTAATTAATTAATTTAATCACTGAATTAAATCCAATCAATTCTAGATTAAATCTTAATTAATTATTATAGTTTCTAATTAATATATTAACACTTAAATATATTAATAAACCGTTTAATTAATTCTATTGATTTATTAAACAATTAATAAATCAACATTTTACTCTACCGAACTCTATCCTGACCTCCAGCTATGAGGGCAACCCAAATGGACTTTGCTTCAATTAACAAGATAAATATAAATATAAAGTCATGGCTTAGACACCTAATCCAACAGTCTCCCACTTGGATAAGTCACTGACTTTAATTTATCTTCTGGTTAATAAACAACCTGCAGCTTCCTAGAAACTGCTGCCGAACTCTGACCTAGTCAGTTCCGTCCAAAGATAAGTGATCATATGATCCTTCGTCCAACAAGATATTTCCAGACATGAGACATGGATTGAGATCAATCTCTGTCCGATACTCTGTTTCCCGATTTCCGATTCTGCTTATGACTTTCGGACTTCTAATTGAACACATCAATTTAGTCCAGGCTAGCCAGCACTTTAGTCAACTTCAAAATCATCGAGCGGCCTACAGATATCTGTTTCCCATCAGGGTCAAGGAACGAATAAGCTTTGACTCATATGGTTGTGTCTTTTACTTATCAAATCATACACAACAATGCGTTTTTAACATCGAGTTACCGATGCGTTTCGCATCATCAATGCACAACCGACTCGTAAATTTCAACTCATATGTCTCCGCTTCAAGATCATACGATATTATCGTCTCAACATTGCTCGTGATGTAATCCATGAAGCAATCTATTGAGCGCGGGTTTATCCAATACTCAAATCTATATTTCTAAGTACTCATGAACGTTGTAGCAGTCTTACTGCAATGTCTAACTCCTTAGACAATCTACAACCAATTCACGACAGTCTTTGTTCATACTTACTCCCGAAAAGTATGAGCGACTGTGGACTTTTGAATAATCAAATTATTCAGGAAGTGAAACATGCAAAATTGAAACTTAAAATCTGACTGGTGGCTACTATTGCCTAATTACCAAGTCTCCACGAGGTAATCACCAAGTCGGATTTTACATAAACTATTATCGGTTTCTAGATTCCTTTTAAACTATTTAATTCGTGTTATGTATCTATGTCTACATGACCCTTCACTCTTTCTATGTATTCAAATGTCATACACTTTATCTGATTGGATATCTTTCCGATGATATTTCAATTTTGGTCATACCGTCATTCTCACTAACAACTCCATTCTATGTATCTTGACTTTCCATGGTTCTCGGGATCTTTAGTCCACATGACTGCACCCTAAGACTATTTCGAGGTGTTACGATGTGCCGGTGAGCCACACGCGCTCCATCGGAATGTCAACGAAATTCTTTAACCATTAAGTCCTTATTTGAAAAACTCTTTTCAAATTGTTATCAACATTCACCCCTAATCATTTTCCAATGATTTCTCATGTATGTACAAAATCCATTAAGTATTCCCAGCCAGGTCATATCCTGAATCTGACTCAGTATGCTTTAAGCATTAAGTCATCAAGACATGTTCATGACACTTCTGATCGATCCAAGAAACTTGTTGGATTCGATCCAGTCCTATTCCAAAATCTTTTGGAATCTTAGGATTACTCATAATCCTTGTGTCACGACCTTTAATAACTATATCCTTTCGGAGACTTTTTCTCATGCATCTTGAATCTTATCAAGATCATGCTTATTATGGCCAGGTCTATACTGATGACAACATCTATTTGATAGATGTCTATGGATTATGTGAGTATGCTGCACCTTCTTTGTATTACACTTTGCAATGATAGGAAACTCTTTTCCTGAGCTATGCATCTTGAGTCTCATCAAGATCATCTTGGCAAAGTTTCGATCTATCTCATAGACGTTTATAACCACCTGAGCATGCCGTATCTCTATTATGTCTTTCATAGCGATCCGTCTCTTAACACCAAGTCATTACACTTTGTAATGAAAAGAGACGTTTCCTAGAAACACACATATGGAGATAGATAACAGCAACACTCCCACTGGCTTTGACACGGTTATGGACTATTCACAAAATCCAGAGCTTTTGGTATATTTTGAGAATCCAAACCTTTCTGACATCTTAATGGATATCTTTCAGCTCATTCTCAAAATCCAATCCTTTGGCATATTTCGAGAATCTGAATATCCTTTCTTGGAGATGCCCGCGGGGAAATCCCGGGCCCATGTACCGTTATACTGGCATATTCTTTGTGAGTCCTCATTAGTGTGCCGGTGATCCACACACGCTCCATTAACGACTTACATTATGCAGTATCCTTTCGGATTTCATCTTCTATTGAGAGCGCTTCTCTCGAAGTCAATTACATGACTCTGAGTATCGTCTCACTCAACCAGATGTTCTGAAGGTACGTTTCTGTCCATGTTGGTTACTTTTGATGATTACTCCCACTGGTTCTAAGACCAGTTGTAAAATCAATCAAACTGTCACATGGACTGTATCTCGTCCTAAAGTTCTCTTAATTGGCAGCAACCGGGCTCACCAATGCTTCCAAGTAGTCGAATTGAAAATCCGTACCAACTATAGTGTTTTACCACTATTCGGTATGTCACCCCGATCATAACTACTTATGGCGGTGATCAGTACTACTGGTCAAGAGAAGTTATGTCAGTATTAAAACAGAAATCTGATCTCTGCTCTAAGCCTAGCGATGACTAAAGGTTATTTCACTTGGCTAATCCTGAACTCATTCAGGACTATCCCAAACTCCCACTGTTTCCTTAGAAACTGAGTTCTTTCTAAAAGAGCTCTTTCTCTTCCAGGTACAGCGGGATAGCCAGTGAAATGACATTTCTGATTTGGTTCAGGCCAGTCATGAGGTTCGGATGAACACTACAAGACCCTGGACCTTTGATGTACAAGTGGGACAATCCCAGCTTTACATTTCAGACAGTGTCTGCAAAACCTACATAGTCAAAGATGTGGTTGGAATATGGTCTGACTGGTTTAATATTCAATGTATCGGAACCTAATTTGCAATGTATCTCATACATTGAGGATCGAACTGTTTCGACCAACGCTCCATCATCTTCTCTAAGACACATTATAACTATAAATATCCTTGGAAGGAAATAAACTGTGAAACGTTTTCCCAGTTTATGTTGTCACTCAGGTTCTGTGGGTCTTGTACTTCCTTTGAAGTCCTTGAACTGTTCAAAGATTCAATCTAATCACTTATTCTGATAAGCGAGGTCATATTCGTCATACCGACTGACAAATATTGTGAAGTACAAACAATTGTGTTCTAGTCGGAGATTCGAGCAATACACAGCAACTGATGTGTTCGTTGCTTCCAATCTCAATCTCTTTTACATCTCTATGTAAACTTATGACTTTGTTAATTCTGTTCAAGACTTGCAATCTTCAGTTGACTCTAAGTCAACTGATTCCAAAATCCTATCCTTTGGATCTTTGGGTGATTCATTTCTTGCCACATGTGCTTTATAAAGAACTTAATCATCATTTGACTCTAAGTCAAATGATTCCATAGTCCTGTCCAACTGGATCTTTGGTTGATTCATTTCTTTACACATTAAGAACTCAATTCATCATGTGACTCTAAGTCAAATGATTCCAAAGTCCTATCCAACTGGACCTTTGGTTGAGTTGATTCTTACAACATTTATCTTAACAATCATAAGGGACACAATTCCTAAATCCAAACACTTTGGATGTATCAATATTCAAGTTATTACTAATCATGCATTCAACACAATCATATAACATTTCAAGGATATTTCAAACAACATGTGTTAAAAGAAGGTTGACAATTTTATTAAAACAAAATCCTTGAACAATGTATTATATGATAGACAATGTCATACGCATCTGATAAGCTAATAACATGATTTCAACATCTAACTAAACTCTAAAACTGCATGAGCTTCAGATCCAATCTGAATATGCTCCTATGCAACAACATCCCACATCCTACAGAGTCCATGCATACAGAGCAAATGTGAGAAACACATCCTGTATCAAGGAAATAAGGATCAGGTGTTCTGAGTTTTAAGATATTCCTGAGTTGCCAAACTGTTCGGCCTCGGAGCATTTTCCAATCTTTCCGTGACTGTGTCCCACCCTGTGGATTCCCAGTTTGAAACATCGAGGACCGGTCCAGACGATCTGGATCATTTCTTGATGTGTCCTATTACTGGACTCAATCCCGAAGTAGCTGAACCAATGGAATTATGTTTCTCTATGAACGACTCATATAGAGTCAACATTGAATGCATACCCACGATTGTCTTATCTGGTATCCCTTCCTGTACATCAGGATGAACGGATCAGCGAGTCGAGCTAATGCTTTAACTCCCAATCAAAAGGGAACCAAATTTATACAGTTTACCTGTGTGTCTCTCAGTCTTGAGAACATGTGAACTGGTGCTACTTCCTGCACACTTCAGACTCTTTGAAGATCTTAGCTCGTCCTTTCTCAACCAGTTCATGGAACCTTTCCACAACTAGCTTATCTGACCCTAGGAATTCTAAATTCCTGTGGAACTCGGGGTCAATGATCAATAGTATTAGGCAACGAACTTTCCTTAACTTGACAATCAAGGAGTCATGCTCATCACAGGCTACTGTGTGATGTCATGTTTTGGGTAGCGGACACTCAGTCAGATATGGCTTGCCAGCAAAACAGAGAACTATTCTCTATTTATGAAGCCATACCATATAGTTAAGGCCAGTCAGCCTTTCCATATTTAGCAGGTGCTTTCTGATGCTCTCAGAAATGCGTGAAGGAGGAGAGGGAGGAGAATAGACACTTGATTCAGACATCTACAATACACAGAATTTATTAGTTTAATTTTTCCTTTTAAATAATTACCCAATTTATTATTTATTAAGGCTAGGACCCAAAATACCCCAATTATGGTGTGAAGAGGGATGTGGTAATCACAACATAATGGTCATTAAGGTAGATAATACACTTATCAATTTCATCTTATGAAATTCCTAGATCTTTGAGACACATTGAACTGTTCAATGGCATGTTTAGTCTCAGATGTACCCCACTGTTTGTGACTGGGACGCCGAGGATCACAAACCGGGTGTGAATAACCATGCAAATATGCTCGGTACTCTCGAAGTCGATTGTCATCTCTAATTAACGTGCCGGTTAACCACACACGCTCCGTTAATAATGACAAAATCGAGAAACTCATTGCAACTCTTTGCGGACCCCAGTTGGCGTGTCGGTAAACCACACACGCTCCACCAACGTTCCACAAAGTGCAATGTGCAATTCCATGGATTAGCACCAATTCACATTTTTATCCTAAAGTAACTAGATTGGGTTTTGTTCAAAGTTCTAGTACTTTCAATTATAGCATTATACTTTTAAGAGGCTTAGCGGTTCTATCAAACCCGTTCGGCTAACGACACTCGACTGACCAGGAGAGCGGTGGGTAAGAGTAGATACCCATTAGACTAACATTTTATAGTCAGTCGCCTTATACCCTCTTTATAGGACAGTTTTGTGAACGAGGCCTACTTGCGGTAAGACTAACCAATTTTCTTATATATAAATAATTAACTTTTAATCATAAATATATAAGATATATTTTAATCTTATTAAAATAGTTTAGAATTAATTATCTCATAATTTTCGCAAATTTTAGACTATTTTTCGAAAATTTAAATTAATTCCTTAAGTTGATTTAATTGGTCTTTTAATTAACAGTTAATTAAACTAATTAAATCTAAGATAGATTTCATAAAATTAATCAAATTAATTTTTCTATCTTGGCCCCTATATGGTTCGAAATTTACATGCCAAAATTAAAGAGGTTCTAGTTATTTAATTAATCCAATTACCAAAATAACAACACACTAAATAAGGCAAGTAAATCAAGCAAATAAAGGGGGGATCAAGGGGTGGCGGCTACGGTTAGGAAACCCTAGCCTAGATTTCGACCAAAGCCTCATCCAAGAGGTGTTTTTCGCACAAAACCTCAAGGTAAACATAGATTAAGCAGTTTATATCAAACACAAGAAAACAGCCTAAGCTCTGATACCACTGAAGGGTTTTCTAGCAAATAATGAACACAAATATCCTATGGTTCACATGCAACCCTAGAAAAATCTATGTTTTCTTCTATGAAGATAATAAACTAAAACCTAAAGGCCAACAATAATTTCTAAAGATCAAAACAAGAATTACTAACCTTTTGATCTTGTTCTTGAAGCTAGCAGCAAAAGTATCCTGCCTCAAATGAAAGTCATACCCACAGCAATGGAGAAGACAGTTCAGCAGAGTATCTCTGGTTGAAGTTGGCGTAGGTTTTGAGCCTCCAGAGGGTTCCTTATATAGCCTCTAAGAGGCTACAGCAGAAACCCTAGAGAAGCCCCTTAATGGACAAGCCTGTTATCCATTTGGGCAAGCCTCTAAAAACCCTAACTAGGGTTTCGAAATTATGGAGATGGCCTCCATAATTTCGCCCAACTTGAGGCTTCCACTGGCTAGCCTTTTATTCAACTATTGAATAATTACAAAGCCAGACCCTGCACTTTTAATTAATTAATTTAATCACTGAATTAAATCCAATCAATTCTAGATTAAATCATAATTAATTATTATAGTTTCTAATTAATATATTAACACTTAAATATATTAATAAACCATTTAATTAATTCTATTGATTTATTAAACAATTAATAAATCAACATTTTACTCTACCGAACTCTATCCTGACCTCCAGCTATGAAGGCAACCCAAATGGACTTTGCTTCAATTAACAAGATAAATATAAATATAAAGTCATAGCTTAGACACCTAATCCAACAAAAACAATAGCATCCGATGAAACTTCTTCAACAATATCATCCAATGAAACTTCTTCACTCAAAACAGGACCTGATTCATCTAAAACTTCTTCTGCCAAATCAGGAGCTAATTCCTCATCAGAATCAGAATCAGAATCTTCAAAAAACAACGAATCAATCTTCAATGAATTATCATAGCTAGACTTTTCACGAAAAAACGAATCTGAATCCTTCCTAAACAAATCATTAACTACATTGAAACAAATAGATAACATTAGATAACATTAGCTGAATTGAAACAATACATAAAATTTATTGGACAAAAAAACCTTACGAACATTTGAAAAAACTTTGTGTACATGTGCACACAAATGTGTACATATGCAAAGGTTTGCACATGTACAAATTGTAGTATTTGTGTTTTGCAAACTTTGAAAAAACTCTGTGTACATCTGTACCAAAATGTGTACATATGCAGAGGTTTGCACATGAACAAATTATAGTATTTGTGTTCTGCAACCTTTGAAAAAACTGTGTACATGTGCAATAAAATGTGTACATGTGCAAAAGTTTACACATGTACAAATTATAGTATTTTTCTTCTGCAAACTTTGAAAAAACTTTGATATAGGATTGTTATTAGATACAGTAGATAAATACCTGTGATAATATTCAAATGATCTTCGTTTTCAACTCTAACATTTGATTCCACAACTCTGTTAGCAACTTTATTAACTATATCTGCTATACAACAGCAAATCAAAGTTAACATTTGAATTTCCATTACTTATGGATGATTTGAATATAATGACTGAGAATTTGATTACATGAAGAATTTGACTACCTGAGACGATACATCGAGCATTTCGTTCTCCTCCAATATGTGAATTAGGCTCCATAAGTAGTAGAAATTCAGTTAACCTGAGAAATCATGTAACACTAACATAAAACAATTGAATCGCATGAATATTAATGTTATTTATTGAGAATAAACTGATAAACAAAGTCAAAGTTTTTAGGTAAAATAATAAATTTAAAAAAAATAGCGACATGTGTAAGTTAACATGAGGATTACATCAGAAACATAAAAAACTAACATTACTAGTTAACAAAATCGATTCAGAATACAAATCAATTGAGGAATTCGCTGTAATCAAATCAAAAACTCACCTGTAATCGATTCAGAAACATAAAAAACTAACATTACTAGTTAACAAAATCGATTCAGAACACTAATTAATTGAGGAATTCGCTGTAATCAAATCAAAAACTCACCTGTAATTGTTTCGATTTTGTTGTTGCGATTTCAAATTGGTGATGCATGAAGAACAGATAGAACGAGAAAATAAGAAATTCAATGATATTGATAACGAGATATTGCTTTTTGATAACACGATTAGATAAGAAATCGATCTGCAAAGTTTAATTTCAGTTCAAATTAAGAAATCCAGCTATGGCGGCGGGTCAATATCTTGATACGTGTTCTTGATTTCGTGAATCTTCATAGAAAGTCAACGTGAATCTTCAATTAGTTATCATTAAATGAGATTATGTTTTAATTAATTAGTTAAATGAGATTTTGATTAATTAAATAATTTATTATTAATTGGTAAATGGAATAAAGAAAAACGGAATGACCATCTTGCCCTTAATGAAATTAATCTAATCCAACGCTCCTCGTCGAGTTCTCGGGTTCTCGGGGAACTTATGGTTCTCAAAAGATCCTAAGTCTATATATATATATATATATATATATATATATATATATATATATATATATATATATATATATATATATATATATATATATATATATATATAGAGAGAGAGAGAGAGAGAGAGAGAGAGAGAGAGAGGATTCGCCTTTTCTTCAAAGAGGAAGAACTATCTATTCAAATTTTAAAATTTTTAGTTTCTATGAAGATACCAATTACATCAGCTTTCGTATCCGTATAAGACATAAACAGAAAGCTTGAGTTCGAAGCCGGCCGAACAGAAAGCTACAACCAAGAAAATCCATATTTAATGTCTCTCTTCTTAAATCGCATGTACCTTAAGGTCAATATATATATATAACCTCCGTTTCTACCATTTTCGTCCTTAACTGCATCAAACCTAAATTTTATCATAAATTTATTCTCACGGCGAAGGGATTCCTTGATCTTGATATATCCTTAAAAGCACAAGTGTTTATTGACGTCTCGTGTTAAAATTATGGGTTCGGAGAAGCGCGCGAGTTCAGAAACTTCGAGCGAGCAGGACACTGGTGGTCGCTCGCTGTCTCCTGATAGCTCCAAAGATGGTCTGGGCCGCTCTTATGAGTGTACGTTCTGCAAAAGAGGGTTCACAAACGCTCAAGCGTTAGGAGGTCACATGAACATCCATCGAAAAGACAAAGCCAAAGCTAAGCGTCAAAACAGTTTTACGACCACTATGACTACTTCAGCGAAGACGAACAAAGATCACTTGATAGCTTCTCCTAATTCATTCAAGCTTATTCCTAGTGATGAAGAGGCTCAATATCGGAGGTCTTCCTTTGGGTTTTCGACGGGTGATCATGGCTATCGGTTCACACCACCAAACCCTAATTTTCCATGGAGTTTTGCTGCGTCAGAGTTGGATAGTCGTGCCGTTGATGAGAACCGTTTGAGGGTGAATCTTAATCTAGGAATTGGGACCTCTGAAACAGAAGCTAGGGATATAGGGACTACAACGGTTATGCAAGAAGATTGGTTTGAAAACGAAATTGATTTGGAGCTACGTCTTGGTCATTATCCATAACTTACGTCCTCCCTACTGAGTCGATCAAGAGAGAGATTTAATTGCTTCAATAAATCATACAACTGCAATTATCTAATCTTTTTTGCTTATGGAAGGAGAAGGAAGCACATAATATCGCAACAAGAATGGGAGTAAAATATTTAGGTGAAGTACTTCATAATTCCAATCTTTATATACTTATTTTTTTTATATACTTGTGTGTTGAATTTTTCATAGTTCTTGGTGCATAGTACAAAACATATTTAAACGGCTGATTAACCATGTATCGTCTACAACTGAAATGTAGTTAATAATTTTAATATCCAGTCTCAAAAAATTTTAAATCCAAACTTCCTTCCGCTACGCCTATACTAGCATTGAAATTTATAACAACAGTATGCTTTCAGTAAGTTTACGTCTTTAAGCTGGTTAAGAATTCAAAAAACACATTTTTCTTAAAGATGGAGAATTAGGTTATCATCATATCTCAAAGTCCAGCTAGAATTCGCAAAAATATGTAGCTTCTGGAGATGGGACCTTGACATACTTGATTAGTTCTGAGTATGCAACTACAAGTAATAAACAGTCATGTATTTTTTTTACTTCTAGCAACTTACGAGCCTCTATTAAAACTCAATAATTATGACTTTTCACACAGCACTCTCCTTTTCTTAGGGTTTTTTTGGAAAGGAAAAACAAATACATGAATGCATCGACCAAAAGCACTTTCCCTCTTTTAGAGATATGCGGCAAGAATGCTTTGCATTCGACATGGACCATTATTTTCAGTCAAAAATAACATTTTGTCCTGTTGTTGGTAACCTAGGAAGACAGAATTGGCCGTACACCTTTTTTATGGTTTTGTTTTTTGGCCTCTGAGTTAGTTTTGAACTTTTCTAAGATGTACAAAACTATGCACTTTTCTGATCTTATGTTTACAAAAGAATTGGTATTATCTGTTGCATAGTGTTTACCTCCCATGTTAGTTGTCATCTTCACCTTCTTATTTTGTGTCAAGTGAATCTTTGATCTGCTTAATTTCTTAATTGATGACATATTATGTCCAAGAAATTATATCTAATTGACAAACTTGTGCCTATTCAAAGTACGAGTCTGGAATGGTACGTTCCTGGATTGTGCACATACAAGAATAGAATCAGATTCTCAGTTTAAGAATAATTCGGGAACTTTGGGGTAAAGAGAGCGATTACCTTTATAAGCTGTTAACGTTAGTTAAAAGGGTTATAGGGTCGTTTTCGTACACTATTCATAAGAGAGTTGTCTAAGGACTAGAGATACTTGCAAGCACTTAAATTTTAAATGCACGACCGATACACAACAGATGTTCTCGTGGGCATGATCTTTTCAATAATCAAAACGCTATATGCCAAATTTATAATTATTTGTTTTGTTGTGTTTTGCATGGCTATTCGTGAAGGTAACTAATTAGTCACTTCACGATAGGGGAAACGATGTCCAACATCTAATAATGAATTCAAGGGTATGATGATTATACAAAAAAAAAAAAAAAAAAAAAAAAAAAAACTATATCAATATGAAAAACAAATAGATAGGAACATGGAAGGGTAATATTTCTTAAAATTAGCACGTATGTATCCTAACTAATGACCAAGTAATGTGCTTTTAAAGAATAGTTTCACTGAATGTTTTGAAAGAGAAAACAAACTCTGATGACAAGCACAATTAAAAAGTAAGCTCATTACACAAGAACAAACACTGCCATTTTATAATTCCTTTTGTTTTGGTGTTGAAGAAAGTAGTTTCCATTTGTATATTAAGTTCAAAAATGGGGATTCTTCATCTGCTTTATTTGTCTAAGTTCATATCCTACCCTTGGCACAGAGTTTCCTAAACTTACTAGCCTGAAACTAGTTCTGATGACTAGGATTGCTCTTGTACTACATTTGAGTTTTAAGAGCATACACAAGTTCAATATGTTTTTATAAAACCCAAAATTTTTGAATCTATGTGAATACAGCCTTTCAATCATCATTATTATTATTTTTTGAACAGCACAGAAATTATATATTAAAAAGAGCACAATGGAACAGATCTATGCTTAATTTGTATAGATTCAAATAATGTATTTTTAGAATATCATACCCCGTGATAAACCAAAATCCTTACCCGTACTTAGTCATAGTCTTATCAACAAGGTGATTAGCTACCTTAATCTCATATATAGGAGCTGAATTTGCATAAAGGATTAATTGTCATCATCACTTTTTGACTTCCTTTGCGAACACAAGATCTAACCACAGGGAAATTGTAGAGAAGAGAATCCCTCGAGTAGTAAATTTACCCAGAATGGAAACATAACATAGTTGCTTTTTGATAAAGACAATATTTAGCACTAGCTCATAGCTAAAAAGCTAATTGTTAGCTAATAAAAAATGACATTTAGTAAAAACTAGCTAATAAGCTAGCTTGAAAATTAAATTGGTATAAAACGGTATGTAGAAAAATAAGTTTTTTGAGAAATTTCTAAAAAAAGCTATATAAGCTCATTGAAACGCTAATCTAAATAGCTTTTTAAAAAGTTAGCTTATGAGCTAATTTTTAGCTTACCAAATATGACAACCTAAAAAGGCTTGAAAAATATGATAGTTCATCAGTTAGCTGTGAAACACCAAACATAATCAAAATAAAAAATGCAAACCCAAAATCAAACCTCTAAAACATTTTCAAAACATTAAAAAATTAGTTGTAATTTATATTTGTGGAAATTTTCGTTATCATAAAGTCATTGCTAAATCATCATCATAGCTCATCAATATCAAAAGATCATTAATAAAAGATGCATTGTATATGCTTTTATTTCACAATATCCATGTCTCACCTCTTATAAAGGTGTCTTTCTTACCAAGGGTCAATATGGTAACTCGAAGCATAAACAACGTATTAGTTTCTCTTACTAAACCTATTTAGACGCCCTCTTATAGTTCATAGATGTTGGTAATATGAAACCATCACTCTTTGGACCAGAAAATAGGTTTGCAAAGTCCATCCCAATTAATCATGACATTCTAGAATTTGAATCATAGATAAGAGATAAGGTATAAATCTGACTCATGAACCTTCCAAAGTTTAGACTAACATCTGATAAGGTCCTCAAAGTGTAAGAAAGGTAGAACTCTTATAAAGGTATAATTGTTGTAAATTACCATACTTGATTAACCCGAGTTACTTAATTTTGTTTCTCAAACACATAATGTCACTTATTCACATCTTACTCTATCATCTATGACATTAGGGAAGCATTTTGAGTACCACAATGCCTCTCAAACCCAATATTGACCACAATAAACTTCCTAAGTTGTGGTAGAAGTTTGCTCAATCAAGTAGAATTATGCACGAATTCTACTTGGTCGAGTAGAATTGACCTGACAGTGCAATTTAAGTTAAAATATTAAACATGCTTCCATAACTTGTAAAATTTAATTCGAACATCGATAATTAAACTCCATGATAATATTTTAAAACTCAAAGATGATCACTAAATAGGGGTTTAACCAATGCTTTTTATCAAGGAAAATAGGAATACATCCCTGATAAACTTACAACCTTATTAACATGATCAATTTCTAAATGTAGTAGATCCAAGGGTGTTTTGTCAACATCAAGCTGTGAACTCCACTAAAACACCAAAAACTCAAATTTAATCTAGTAGATGGATTCAACAACCTGAATTGGATTTAGAACCATTCGAATTGCATCTAAAAATATTTTACTAAACCTAATATATACATAGAAATCGAATCCATGGGATCTAAGATGAATTCATGAGACCATGGTTTCAAATCCACTATTAATGCTTTATAACTATAGTATTGGCCAATAAGATGAGCTTACATCATTATATTAGTGTTATAAACTTAAAATTCAACACTAAACTTAATATAATCACAAAGTACATCAACCAATACATATTTGAAGTAGAACTTAGATGCATAAGAAATGGATGAAGCAATTACCTTATTGTCGTCTCTTTGAATATTAAAGCTTCTAATCTTCAAACTAACTTCTAGCAACATTGAATTCCATTTTCTTCTTGAAAATACTGCCTAAAGCCTTTAATATAGCTTTTAAAGTTCATTCTAATATAAGGTAGAGTTAGAATTGAGGGGGGGGGGGGGTTTATGTTCTAATATTTCATAAGTTGGCATAATTAGTCCCTTTATTTGCTATATTTAGATTTTGATCCCAAAATGAGTTTCTACTAGCATCTTTATCTTACAACTTAACTTAACACAAGAAGTTAATATCTTTGACCAATATAAGTCGAAACTCTAATTTATTAAGTTAAGTCTAAGTTAAGACTAAGTTTCCATGATTGGTTACTTTAATCCTCAATATTCTAATTTTTTTCATTTCTAAATAACATTTCTAGTGCCATTTCTTCCATATAAACCTTAAATATTATAATTTATCAAAATTAATTCCAAATATAAATTAAATGGATTTGTCCAAATGTAAGTCATTAGTTCCCAGTCTTAAGGATTTTGACCTAACTTATCATCCAACTAATTAATTTAAATTCTATTTAATTATTTTAATATAACTAGGATTTCAAATTTTAGATCCAATAATTTAATTTAATTAATTTTAATTGTAATGTATTGTATAATAATTTCACACAAGGGTTAATACATCTAACACAAAATTTACGGGTGGTACAAATACACCTTGAAGGAAGATTTTGAATACTTGAAAATTTGATGAAAGTGCTTAAAAATACAAACGGATTTAATATAAGAGAGGAATGCAAAAGAAAGGTTGTAGATGATATAAAAGGTTTTCAAGAGTCTCAAGAAAGGGAGAGGCTATTGGAACATAACAGGATCTTGAAATGGATTAAGGAGATGGCAGGCATAATGTAAGCTATTTAGATGAAGTATGACATGTATGTAAATGAATATAAAAAGACGGTTCAAACGGAAATGCAACACATCTTGTTTTTAGTGAGCACTATTGATTTTCAAAAAAGGGAAGATTTCCATGGTGGGATGTCTGATGAAGAACCTAGTTGATATTCCTAATTCTTGCACCAACATTGCGTATGCTTATAACTTCTACTACATTTAGTATTACTTTCTTTAGGTGTGCAGAAATTTTCTTATACACTAACAACCTTCATGATATTACAAATTCATTATGTAACAACCAAATATGTTGAGAAATTTTCTTATACACCAACAACCGTCATGATACTACAATTTCATAATCTAACAATGTTCCTGACATAGTGACATGCATAATTCTCTACCATATGTAAATCTCATAACTACTATCAAAAGTCTTGAAAATAATATTGATGAAGTCGACACTAGTGTCTTAACTTCAATAGGTAGCATAGAATTTCTTACGTCAAGAAAGTTTGTTCCATATATATAGCTTGATAAAAGAACTAAAAAGATCATATTTTGACTAGTTTCTTTCAGAAGAATAAACACAATTGTTGATATTCAACTCAATAGATCATTCCTTCCACCCTCTTCACACCTAAGCAAAGTGAAATCCCACGTTCCCTAATAAAAATTCACAAAAGAATATAAAGATAGAATGAGGAGATTTCATCATAGTCTTGCTTAGTTAGGGATATTTGTTCTAATGATTGTATCAAGAGGGCCCCCACAATCACTAGGTGATGCCTTGAAAAAAACATTATTATGATTTGCAATTCTTAGATATTTAATTAGCAGAACCACATTCTTTGAGGCTGACTTTCCTCATATAAACCCAAATAATATCTAAGATCTTTTTTCTCATTTTGTCAAATTTGTGGTTAGGTTATAAAGTTTCTTATGGAAATTTTAAAGACTTTGTTGCAATTGATGTGGAATTATGTGAAGTACTAGTGATGAAGTTGAGCCTCCAAATGTTGAACTTGCTGGTATTCAAGAATTTTCGATAAGCCATCCATTTTAAAATTTAGATTTAAAAACCAAATGAGCAGCAAATATAGTTACAAGGACTTGTGCTCTTGGTATTTACTCTTCTTTTTCGCTTGTAGCTTCTTCTAAACACTTGAATGTCTTTATAGTGTTGCACAAACACTTTCTAAGTGCATATGGTTAATGCTTGAATCATATGTCAAAGAATAATTATAAAGATTAAGTCATAAAGGCAACTTCTAATCCAAATTATCTTATTCCAATCATAAACTAGCATATAAGAAGTGGCAAAGAAGCACTGGAAGCAATTTGATATTGGTTGAAAAAACTTGAAATTTTTTGATAGAACAACCACCATTTACTCGACCTTATCAAGGCGATGCAAAGCCAAGCTCAACCGAGTAAACCTACAATGCAATAAAATTGTGTGTATGTATATATATATATATATATATATATATATATATATATATATATATATATATATATATATATATATATATATATATATATATATATATATATATATATATACACACGTGTTCACACACACATATTATAATGCATACATAATCCAAATTTAAGACCAATTCTTAAAAAACAAGGAGAGCTATTCTAAGCCATTAGAGTTAGTTTCAATAGTGTAAGATGACTATCCATGTGAACATCTAACCAATCAAATATAAATATATCTTAAATGTATCATTCTTCAAAAACTATGTACAAAACTTAAAAATGAGTAAACGGATCTGGTCAATGACAAAACAACTCCCTTCCTTTCCCACCCAACTCGTCTCTTCGTTCCATCCCACCATCTTAAAAAGTAGAGTTTTTGACGAAAATGGTGTTTTTGAAAAAAGTATTTACTAAATAGAGGTTGTTTTCAAAATATTTACCAAATAGATATTGTTTTCAAAATATTTACCAAATATGTATTGTTTTCTTGACCAAAAAAGTGTTTTTGACAAAATCAATGTTTTTTTAATTATAAGATTTGGGTGTTTCTTTATATATATATATATATATATATATATATATATATATATATATATATATATATATATATATATATATATATATATATATATATATATATATATATATATATATATAACACTGTTTTTAGTGTCGTGTCATAAAATGGTAACTAATAACATGAAATTCGTTCTTTAGGTCATCAAACTTTTAATTAGTCTTATTTGCCCATCAACCTTTTTCTTTTTGTTCAATTACACCATTGTATCCGTTTTCTACCGGGTATAACCAGTTACAAGCCCACGTGGATCATCTCCCGGTTCTAGTTGCTTGGTGATCGGATTTTTTTGTTGTATAGATAGTTAGATACGTGCGGCCGAGTGAAGTGAAGTGGATCATCTGCACGTTGGCATCGCTGCTAATGTCGATTCCACGGAACTGCTACCATCATCGGTCACCCCTTTTATCATCGACAACCTCCACCACCGGTTAACCGGACCTGCAAGCCCCTATCAATGTGTGTGTGTGTGTATAGTTGTGACCGGCCACCGGGAAGATGATGTTTACAACGTGGCCGGAAATGGATGCGTGTGTGTGTAAAGCTATAATTGAAGCTCTGCCACCGGGAAAATGATCAACGTGTGCATGTAACCGGTGATACCCGGTAGAAAATGTATTCAATGGTATAATTGAACAAAACGAAAAAGATTGATGGGCAAATATAACTAATTAAAAGTTTGATGACCTAAAGAGCCAATTTCATGTTATTAGTTACCCTTTTATGACATTTCCCCTTTATAAAATATACAATTTTAGAAATATTAAAATCAATTATTCATGTATAAATTAGTGTGGTTTATAATGGTCTAAAATATATATTTTTAGAAATATTAAAAGCAATTATTTATGTATATATTATTGTGGTTTGAAATGTTGTGACCTGATGGAGTGGTAGCGAATTGTCATTTGTGACATGCTATTATACTCGTTGTTTTTTATTAAAGAATCATGTAATCATGTATTGGTTTCTAACATCTTACTTTCGTTTTATTTCAACTACGTTTCAAAAATGAATGGTGATTGTTTGTTTTTTTAACATATTAGTCAAGGTTCTAAAAATATTTTGGTAGCTTTTTTATAATTTAGTAATATGGTAAACCCGTTAAACCGGACCAGATTACTCAAGACAGATTAAACTGAGTTACTCAAATTCAACACCCCAAAAGTCTATTATTCTCATTAGAAGTCTCTATATTTATACATATACCCCAGTTACAATTATTTATTTCACTTGAGTCATTGACTAGGTCAACACTAACCTTTAGTTTTCCAAATTTACAAGAATGGCCCCTTACACTAAAATTCTTCACAATTTAGGTCCTTAATATTAATTCAATGAATTATTTGACCTAATTTAAACTTCACATCAATTCCTTCATAATATCTTCTAATTTTCCAAATCCATGACTAGTCAAATCTACTTAGGGTAAGTTTGGCCAAATTAACACTTTTAATCCTTTGGACAAAATTTCTCACATTTGGTTACAAATTGATTTTAAAACCACATTTGACTCATTTATTCACAATATAAGAATATAAAAAATATTAAAGTTATTTATTCATTAGTTTTCTTTATTTAAAAAATAAGTTTTACTTTATCGGTTTAAGCCCAAAACTCCTAGGCCCAAAACACGGATGTTACAATTATCTACCCCTTAAAAGGATTCCGTCCCCGGAATCACCGATAAAGAATTAAGTACCCATTTTTCAACAAAATCTCAAAAGTTGCTCCAATTAAAATTTAAAATTTTATAAAAGTTGAAGTACCATAAATTCCACTTTGTAAAACTGTTTTATTTCAAAGAACTACTTGTCTCGACTTTCTTTTCAATAACTGCTCTCCTTTAAAACATGCAACTATTAAATTGAAATCTTTTTCAACTCGACCCTTTGTTTTACAAAATATTTGAACATTTAACTATGTGGTTAATATTTTGAGGAAACCGTTCCTTATGAGAAAATTTCAATAAACCTTTGTGAAAAGAAGATACCCCTTCGAATTAGTACACTTTATGTAAAACAATAAAGTTTCAAACTTATTTAGAAACATATTTTCATCAAATTTATTAACAAAATCTCAAAGAGATCATCACTCTTGGGTATTCACTACCAATTCATGATGGCCCCTTTGTCATTCACTTTATAAAAGTCTTGCATTTTGTGAGATATTCTCGTCCAATTTGTTTATAAAAAATTTCTCAAATTTTTTTAACAACACTTTTGAAAATATTGGCCGCACATCATTCTTATGTTCTTATTAGGGTAGGTTGTTTACTAATTCACTCACCTCAAGGTGATTCACGGTTTAATTCCATGGCCTCTAGTCTCATCATGAATCCATGTCTCTTCACCCTAACAGAAATTAATAACTCACTATTCCCATAAGGTTCCATTGGTTACTAAGTCATCGCTAACCACCAAAGAACCTAATGACCTAAGTATTTCTTGCGTCTTACATTAAGGTTTCTCTAGTTCAGACATTAAGGCGCAAACCATGCTACTCTTACATACACTTAGTCTTCTAGAGCTAAGGCAAGGTCACCAGCTTGAACACTAAAAGACGTCGGATGGGTCTCAAAAGAAGGTAAGGGTAAGGAAGAAGGGTTTAAGGGTCACGAAAAAGAATTTCTCCAACGGCTCCAAATCCTCACCTTTCTTTCACTTAACTACTACTCTGCTCCTCATGCTCCTTGATGGTTTCAAGTTGTCACCACAATTCCCTTAGTTGGTTCCTCATAGTCAACACCACCTCATCAACCTTGCTACGCTTAGAGCTTCATCCCATTTAAGTCATCCTTTCATCATCCAAGATCATCCTTTATTCTTCAAAAGTGCTTGTGAGCATGAAGCTCAATTCCTTAGCAGTCGCCATTCTCACAAAGTTCTTCCTCATGTTGCCATGTAGTCATGATCCTTCAAGGTTACACTTCATTTCCACATAAGAATCCACATGCATAAAATCCTCTTGCCAAGAATATTCCTCATGACAAACCGAATTCACTAATTAAATGGTTAGAACCTTAGTCACAAGCAAGCACTTACTACTAAATTCTAAAGGCCACCTACTTAAGAGGTCAAACATCCTTAAAAGCATCATAGTTTAAGTCTAAGCACTACTCCTAGTACCTATTTCACTTAAACCCATGCTCTGATACCAAATTGAAACACCCTCGCTTAAGGCTTTTCATAAAACATCATTTTAACCCATGGTTTATCATCATTATTCCATAAAATCATCCTTTAGTGAAAACTCTAGTTTCAACATCTTCAAATAATTCATTTTCTTTCAAAACCATTTTAAAAATACATGGGGTTTAATGAGAAATAATTTAGGTTTAAGTTGCGAAAAACATCGTTTGGTCCCATTTTAGATAAAACATTTTAGTTTATAAAATAGCGAGGTTGTAACAATTCAAATACCATTACACAGCTCAAATGATACCAAACAAACCGTGGCCTTCTAAACATCCATCTCTTCTAAGTCATCTAAACTCCTCAACCTGAGTACACATCAAAATAAGTTAGGCAATTGAAATGCATAGTGAGTTTACCCGAGGTTGACCCATTTTGAGTGAGTAGTGAACTACCACACTCGGGACAAGCCCCCAAAAAATAGTTTTAACACACACTTCAAAAGTTATTTAAAACATCATAAAGGTTTACTCAAAATAGATAGTTATGATATGCAGATGCAATGCATGATACAACTATCCCAACCCACGTCCATCTCATAAAAGTCCAACTCAGCCCAATGGCACCTACCTAAGTTCACAAATGACACGCACAAAGCATGTCACTTGATCCCCGTATAGGTTAAACTAGAACTAGTGGCCATCACACTAGCCCCATGAGGGTTAGCAACTCCCTCATGCTATTCCCTATTGTCGGAAACAAACTCTCCTCACCCTCTTTATTTTAAAGAAGGGTAAACCTCATACTCGCCCTCTTTAATTGAGAAAAGGGTCAAACTCATACTCATACTCACCCTCTTTAAATGAGAAAAGGAAAAAACTCGGTCTCAAGGGCTCACACGGTCAATCCCATCATATATGCAATGCAATGCACAAATAGGATGCTCAAAACATCATTATCATCGTTATTTAAAATCATATTTAGAAACTCATTTTCATGCAATGCACAAGTAGTAATCATATAACACATTGCACATAATAATATGCATGAAAAGTAATTGATAACACACACACAAAAGATAGTGGGAAGGATGTGTACTCCTGGTAAACTCACCCAAGGTCAATTGACGAGTCAACACTAACTCCACACACGGTTTGATGCGTTGGAGGCGCTCCTAGACATCATCCCATCCATCAAATCATCTTAGTTGAGTGTTAGCTCAAGTCCTTAGTCTCACCTCCATGTCACTACAACATATCTCCTTCCTACAATACAAGAACGGAAGATATCATACTCGATTCATCTAAAAGTCACACTATAATTACTTCTTTAGAACCAAGAAGGAACAATCATCCAACTTCCAAAATGAAGTCCTTGACCCTTTAATATAAAGAAAATCTTAGTTAAAACATCCCCAAAGTTTGGCATTAAAACAAGGACCCAAGGCCCAAACCATAAAGCTCAAAACCCAAAAACTGCAATTTCTGGCCAGATCCTGCTGCACGGGGTCATGTAGAATTGACACAGGGCATGCAGATCTGACCAAAAAGTCCAAAAATCATCACACGGGTCGTGCAGAACTGACACGGGTCGTGTACAGCCTGCTATAGCTCCGATTTTTGGTCATTTTCACCCCTTTTTGACACGAATCAAGCTCTAACACTTTCCCAACCTTATGGACATCAAAAGGACACGATTCTAACCCAAATCATACATCATTAGACTCAAATAAACTACCCAATATCATCACCGTTGAATCAACTCCATGTTATGATCATAACTTTACTTCTTGAGCTTAAACCATGGAATACCCAATTCCATTCTTATAATTGATAATTTCAAGTGGAGATTCCTTCTTCCATTACATGGAATCATTAGAAATGATCATTACTCCATTATTACTTCCAAATTAATGCAATAATTCATTCATCCATTAAACTCAAAAGATCCATTCATCAAATATTCTATGAATAAAACCCATTTCAACACCAAATTCTCATTTTCTAGTGATTCAAGGTTTGAGACTACAAATCAAAGGTTGGAATCGTTAGGAAATCATTAGAAATGAATCCCCTCATCCTAAACCACCATAATCATCCATCAATTTCTAGATTCTTCAACTATCCAACAAATCCCCAAATTATAGGGTTCATAACACCCAATTCAATCAAGCAATTGGATCAAGAGCATCCATGGATTGGATGTTGATCAAAACATGAACTAGAATCATAAACTAACACTTGGGATCCTAGGATTTCTTCCCCCAAGCTACCATTTTCGGACTTGACATAGAACCCACCCCAAAAACGGGTTTGCAAGCTAGAAGAGGAAGGCTTTATACCTTAGATTGTTTGGAATCTTCTAGTACTTGATCAATCTTCAAGAACAAGCAACAATCCTTCTTGAAACCCATGAAAATCGCCACTCTCCTCTCCTCCTCTCTCTAAAAACGTGAATGAGGCTGAAATGGGGGAAACCCCTCTCTAAAACTTGGGATCTTTCACAATTGGCAATAATAGTCCCTATAGTTAGATCTTTCTTCACCCAACACCCCAAAAGTCCATTATTCTCATTAGAAGTCTCTATATTCATACATATACCCCAATTACAATTATTTATTTCACTTGAGTCATTAACTAGGTCAACACTAACCTTTAGTTTTCCAAATTTACAAGAATGGCCCCTTACACTAAAATTCTTCACAATTTAGGTCCTTAATATTAATTCAAGGAATTATTTGACCTAATTTAAACTCCACATCAATTCCTTCATAATATCTTCTAATTTTCCAAATCCATGACTAGTCAAATCTACTTAGGGTAAGTTTGGCCAAATTGACACTTTTAGTCCTTATGACAAAATTTCTCACATTTGGTTACAAATTGATTTTAAAACAACATTTGACTCATTTATTCACAATATAAGAATATAACAAATATTAAATTTATTTATTCATTAGTTTTATTTATTTACAAAATAAGTTTTATTTTATCGGTTTAAACCCAAAACTCCTATGCCTAAAACACGGATGTTACATGAAGCCCCCAATCATTGGGTTAAAGAGACCAATGCCATACTTGAAGCTAAGACAAAGAAATTGAGAAACAAGGAAATAGAATTAGTGCTTGTAAGATGGAAACATTCGCTTGGACCTAATTTGACGTGGGAGACAAAGGAAGAAATGATGAATTAGTATCCAAACTACACGATTCTGATGAAGAAATATTCTTAAGGGGGTAACATTGTAAGAACCATGCCTAAATGCAAGTTTAAACATGTGTTTTAAGTTCGCATCGGAAAAATAAATTTTGACCATATGGGTAATTTGATCAATTTTAATAAATATTATGTAATATCGACATTTTATGATTTGAATGCATTATAATATGTGTTTTAGACATGGTGTGAAAGTTTAAGATCCTAAGGTTTAGTATCTTTCAATATACAAAAATGTATAGGGACAGGAAGTTTTTGTCAATTTTCTAGAAACACGACCATATACGGGTTGTGACGCGACTAGAGTACATTCCTATTAGGTGGGTGTTTTTAGGAAGTAAGTTGCTCTGCACTAGATGCAGGGGATTTTGATATTAAAACATAACGTAACATTAGCGACGCTAAGGGTAGAGGATAGCGATGTGGTGCCCTAAATGGGATTCAGAAACGTGAGGCAAACCCGTTAATAACGGCACAACCATGAGTAATTAGCAATTCTAACTCAACATGGCTGACATGTGTTGCCATTTCATTGATCCAACTAAATTAATCATGGGTTCCCATTTGACTCGGAAGGAACTTAGTTTTAAAGAGGGTTTTCACCCCATAATCCACTTGAACATAAGTTAAACTTCCCTAAAAATCTTGTATGTGTGTTTTTGGGTGTTAGTGTGTGTTGTTGGGTTCTTCAAAGATAAAGATCATATTCAAGGAGGATTAGCTTAAAGTTGTTCATACAAGGGTAAGAACTCCAACTCATTGTCTTAATTATGATGATATTCCTCATATGTGTGGAATTTCTCCATACCTTTAAAGTCTAGGATTTGGATAAAATAATGACATTATGATCAAATAATAGCTCTTTGATGATGACCAAAGCTAGGTCTATAAGATTAATGTATATGAATGAGAAAAGTATGTCATCAAAATGATTCTAGGGTTGAAACCCAATGATGAGAATAAATTGTGCTACCAATTGGAAAATGATGCATGGAATGGAATATGGATTGAGTATGTTATTTTTTATCTTGATTAAGTACGTAATGGTGTAAGTCATGCTAGATGTGATGTTTGCATCGTTCCATTCTAAGTAGGATGAGTATGGAAAAACAATTGTTTGATGAAAGTGTAAATAGACTCAGTCATGGGGCTCAATAGGTAGCCAAACACTCATCAACATGGATGTGATGGGTTAATCATCAAAATGAACACATAAAACCATGTGTTAATGAGAATTGTATGAATATAGGAACTCAAAAGCGAGAAGTGAGAAGAAAGGAAGCGATCAAGGCAAGGAACTCGTCTTGTAAAGCTAACCAAGCCAAGGTGAGTACATGGTACCCCAACCATTTAGATACATGTAAAAGGTGTTATATTTGAGTTATCATATGTGTTGCTATATTATAGTATTCTAGTTGGTATGTATACATAAATACAAGGTAGTGTTAGAGACAAGATTTCGTAGGTTGATCGTTGGGTCAAGTAGAGAGTATGTGTATTATTTGGGTCGTTAGATATGACATGCATCATAAGCCATAAGTCATAAGGCCAAATCCTTATTTTCAAAGCCCTAAGCCCTTAACATAAGCCCAAACATCTAATCCTTAAACCCCCACGCCCTATGCCATAACATATAAATCATAAGCCATAATCTCTAAGCCTTAAACGTAAGCCACACACATAAGCCCTAAGCAGGCCCAATATATAAGACATGCGTCATAAGTTATAAGTTATAAGCCTTAATCCTTAAGCTACAAGTATAAGCCCTAAGCCCTAAGCCCTAAGCTCTAAGCCTTGAGTCGTAGGACATAACGTATAGGTTTTAAACCATAATCTCTAAGCCTTAACCCTAAGCCACAAGCATAAGCCTTAAGCCCCAACCCCCCAAGCCTAAGGCCCTGAGCCATAAGACATGTGTCATAAGCCATAAGTCATACGTCCTAACCCTAAGCTACAAGAATAAGCTCTAAGCCTCAAGGCCTGAGCCATAAGACATATCTCATAAGACATAAGGCATACGCCCTAACCCTACGCCCCAAGCCATAAGCGCAAGAACATAACCCACAAGCCTTAAACCCTAAGACGTAAGCAATAAGCCCTAAGATATATGCCTTAAGCCATAAGTCATAACCTCTAAGTCATAAACATCAATCCATATTCAATAAACCATCACTACTGCAAGATGTCTCCAATGAAACCTTTCGAAACCAACATTTTTATGATTAGTTGACATTGATCGTAAAACAAATTTTTGAGAAAAAATGGATTAGAAGATATAATGCAACCTTATTATTTAAAAGTTTCAAATTTTATTAGAAACAACATTTGTGATTAAAAATATAATAATATATTTTACAAAAGATATACCATAAAATTATGGTTATTGATAACTAAATGATTAAAATTAACATGACAAGTTAAATTTACTAAGGCATAGTATTTACCTATAATAGCAACTAACGTTATATATATATATATATATATATATATATATATATATATATATATATATATATATATATATATATATATATATATATATATATATATATATATATATATATATATATATATATATATATATATATATATATATATATATATATATATATATATATATATATATATATATATATATATACTAAATATCAAATGGGAACCAATATTTTCCTATGAACCGTAGGAACTTTTTTTACTGAAATTATTTTTAAAAAAAATGGCATAATACACTTAATCGCTTATATTAACGACATTTTGTAAAATAAAAATTGCAAAAATAACATATATACACGAAATGTGCACATATGCACGAAACATGATCATATACACATTTGCGAAAAAAATGCATATGTGCACATTTCGTGTATACATATAATTTTTCAAATTTTTTTGACAAAAAGTTTTAAATATAAGCGACTAGGTGTATTATGTCATTTTTTTTGAAAAAAAAAACATTTCAGTCAAAAAGTTCCTACGGTTCCTAGGAAAATATTGGTTCTCTTTTGAAACGGACTCTCTCTCTCTCTCTCTCTCTATATATATATATATATATATATATATATATATATATATATATATATATATATATATATATATATATATATATATATATATATATATATATATATATATATATATATATTTATATATATATATATATATATATATATATATATATATATATATATGGTTAGGCTCAATAAATAACAAAAATTAAACAACGAACCAATCGTGTGGTCGGACTGCAAAATATCGATGGCTAGATAAAATGATGTGATAATAACTTAAAAAATATAGTGGTTTATATAGTTTTCATTTACATATAAGTCATAATTCAGAATAATGAGGTTTTTAACATATGTTGATGTATAGATCTACATATTTGTGTGGCTACATTAGTTATGAATGTGTTGGTTTCCTGTATTAATGTTGTGGTTACATTGGTTAAGAATAATACTAATTAAGTTATGGTTTTATAATTCTTACATTTGAATCTAAATCAATACCTTTTTTGTTATGTAGGTAGCCACAAATCATCATGAAAAGCAACTGTCGTTTGATAAGTGATTTGAGACCTAACATTACGGATACATGGCAAGTTCATGTTATGGTCTTACGTATGTGGATAGCCTGCAATCCTTTAGATCGTGTTTTTTGGTTGATCTAATTCTTATTGATGAGAATGTATCCTCCTTTTATGATTTTTGTATAGGTTATAACTGGTTTTCCAATGTAGTTTGTAATGAGAAGTATCTATTTCTAACAGAATATCGTTATTCATGTAAAGATACCAAATTATTTGGTGGAGAAGTTCAATGGGGTTTTGAAAGAGGGATGTGTGTATAAGATACATAGATTTGTGGTTATGTGTTACGCTTCATCATATCGACCTCTACAAAAAGACATCTTTGTTCAGTTTCTCCATGATACGAAAATATCTCCTTCGCACCTTCTAGATAATATGTTTCAGCTTATGCTTTTGATTTTATTCCTTTTAACAAACTTGCTTCTCGTGTTGGTGATGAAAAATACCTTACAGGTAATGTATGATGTGTTCTATTTTCCTTTATTACAATGTTATTTCTAACTTTTATCAAATGTAGATATTATTGGACACCTTTGTAAGTGGTGTTCTATTTAAAAAGCTAATATGCCATCGAATTCAAGTAATCCTGATATCTAGATAATTTTTATTTTTGCCAGAAGGTATGATAATTTACAAAAGTTAATTTTGTTTGTTATGTTAATTTGGTGACTAATGTTTGCCCATAATTAATTATATGCAAGGATACGAGAGTGAGAATTTCCTTAAGGGGGAAGTTGACTACTCAGTTTACAGATGAACAAATTCGAAGTTATGATGATAACAATTTTGTTATCATTGTAACTTCTTGCAAAGTTGGGAGTTTTAAGGGTATTTCAAAATTATAGGTTTTTTTTCTAAAAGTGTGTTAGAGGTATACTAAGTATGTCTACTTCTAACATTTGTAAGTGATCTAAATTTGAGAACCACAGTTGTGTCTCAAGTTTATGTCAACCTTCCTTTGGATATAGCTTATACATAAAAGTCATAGTGATATTGTTGTTTTATAGTATATGAGAAGATGAGTAATACTTTCAATTGCTTATACATACAAGTCATAATGATAGTATTGATGTTAGTGATATTATTGCTTTATAGTAATTCGAGAAATATATGTATTAATTCTGATTACTCAACTGAGCACCATAGGAGCTGTATATGATACTTTAATTCCAGGTGTTGTTGAGGTATATTCTTATCATTATAAACAATATGTAACTTTTCTGTTAATGTATGCTTACATTTGTTATCATTTTCTTATAAAGTGAATGAAATATATAATCGATGCGACTATCATCGATGTAGATTTCTTTAATGATTGGAAGTTTGTCCAATATAGCAGTTGTTGTAGGAAAGTACAATTCGTTGACAATCGATATTTTTGTTTCATTTGTCAGAAAAACATTCTCAACCCATGTCAAGCATATGTATTCATTTTCTATAATAATTTCTACATATTATGTTCTTTTGATTTTTATGCGTACAAATTGGTTATTCAAGTAATAGAGAATCAAGAAGAAATGACGTGTTCTTTTCAATGAATATGTTATTGCTCTTATAGTTATTATTGTTGACAAATTGATTGCAAATAGTTGATTGGGGTAGTGGTTTATATGCATTTTCACAGTTCATAAAGTGTGTTTGTTTGTGTATATATATATATATATATATATATATATATATATATATATATATATATATATATATATATATATATATATATATATATATGCATACATACATACATACATACATACATACATACATACATACATATGTTTGTGTATATGTGGGTGTTGGTGTTGGTGTTGGTGTTGTTGTATTTGTATTATAAAAGCATATTATTTGTTGTTTATAGGGTGCGAATGATGTTGATTGGATCCACAATTTCCTTCATGAAAGTTTGTGTGGTCAAAGGGTTGTAATTTAAATTAAAATAGATAAATATAATTTGGCACCAAGTAATATAAGAAATTTCATTGCAACTAAATACAACGGTGAAAGTTATAAACTAGAAAATGAAACAATGCAACCTAATGCAACACCTTCAAGTGGGCCCAATTCTACTGTTGTTATTAGTTTGTCAGATTGTGATATGACTTCTGATGAAGAATGAAGTAGGATAACTAATTATGAATGGGAAAACACGGTTGATTTTGTGTTGGGGTCATGTGTTTATTTAATGTTTCCAAATACATCAGAAGCAGTGGTATTTACTGGTCTTTCTTCTATTATGAAGCATTTGTCTCACATCTTATGGTTTTTCCAGTTGTTTTGTTAAAATATGTTGCTTGTCCTAATGAAGAAGTTGATGAGTCAGTGAACTCCACTAATGACGTATATAGTGTACAATGTGTATAAGTAAGTTTTGAATGTTGGTTGTTTTTCATAGAATGTGATTAGAAGTTTTTTGTAATGGTCACACAATGTCATTTCTTCATTAGTATATATACAATTTTGTCAGGTTACAATGTGTGTGATGGTATGCATTTGTTTTGTTGGAATGTTGAGTTAGTTTTCTATTCAGTTGATAATTGTATGTGGTAGTTATTATTGCAGATGTTATTGTTGTTCAATGATGTATAGGGTGATTTTTGTTACCTTTTATTTCGAAACTAGCTTCTTCTTTTGAGTAATAAAAATTACTAAGTGAATAACACTTAAATTGTGGGGTTTGATTTAGTCATATATAAATAGTTTTAATTACTTAATAGGTCATTGAATTTAATTATATTTTCAGTTTTGTGTCCGATGAAGGTTTTGATTTGTGGTTTTGGTTGTCCTTTTATTATACAGTTTAACCTTTTTTTCTCGTTGTATTCATTAGTCAGGTTAAATTAAGTATAAAAACTTTGTTACTGTTAAATCCTTTAAGGGGATAATTGTAGCTAATAGCATTTTACTTTCAAGTTATATGAAATAATACCATAATGATCAAATAATATGGGCATTGCAACATGAAACTTTTCAAGTTGTTCATATGTTGTTAACTAATAAATTTTTACAAATATCACTGTCGACTTTGTTAGGGATTATGTAGAAATAGGGTATGTTTTTGGAATCACGGATTACTTCAAGAATCGTGAAAAACACTATCCGAATTTGATATTTCGAGTCTATGCCACGGTTACACGAAATTCAATGTAAGACCCTCCGAAATGCCCAGGTTCAATATTAAAGGAATGAGATTTTGGGAAAATATGCAGTTGGCGTCACTAAGTTTGGGTATAGAGTCGCTAAGTGGGTTAGAGTCGCTAAGTTAGAAAATGAACCAATTTTTCAATAATTTCGAAACAAAAGTCATGTTCCTATGACATTTCCTCAGTTCCAAACATCCTTTTTTGATAATCTGCCTCCTGTTGAGTGACTTAATAAAATCACACTTAAACCTATAGTGACTTCAAATCTATCTTTGCTAAATAACTGTCAAATCAAAGAGATTGTATCTAATTCTTCAAAACAAACATTGGACAAATCTGAAGAGTCCAAAGGAAGTAATTGGGCCTTTACGGATGAAGATGATGAGGATGTGGGTGTGGTAGTTGTCATGGAACAAGTTCTTGTGAAACTTTCCACATCCAAAGCCACACCATCAACAGTTGTTTCAACTATTGACATTCAAAAACTAGTTTCTTTTCAAAAAATTATTGTGCCTCATCCCTCATCAAAATCATGTCCAGTTTCAATATCTCAAACTGTTTCTAACACAAAAGAATGTTCCAATTCAAAAAGTTAAGGTAATGATATACCCTCTCTTTCATGTACAAATGAAAAGAAAGCTTTCAAGGTTAGAGAAAAAACAAAAACACATTAAAGTCAATTTTGACCTGTAGAGATTTTGTACCTCCCAAAATAGTAGCACAAAAAGTTGTTGAATAGGAGGTCAATAAAAGGATAGTTGCAAGGAAATTGTCACTATTAAGCCTGAAATTGTCACTATTAAGCCTACATTGTCACTATTAAGCGTGAAATTGTCTCTAAAGACTATTATTGTTCCTCATATGTAGACAAGTCCTATAATTGTCACTATTATTCCTACATTGCAAAAGCCTGGTCAAGTTCTCGTTGTCCAAAAATCAGTCCATGTGAAGAAAAACTCATGAGGCTTTAAAACCTCATACGAAGGACAAGAATATTCCTCGTACGAAGAATATGTGGATTCCTCGTACAAAGAATGTGTCAGCTTTTGCAAACACTATCTCAAATCCAATTTTCTCTAGACAAATTTCATTTTTGAGTCAATGAGAATTCTCTTGCGTTTTTTTGTATCTTCTCTGATGATGATGTCAAGCCAAAAGTTCAATTATCTAATCATCAAAAATAAAAAACAACTGCTCAAACTCAAAGGAAAATTAAAAGTCCAGAGTCCAAAACAAATATGTCTGCAAAGTGACTTCCTTGCACGAAGTTACTTCATCTTCAGCAGTTAAATCTCACACATCAAAATCCCTCAGACCCAAGCAAAATTGGGTGTCGAAACTAACCCTATGATCTAATGCAGGCTTTGTGCACGAAGGAGCATGATCGTGAATGGTTCATTGACAGTGCTTGCTCTATGCATATGACACGCAGATTGTAATAACTACGAGATTACCATACTGTACAAAAATTTGGTTTTATTACATTTGTAAATGACTCCAATGGGCTTGTAAAAGGATAAAAACTTATCACAAACCATAATTAGGACACAGTGGGTTTTCAGAAATAAATTGAATGAGTCAAGTATTGCCATTAGAAACAAGGCACGACTTGTGGCTAAGGGCTACACACAACAAAAAGGAATAGATTACGATGAGACCTTCGAATCTGTGGCGCGACTTCAGGACATACGTATGTTTCTTGCATATGTTGCACACAAGAACATAAAGGTTCATCAAATGGATCCCAAAAGTGCCTTTCTCAATGTTGAATTAAATGAAGAGATGTGTCTACAGTAACCTCCAGGTTTTAAACGTGAATAACATTTGTATCATTGCTACAAACTCATGAAAGTTATGTATGGGTTGAAGCAAGCCCCTCGAGCTTGGTATGACACTCTTACTAAATTTCTTGAGGCCTGCTGATTCGTGTAAGGAGTAGTAGATCTGAGACTCTTTAGACGATCGAATATGAACCATTTTATGGTTGTGTAAATTTATGTTGATGATATCATATTTGGATCTACGGACCAAGCCATGGTTGTTTATTTCTCCAGACTTATGTTAAGTCAATTTCAAATGAGTATGAATCATGAAATGAGTTTCTGACACGTCTAGGTCGTTATGCAGTTAAAAATAGAAAATAAAAACCTCACCAACTAACTAGTATAGCAGTAGTAAGGGTCGATCCACGGGAGTTTGGTGGTCAAGATAGAGTGTCAAAATAACCAACTATAGTGTCACGCTATAGTCAGCGGTGTTTCCTTCACTTCTCGAAAGACCAATAAAACCAATAAATCGAATACCGAAACTAAAACAAGCATTAACTAAACTAAATTACTTCAAACTATAAACCAAGATTACTTACTGATTCCAGAAGTAAATTCTAGAAAAATCAGAAGCAATAACAATCCCAAACAATCCAAACAAGCATTCAAACATAACAATACCGAAAAAGTGCAATATAACATGAAACAAATGATTAACTTGCATATAAACCAAATCCAGAAGACAAAGGTTACTAATTTCGAAAATAACATAAACTAAACTAGTTCCAACTGATCCTACAATCCAGAATCGAAGGAAACAAGCTAAAACTAAAACTAACAATTACTAAAATAAAATGGAAAACATAATAATACCAATTGAAGTTGCTGAAATCCGAATTCCTGAATCAAAGAAGCCTAGGTTCCATCTTTTGGGTCGTTCTTCGCTCCTGAAATTCGACCTAGATGCCTTTATTTATAGTTGCAAATTCTGGTCATCCGCACCGCACAGAGCTTATATCCGCATCGCATGTTATCCATTATCCCCGTATCTCGTTGTTTGAATTTCAATACACCGCCTCATCGTTGACTATCCGCAATGCGCGTGTCTTCGTCCTGCGACGCGTGTACGACTTCGACTGAAATGGTATTTATCCAAACTTCTTTCATTTTGTCCATGTTTAGTCCCTGTTTTCATGTTTTTCTTGCACAATAGCACTAGCACAAAAGTGAGTAATACCAGTATATATCTGACATAAATTCACCAAGAATAGGGCCTAACAACGACTAAAATACTTGATATTGATAGGCGTTGTCAAACACCCCACACTTGTGCCTTGCTTGTCCTCAAGCAAGAGAGTTTTTTAATAGATTTTAACTAAGACTCAAACATTTTTAATGTGTTCAATTTCAAAGTCTATTGTTCCCAGAATTAGATTGAAAATGATTTTGATAAAAACTAATCAGAATATCCTTTGGAATTCACGACTTTCTAGAGAACCCTTGATTACAAACTTTATGTTCACAAAAAGTGCACATACTCATTCAGATTCTAAAGGCCATTAAGGAACTATCCATGACTTTGGATGTTGTCCGTGTAACGAGCTTTCAGAAATACTAGCCCAAACCAGACGATCTTATGTAGTAAGGTGCATAAGTGCCTTTTTCGAGGCCACCCTTTTCGGACCTACCGGCTCGTACAACAAGGGTCACTGATTGACAATTTCCTCCTAAATTCCAATCCTAAAATACTCCAAATCTAAAATTTTCTAACTCTTAAAACTCAACTTATTTGACTAAACAAATAGCATGATAACAACTAAATAGTATCTCTTGAAAAATACCAATGTTATAGCACTCAAAAGCTATTCGTTTCAAAATTACAATCTCTTAATAATTTTGAAAAATTGCTAAAATTTTTGAAAATTAATCGTTTCCCGCAAAAAATTCAAAAATAAACTCTTTAGACCATCCACACCCCACACTTAAAACTGTACAACATCCTCGTTGTACATAAAGATATTTCAGAAATAGGGAGAAAGAGTTACCCTTTTAGACGGTAGACTGCTTGTTGGAACTAGTTGTTACAGGATACAAAAACACGCACACCTCACGATTCTGATTCCTAGAGTTGTGGTGCAACAGTGAACATGCCGATGAAATGGCAAGTGTAGGGGTACAATGACCCCACACTTGCTTGAAACAACTCCTCAGTAAATTTCCATTGGTACTTACATGCAAACACTCACAAAACAAATTAAACGCAAAAAGAACAAACAAACATAAAAGAGAAAAGAGAAAAGATAGTAACAAGTTATGTACAATGTTCAAAAAGATAATAAGAAAAGTACATCAATCATCATGATGGGTCCCAGACGGACCAGCCTCATCATCGTGGGCACCCGGAGGGTAGGGTGGTATATCGTCTATCTACAGTTAGAGCATGATCAACCTCTGTGTCTCCGCCATCCAGCGGTGGTGAGCCTCCATGTGCGTCATCCTCTGATCCAGATCCCTCAAGGCAGCCTGCACGTCTACAGGCTGTGGGGGCGGCTGTCTCTGTTGTGGTGGCTGGACAGGTGCATCTACTCTCCGTCGTTGGGTAGGTCGGATCAATGGCTCCTCGTCCTCTGACTCCTCCTCAGCCTAGGGGCCGGCTGCCTCGAACGTCAGCATTCGCTCAAATATGCCCTGGCGTGGCTTGTGGATGATCCTCATAAGCTCAAAATAACGTACCGATGCTCGTGTGGGTGGTGTCGGTGCCATGCCGGCAAGTACCTCGGCCGTGAGAATACCATAAGATTGAGCAAAACGGGTGATAAAGTGCACACCAGCCATAGGACTACTGGCAGTCGAGCCCGCTGCCCTAGATGTAAGTGAAACTGCAAGCGCGAACGGTAGGTTGAGGAACCTGCTGGGGTCAGAGAGGACCCACATGTAGTGTATATCCTCTCCGGAAACCTTCTCGCATCCCCTCCTCTGCATGATGGAGGTAGATACAATCCGGTGCATGAGTCGGTGGAGAGGGTCTCGAAGCTGGCTCTCCTTACTGAACCGGCCTCAAAAAGCTCGTTGGACATCATTGCCCAAACAACCACGATGGCCTCCCTCTGAGGCTGATCCCTGAAGCAAGCAGTGAAAAAAGGTGTAAAGTGAATACCACCCATCTCCGCCTCAGTATAGAGGTCGGTGCGTCTGGCAAAATCTCGTAAGGTACACTCCCGACTCTGTCCTCCCAGCCTGAATCGGATCAGCTGGGATCGAGGCTCCTTTGAAGCTGGAGTGTATCTACAAGTAGAAAGGAACTCGAGCACGAGCTCCTTGTACACAATGTCCTTAGTGGTGGCCATAAGTCTCTCCCACCCCTGGCAAGTGAAAGTATACGCCTCATGGGTCCAGGTACGGTGGATGAAGGGCAAAAGCTCAGCCCATAGCCCCGCCTGGGTCAGTACCTCATGATAAAAATGCATAGCAGCAAGGACTGGTCGAGAACGGAGCTCCCCAAGTCAAGCATGGTAGCGTGGAGTCTCCTCCAGCATATCTGGGAACTGAAGGAATGGGTGTCATGGTCTGTAATCCATCTGCACACAAAAAAAATCACATAAACAAAAAGTTTTGCAAAATTAGTCCATGTGCGCTGCAGGTGTTATTGCGCGTTGCCCTAATACGCGCAACGCGGCTCAAGAACAAGGCGCGTCGGGTCGTACCTCTGTTGCGAAATTTTTTCCAAAAATCACCAAATCACCTGTTTTAATCTCAACCCAAGCAATAACAAGGCATCCTAACTACCGACTAGCCCCTCTAGGGTAAAGATTTTACGAATGCAACACCCAACGAGTCGGCATTGCCGATTTTCTAAGTTTTTTACTTTCGACTAATTCACTCAATTTCACACGTCAAATGGATGTATTAACTTACAAGAACGAATTTAAATGACATACCTCGATAGTAGAACCTAGAAACATGAGAAAAATGCGAGAAAATTTCTTGGTTGATCAGTGCTCTGTTCGTGCGTCGTATGTGTTTGTGTGTGTGCGACGAGGGGTACGTACCTTAATGGTAGTTTCTGACCGATCATAATCCGCGACGCGCGTAAAGGCGATCTGCATCGTGTGTGTCCCAATTCAACCCCTGCGCATCAGGTTACCTTGCGAACGTGCGGCGTGCTTCTATCCATGTTGCGTCGTGTACTTCAATTCTTTCAATGTCTTCTGTTTGACCCCACACTTTCCTCGTGCTATGAATTCCTGCAATGATGATGATTAAACTTTCCTAATTACTTCTAAAACAAAATACCTAACCTATTTACGGATCGGTTGCCTCCAATCAAGTGCTAAGTTTAACTTCTTGATCAGCCAGATGTGCTTCTTCTTATTCTTTCCTATCTTCTGTTGGTACAAATCTTCTCATTTCAGGTGCAAAATCATGAACCAATGTTGCAAGTAGCATTATGAGTTGCGTCATCCAGTCACTCACCTGATTGATCCACTACTGCTGAGCGTCCAGAATCTGAAAGACCTTTGCCTCCCTGCACCTTGTGTCCTTCTCGTACTGCTGGTGCTTTAGCTCCATCATCTCGATCATATCTAGCAGTTGCATCTTATCAACTGATGCCAATGGATGTCTTTTTGCTTCCCACAGAATCTCTTCCTCCTTGCTTCCATTTTCGTGTGCCTGATTCTTACCCTTACCACTCAGCCTCGGTGCCATTAGCGGTCTGTTGTTCATATATTTATCATCGTATCCTGGCGGTAAAGTTATCGGACACCCGAACATGTTCAACCTGCGCTTCCGTGTCCCAAAGGAGATGTCCATATCCCCTGTCTTACAGTCCATCACATCCCCAGTTGTTGCCAAAAATGGTCATCCTAGAATCAATGCTGGCGCGTCTTCCAGGCTCTCATATTCCATCACCAAAAAGTCTATCGGATAGAAGAAATCGCTGACCTTGACGATCACATTCGTGAGCTTACCCCAAGAGACTTTTGAAGAATGATCTGCCAATTGTAACACTGTTTTCGCGGGTTCCAGTTCTTCATTTTTTTATTTATCATAGAGATATCCGGGCAGAACGTTGACACTCGCCCCTAGATCCAAAAGCGTGTTCTGAATGATGATTTCGCCCACAGTGACAGTAATTAAAGGTGAACCGGGATCCTTTTCCTTTTTGGGCAATGTTCCCAACAAAGCCTCACTCGCCTTGACAGTCAGTCGCACCGTCTCTGGTGTTGGCGTCGTGATTTTCTCGTTTCTCTTACATATCTCGCTAAGGATTCTTGTGTCTTCTGGTGCATTCCTAAGCTCATCCCATAACGGTTGATTAATTGATGGTCCGCTCGGTGTTGCTTTCTTGCTTTTTGCCTTTTTAACTTTCTTTTTCTGTTTGATACTAGCTACCGTCGGTTGCTCTTCTTTCTGAACCTCTTCTTCATCCTTATTTTCACTCTCTTTTCCTACCAGGTCTTCCATTGTGACCTTCCTCCATTCTGTGTCCACAGCATTAACATGCTCCTTACCGGCCCTCTACGTATGGTTCGGGTTTACTTCCGTGCTGCTTGGAAGCTTACCACTATCTCTCCTGCGTTGATCCTCAACCATCTGAGCTATCTACCTTTACATGTTTGCAATAGCTTTAGCATTCACCTGTGTTTGCTGTTGCACAACTTCATATAACTTTGCTGCCATATTCTCCTGACTTTCGGGGGCATTATGATTGTTGTTGGTGTTGGTTGGCCCTCTGTTGTTGTTGTTACTTTCGTTGGGACCATTGTTATTCACGGCCTGAAACTGTCTTGTTTGATTAGAAGGAGGTCCTTGATAGTTGTTTTGCCGGTTGTAGTAGGGCTGGTTGTTGTTGAAGTTCTGATTTCCTTGGTTATAAGGTCTATAAGGTCGTCTATTATTGTTGTATTGACCTTGACCTTGCCCATAAACTTGATTGACCTCTTGAGGCCTTTTCCCTGGTTGATTACCTTGCTGAAGATTCTGCGGACCATTTTGAAGAGTTTCCATTAACCTATCAAATTTTCTGTTCAGATCTCCTATCTCTTTCTAAACTTCCTTTTTCCAATCGACATCTGTACCCACTACTGTCGCGGTGCTAAACGGCTTCCTTGCAGAAAAGTTTGCTTTAGACCCATTCCTTAGTTGCTCCAAAAACCTCCAAGCATCATCTGGTTCTTGCATCATTATTGTCCTGCTAGAAGAAGTGTTGATCATTGCTTGATTTGTCATGTCCACCCCATCAAAAAATAACTTCACAAGCTGCCACCGTGGAATGTCATGATGTGGACAAGATCGCATCAGCTCCTTTAGTCGCTCGAATTCATCATGGAACGCCTCTCCTGGCTTTTGCTGGAAATCCTTAATGGCTCGCCTAATCTGTGTGGTCTTGCTGGCTGGGTAGAATTCTTGAAGAAATTTAGCTTTGAGTTGTTCCTAGGTAGTAATGCTATTAGGTTGTAATGATGTAAACCAATACTTTGCTTTATCCTTTAAAGTAAAAGGAAATAGTCTCAACCTAAAAAGATTTCTATTAGTTTTTTTAGGAGTGTTAGCATTAGCTATAGCCAAAAATTCATAAAGATGATTGAAAGGATCATCTTGCTTATATCCTCTAAATTCAGGTGAAATGCCTAACAGTTGTGGTCTTATCTCTACCTAGTTCTCAACATTTTCAGGAAAATAAATGGGCGAAGCATCATCATACTCCCTTGGTTGGAAGTGTGATGCAACCGGCTGCCCAATCGGTTGAGAAAAATACAGAGGTGGAACGAAATTACCGTCATATAACTCATTGTTATAAAGTCGCTGCCCCTGTTGCTGATGATGTTGTTGAAATCTCCTTGGAGGTCCCCGACCACGATTCCATTGTTCAAATCTCCTTCCTGGTACTGGTACTGTGGTTGTTTCGGTTGTACTTGAGGTTGTGTTTGTGGTGGTATAGGTTGAAAGGGTGGTTGTGGTTTGTAGATGGGTTGTTGGTGTAATGGTTGTGAAGGCTGTGGTTGAGAAACTGGTACCTGCTGTCGCAAACTTGGGGTGCCATCTCGGGTCGGCGCTCCCCAAGCCATTGTAGCGGATACAGTATTTCCCAAAGCGTTTGTAACAGGTTGACTCAAATGTTGAACCAAAGGCTGGGTGCATGATGGTATGGGTGCAGGGGCTGAAGCTGCACCACTACTAGCACTGGTACTTCCTATATGAAACTCAGAAACTGGGGGTATAAATGGTGCTCCCCCTGATCCCTCGCCCGTAGGCTCATTGGTAATATCCTCTACTACTACACTATCGGGACTCATGTTAATCAAACGCCTATGCACACGGTTTCTGCGCGCGGTTCGCTCAATTTCAGAATCAAATAACAAAGGTGATGTTTGCTCACCCCGACAGGTACGCATGCACTAGTGCAAAACGACCATCAAAACCAAAAACCAATTTACTAATCAAACTAAATAACCAGAACTAAACTAAAAAACACAAAAACAATCCGCTGATCGTCTATCTTAAAGCGCACAACTCCCCGGCAACGGCGCCAAAATTTGACACGCCTAGGTCGTTATGCAGTCAAAAATAGAAAACAAAAACCTCACCAACTAACTAGTATAGCAGTAGTAAGGGTCGACCCATAGGAGTTTGGTGGTCAAGATAGAGTGTCAGAATAACCAACTATAGTGTCACGCTATAGTCAGCGGTGTTTCCTTCACTTCCTGAAAAACCAATAAAGCCAATAAACCGAATACTGAAATTGAAACAAGCATTAACTAAACTAAACTACTTCAAACTATAAACCAATATTACTTACTGATTCCAGAAGTAAATTCCAGAAAAATCAGAAGCAATAACAATCCCAAACAATCCAAACAAGCATTCAAACATAACAATACCGAAAAAGTGCAATATAACATGAACTGAATGATTAACTTGCATATTAACCAAATCCAAAAGACAGATGTTACTGATTTCGAAAATAACATAAACTAAACTAGTTCCAACTGATCCTACAATCCAGAATCGAAGGAAACAAGCTAAAACAAAAACTAAGAATTACTAAACTAAAATGGAAAACATAAAAATACCAATTGAAGTTGCTGAAATCCGAATTCCTGAGTCAAAGAAGCCTAGGTTCCACCTTTTGGGTCATTCTTCGCTCCTGAAATTTGACCTAGATGCCTCTATTTATAGTTGCAAATTCTGGTCATCCGCACCGCGTAGAGCTTATATCCGCGTCGCATCTTATCCATTATCCCCGTATCCCGCTGTTTGAATTTCAATACACTGCCTCATCGTTGACTATCCGTGACGCGCGTGTCTTCGTCCCGCGACGCGCGTACGACTTCGACTGAAATGATATTTATCCAAACTTCTTTCATTTTGTCCATGTTTAGTCCCTGTTTTCATATTTTTCTTGAACAATAGCACTAGCACAAAGTGAGTAATACCAGTATATATCTGACATAAATTCACCAAGAATAGGGCCTAACAAAAACTAAAATACTTGATATTGATAGGCGTTGTCAGTTTCTTTTTAGGTCTGCAGGTCAAACAAACATGCGAGGAACTTTTCTTCATCAATAAAAGTACATTATGGAGCTTTTCAAGAAATACAGTATGGACAATTGTGCCTCCACAATGCTTCCCAGTATTTCAGATCCAAACTCTTTGCAGATCCAATTGTCAGGACCCGTGGTGACTAGCAGCATGCGGAATAATAAACATCTCAAAGATAATCGATATAAAAACTGAAGCACATAAGATGAGTATCTGATTTTATGGATTAAAAAGAGTAAGATAATACATGAAGAACATGTGGCTAGGAAAAGTGTTTCCTAGCCACAAAACTCTCTGAAATCTACAAATTACATAGTAAGGTGCACACTAACAAATGGCCGTATCACTCTCTACTTATAGAAGATAAATAGAATATGCCTAAATACAAATGGAATATTCTATTCTAGCTATCACTCATCATTGTAGAGAATTTTTAGCTTTAATACATTTCATCACGGGTTAAATTGTTAATGAGTAACGACATCCATAATGCTTTGAAGTCTATAAGGTTTAATGTGTTACCACATTAATTTATTACTTTTCGTACAACCCTACAAGTTTTCCCTGCATTGTATTGAAGTCTATAAAATTTCAAAGCAACATTTATTTTGAACTTTAAAATATTCTATTTTTCAGTGGTCGTTAACTATATATTCATTGGATATCAACATGACATCTTACTATGATTAAATCTAATTCATTAAATGACAAATATATATTTTATCTTATTCAAACTTTTAATTAAATTATAAATTATAAATACTTAAAAAAACCTATTTTAGTTCACTTGAAAATCAAGTATTTTAAAGGCCTAAATTAATCTAATAATATTATGAGTTGTTTTCAAGTATTTTAAAGGAATAAATTAATCTAATAATGTTATGATTTGACTACTCAATCAAACAAGAATATAAAATTGTAAATAGTTCAACATGTGAATCCATTTTAGCAAATACATGGTTGTTATCCATTATAGTTTCCAGAAAATATATTTGGTTCCTTTATCAAATTCCTTTATTGGTATAAGACGATTGATTCTTCACTTTATCTTATTGTTGCAATATCTTCGTGATAACATTAGAATTTTGCATATTGTTTTTAAAAAGCCAACTCTTTCTAAGATAATACGTTCATCTTTTAATAAAAACAAAATAGGGATATTATATGTGTACCAGGGTGAGTATGGTACTGGAAAGGTACCAAACCAATACCAATATCAAAACTGAAATGACATAAAATTAAGTAGCATTTATCGAATCGAAATATAGGATACGATACCAATATCTGTTCTGTTCGAAAAATTAGTTTAATTTGAATTTCAAAGTGAGAAAAACTACTGGAACTGGACCAAACCGATATCGATACCGGTACCAAAACCAAAATAGCCCAAAACTAATAACCGAATCTCGTATTGAAAGAAAGGATACATTACTAGTTCGATACTATTACGGGTTCAGTTCCATACTATCGATGTATTTCCTCACTGCTAATGTGTATATACACACATGATACATGCTTATGTATATACTAAACGAATATCCGTGCGTTGCGTAGAATAAAATTATATAGTTAACTTTTTTAAATACACATATTGAAAATCATAATGCTATTGAGATTAACTATAAAATAATAATTGTTGCACTAAGTTGATATATAAAATTTTAATTATTTTAAACCATATTATGAGATATATATATATTTATCATAATCATATCATTCAATAGCCTCTACCCACGATTTGCATGTAAATAAAACTAAACATGGTTTTCAATTTAGTATTACATTTTAACGTTGTGATTTATTAATTAAATATTATTTATATATTGATTTTTTATAATTTCAGTCATGATGATTAATTGAAATATGAATCATTGTTTGTAAATTAATGCAATATAAGTCTTTTTGTTAATTAATTAAAACAATTATAATAAAAAATAGTTTTGATATTTTTCTATTTAATTGTGCTTGTCGTTCATCATTTACAATATTTAAACTTGTTTAACTATTTTGAAAATTAGTTTTTTGATATATTTTTTTAAGTTTATTTGATATTTTGATTTACATTTGGTATTTAACATAATATGTAAATTAACAAATTAAGTGTATTATAATAATCATTTAAAAGTCTGTCAAGAGAATGGATGATTCAAATTCATATGAAAATAGAAAAATGTCTCATATATATATATATATATACTAGTTGTAAGACCCGTGTATTACACGGGATGATATAAAAATATATAAATTATGAATATGTAAACATTTATATTTAAAAAAACAATACTATCGTGGTCATTTTGTATAATTATCAACAACTATGTAAACAGAGTGAAAGGAAGTTAGATACAACCCAATACAAAACCTAAAAATAAACTAAGCAAAAGAAAGAACGAAATAAGGATCGAAGAACACAAGCATCGGTAATTTTATCAAAAAAAATTGAACCTAAAACACGAAGATATTGAACCTAGTGAAGCAAACAATATGATTTAGGGCTAAAAGTCATCTAGCCAATACATCAACCAAAACAAAACAAACCTAGTTCAAGCAAAACAAAACGATTTAGGTCAAGAAATTGAAAAATAGAACAAAAAATCGATCAGGTTTAAGTGTTAATAACTAAAGTAGAGAGAAAATTACAAGCCAATACATCAAGCAAAACAAAGCAATTTAATGCTTAGAATTTTCTGATTTCTATGAGTTCTCTTCTATATTTCCAAATTTCTCCGGGTTTTTTATATTTGCAATAAAAAAATAAATGAACAATTGTGGCAGATAAGTTAGGCTAGGAAAAATATAAATAAAAAAGATATTTTCAACTAAGTATTAGAATATAATATACTGTTTGTTTATTAAAATTAATACATTTTGTAGTGATATGTAACCACCAAATTATTTAAGTTACCAGAAAATATCTTTCTATTTCTTAAGAAAAAATATAATCCTAAATACAGAAAATTAGTTATTAATTTGTCATCGTAATCGAAATAACCAAAAAATAAAATTAGCAATCTTAAAGAGATTATTAAGATTAACAAAATTAGTAATCGCATTATGGCAACATAATTACGCTACAAATGTTAGTACATATAATAAAATACCTTCATAAAAGCACATTAATGAACTTTTATTTTTTAGAAAGAACATTAATGAACTTTTTAATTTTTAGGGAAATTCAAAATCATGAGAAAATGACATGTGGCCAAATGAATATGGTGGTGACATGTGGCTTTAAGTTACTTATTTATTAGGATAGGATATATATATATATATATATATATATATATATATATATATATATATATATATATATATATATATATATATATATATATATATATATATATATATATATATATATATATATATATATATATATATATATATATATATATATATATATATATATATATATATATATATATACTTACTAATAAATCAAGCATTTTAGTGCCACATGACATTTTTTCAGAGTCATATTTTGCCACGTGGCCATCCCATATTCACCCACACTCTTTTTCCCGCCCAAGCTTTTCTCTCTGCATTTTAATTTAAAAAAAACGTATCTAAATCAAATTTGAATCCCCATCTACAAATCAGGAATTAAAACGTCAATTTGGTATTAGTTCCTGATTTTACGTCTATCCTCCTAATTTTGAAAATAAAATCTCCAATATATGTTGATTCGTTCAACCTAAATCGCTACATAATCGGTAACCGATTTTTTTATTCTTTTTCATTTATATCGCCATCTACAAAATATCAAATAAGGGTTTTAAATGTTCAAGTTTTCTCCTTGGATTTTTAATGAATATGTTTGGAAATGGTATGGTAAATTTTTTTTAATTTTTTGAGGGTTTGTTGCTGTTAATTATTATATTTAAATAGAAGGGTAAAATTATGGATAGTTTATGTTTAAATTGGATTTTTAAAAAACAGAATCATTGTGTTGGTGTTTTATATTTTGAATATTTATTGAGCATCGTTGTTCGAATGGTTTTAAAAACATAAACATTTTATTCATCAGAAAATATTTCAGAAGGGTAAAATGATATTTTTTATCATTCAGCACAGCTCATTCAGATATCTAACCGAACAACATGTTTTCATTCAGATGCAGTTTATTCAGAGCCTCTAAATCTTTTAGACCTCTGAATGCTACTGATCGAATGATTCAGATGCTGCCAAACAGAACCTATGTAAGTTCTTGAGGTAAACCATGTTACTCGGGCTTTGTGTTAAGAGTTCGTGTGTAACTTATTTAATTCCGGTATGAGCAAATACATATTTTTTTTTTGACAATTGAAGTGTGTTGTGGCATTTGTTAGCGTCGTATACCAATATTCTTTTATTCTAAAAAATGAAAATATTTGGTACACATGTCCTTTTCTGGTTATCAATTTTTTTTTATTTTTCCGTTTAAACATGTATCCGACTACATTGCACTTGTTGTTCATTGCTATTAAGATTTCTTAGGGTGGGTGGATTCGACCACTGCTTCGTAAAAGATAGGCTGGGGGGCCTATGGCTAAATGGTCCCTTCCAACGCAGATTGAAGAAAGATGGCTCGGTGGCGGGTTAATGAACACGTGTGTTTGTGTTGGTTTTAATAAAAAATTAACCAAAATTTATTTTACCATCCACCCCTATAAATACCTCTTCAAAAATCACACATTCCTTTTTTACTTTTCTTCTCAATTTCTCTATAAACCCTATCCTATATTTCTATAGAAACTCTTTATTTTCAAATGATTCAAATCATGGAAAATCGAAAAAATAGGTTCTTCGAAATCAAGAAACTGTCAGGACGAATGCAGTTTAAATGTTCCCCAACCCCATCATCTTATTATCCATAATACCAACAAATGTCAGTGCAAAAAATCTACAACTAATTCTCACTTTCCCAAGACTACCCAGTCAACTATAGTCCCTTTCAAGTGAACCCCTTTCAAGGTTATGTCCCAGACACATCCATTTTCGTGACCAAGGCGGCAACAAGTCAAGTGATGAAACCCTTCTAGTCTCCCAAACCTGAGGTACCGAATCAAGTTATGAAGTCCAAGAAACACCGGAAACTAAACAACCACCTCAAACCATCTCCCAAAAACGAACTTTTCCCACAAGGTTGAGATGACGTTCATTGAGTGAGAAAGAGGAAGTCGTGTTGGCAAAGGCGTACATTAGTGAAAAAGAGGAAGTCGCGTTGGCTAAGGCGTACATTAGTTTTTTTTAGGATGAAGAATGTGGCAACCATCAATGGCACGAGTCATTTCAGGAGTTTATGCTGGCCCATTTCAACACACAACTTGGTGGGACTGACGGGACAATGCATCAACTTAACTCCAAATAGAAGGAGTTGCAGGCGAAGGTCATCAAGTTCAACTACATATATAACAACAAATACAACATTCATGCCAGTGGGAGAGGGGGTTTTGATGTTTTAAAGGCGACACATTGTGAGTTTAGGAAAATCGCCCGTGGCAGTTTTGCACATATGGGGGCTTGAGAAATTTTGAGAGACTATTCCAAATGGCTCACAGTCAAACAAATAGGTATGAATCCCCTCATCATTCCTATAAACAAAGCAAGACTTCATAGTCTAACACCTACACCACAACCTCTTCTGATGCACACTATTCAATTTACGGTGTTGATGTTGATGACACCAATGATGAGGTGCCAGAGTCATCACCACAACCACAAAAATGAAAACAGACTAAAATGGTTGGCACATCCTCAGGACAGGAAGAAATAAGAACCATCTTCAAAAAAATATCTCTTCACGTCGACAGTAATTAGCAAGAAGTGCTTCTAAGTGCAATAGAAGCAGGACTCTAAGCTTGGAAGAAAGGAATGTTAGAGGGGGGCGAAGAAGAAAAAACACTGATCCTTGAGCAAGAGCCAAAACAAAACAAATTCAGACGTGTTGAAAAGGATTTACTTTTTTTTCTTTGCCCACATGATCATTTGATCGGATGACCACTAAATGCAATTCTTGCTCGCAATCAGAAACTGACCCATCTTCATGGTTGGGAGATGTTGTAACACCCCAACTAATATACACCTTAATTGGTTTAATAGTTCATAAAACATCATGAAGTGAAATTTTCATTCTTTTAAAAGCTTTTCTTTTAATCATTAAACGATCATTTAAAACTTTTGGTCCTAAAAAAACAAATGAGTTTAAAATTATTTAAACAACCTCAGGGGTTACAAACTCATATAAAACAACCATAGTAAAGCAATAAGACATCTCAAAGCTTATATATATATATATATATATATATATATATATATATATATATATATATATATATATATATATATATATATATATATATATATATATATATATATATATATATATATATATATATATGTATATATATATATATATATATATATATATATATATATATATATATATATATATATATATATATATATATATATAAGAAAATGTTCTATTGTTTATGATCTCAGGAACCAGAATTCAATGTAACATTTTAAAGAACTAGTTATCAAAATTTGAACGCATACTTGAAGAAGGTGGTATTGTTACATAAACTCTCCCACCATAGCCGACAATGTTTCAAGGTTTAAGTAAATTGATCATCAACATAAATCATTCTATATTGGAAAGTAAGTGTTCTAAAGTGTTTGTAATTATCATATCTACTTATGGTTTTTTGTTTGTGGACCATCAACCCATAAATTGAAAGCTATTCCAGAAAATACAATAGCCAGTTAGTTCAAATAACAATAATATTGTATTTTAGGTTACCATTGTTGGGATTTTGTATTCAAAGATGATTTTCATAATACATAAGATAATAAAAACGACAACGGAAACGTTTGTAATTGAACACAAACATAAACTAGTTTTATACCCACCAAAAGATCTTTGATTATATGTATGTTAAAAATAATGTAACAACATGAAACAAGAACTAAAAACAACCTTTATTTTCCTTTGGTTCAATCTCAAATATTGAATGTTGTTGTAAATGCAACAAGAACAAATGTATGTTATTCTCTAATGGTATCCACCACAAGTTGCAACACCTTGGAATGCTAGTTCCTTGTCTATCTTCTTACTTTCTGTTAAGCTTAAAAACCAAAACAAGTTACGAATCTAAAGAGAGTGTGTAATATCACATCTACACCTAAACTTGCAAGAAGAAAATCTAGAGAGAGTGTGTGTGAGAGAGTGTTTTTGCCAAGAAGAGTATGGGGTGAAACTATCACTAGCTTCTCAAGTCCATATGCAATCCTTTTTAAAGATCATGCAACATGCTCTTCAAAGATGTCAGAATCAAAAGGTGAGCATGGAATGTACAATGAAGTCAATACATTTTTATTGGACCTCTCTCTTCCTTGTCTTTGGTCGAGAATAAAGAGAGTAAGAGAGTGAGTGGGAGAGAGAAAGAGAGAAAATTCTTACTCTTGATTTTTATACTTTATAAACATATAATTTATATCTTATAAAGTATACAATTCATTCTATTTCACAATATAAATTTTATAATACATTTCAAATCATTGAAATATATCATTTGAACAGATATTTATACATATATGTATATTTGAAATATGTATACTATATGTATTCATAAATCTTATTTATTTTAACACTTTAAATAAATATGTTCTTAGCAAATTTATTTGGATCATTTAAACATTTTAAATGATATAAATAATCATATTAACATTTGTACTCTCTTGTACTAATTCATACCAGATGAAGTAATCCTAGATATCATATCATTTTACACATAAAATGATAAACACAAGTATTACATTATTTCATCATGAATATAATCATTATGACGAATGATCATTAATGTGTCTAAGTTGTTATTGGTGTGACCTTTTAGGATTATATGTTATTAGCAATATCATTCTCAGATCATCCTTGAGCATTTAGGTTAGGTCGAGTGGAATGAGTACTCTCTCTCTCCTCATTCAAAGAAGATAGAGGAATTCCCAGGACTGCTATAACTATAGGGGAGAAGTGAGAACTAGCTAGACCATATTTACTTTTATATAGGCTCGGCCTTCAAAGAGGGAGTAAAAATTGACTTATAGGGGTTGCCAGTCATAGCTATAGGAAGAAGGAATCCAACTATCGCAATTCAATAAAACTTTTTTCTCAAATATTACTGAGGAATGTTATCTAATAAATTATGAATAATTAATCAATCACCATAATGCTATGTTAGATTCTGGATACGACAAAGTGGATCAAGAGTGATGAACACTGAGATGCAATCCATTCATGGATTAGTTGTGAATATCGCAAAGTTTGAATCTTAAGTGTTTTTCCTTCATCACAAATGAAGACGGATTCTGTTTACATAATGACCGGTGGGAGCGTAGTAATATTCCATAGACTTATATGTGGGTGACATACTTGTCTTTGACAAAACTCAAAGTAAAGACTCGAGAAATATTTCTTTATGAAAGATTTATGAAAGGTTAACTTTATTCTTAAAGTAAAATATTTGTGGAGATAGACCAAGATGACTTATAGGTTTAAGTCAAGGTGTATATGTATGATAAGGTTCTGAAAGGGTTTAAGACATAAGACTCTAGGGATAGATTCTTACAAGTAATAAATGGCATCATATTATTCATCTCATAACACAAAGGGTTGAGCTATAAAAGGGATTACTTTCACTTATACAAAAGCAGAATCATACACTAATTTAAACATATCATATTTAGTATGATAAAAGGACACCAATGGAACAAATAGGAAGGTCATTGGATGACTATATAAAGACCATTCTAAGGTAGTTAGAATTATTGCTTTAAGCACGATTTCAGAAGGTCATAATGTAAAGTGTTACAATAATGATAGCTTCCATGAAGAATGAGAAGACTCTCGACCAACAATATGGTAAATCTTTATTGAGAATGAAAACGTATTTTACTGGAAGGAGTTCCAAGTGAAGCAAAATTGATAATCTTCTACAAAATTAAAAATAAAACTATTGCTTAAGAAGCTGCAAAAGGAAGATGCTTGGATAGAGAAGTTCCTTTAAAAGATAGGTTTATTCCTTCCATTCAGAATTACCTTGAAATATTTATGACTATAAGGATATGTAAAGGGTTGATAATCCTACGTCATAATGGAACAGCAAGATCTTACTCTGGAAATTTAACTCACGATGGAGTTAAAGAAGGAAAAGTATATATTTGAAATAAATTCACAAATCAAATTTAGGAAACCCATTCATAAAGCTATTTTAACAGGCTAAGCATGAAAGGTCACACTTGAGCTATAAGACTTTGTTATTCTAGTAATGGAGTTTGATATGAATTTAGCATTGGATATTGGAACATTGTAATCAACAAGGTATCGTATTGAACTAGATATTTGGATAATCTACTCATTAATACTTTTTGTGTTTTATATTAGTATGTTTAATCCTATAACTAATCATAATTGTGGGAGCAACTATGAAATAAGACTAATATGAATTGGATTGGTGGATTTTCATAAGATGAAAATGGCAAAGTGTTGTAAACAAGTTCATAGGTATTTGATAGGGAACTAGCATTGGACTAGACCTGCTCCAAGATCACTTCATGGATCATTGTCATGAGTGAATCTTGAATCAAGGTATTATCTTTGTATCCTTATACCTGATATACATATTTAGGGTTAAAGTTTAGTGAATGTTATGCCTTGATATGGTAAATCGTTGTTCTTGAAATAGTAAGCAACCATCAAAACCATCATCAGATATAGTGTGAACTGCATGAGGGTTGTATGCTGTCAAGAGGTGATTTTTTCCTCTTATGTATTAAGAGTTAGACATCTAAGGCATCTGATCAAAACTTGAACATAGATGAGAATGAAATGGATCCATGTATCATGTTCAACATGATGTCATATAACAAAGGGATAGTTTATATATGACCTTATAGACCATTTAAAGCCATTTGAGGCTCTCGAGAATTGGGTGTTGTTAAATGACACTATATCATATGTTACTAGGGGTAGTGAAATATTTCTAGATGTTCACCATTGTCAATATCAATCTGCTCGCCTTCTTGTTATCCAAAAGTAAAAGTAGGTCGAATCGGTCGGGCCCCTGCCCCGGAACGTCGAATGAAATAGGTAGCCGGGTTCTTTTTCTAAAGAAAGATCTAACTATAGGGACTATTATTGCCAATTGTGAAAGATCTCAAGTTTTAGAGAGGGGTTTCCCGTATTTCAGCCTCATTCACGTTTTTAGAGAAAGGAGGAGAGGAGAGTGGCAATTTTCATGGGTTTCAAGAAAGATTGTTGCTTGTTCTTGATGATTGATCAAGTACTAGAAGATTCCAAGCAATCTAAGTTATAAACCCTTCCTCTTCTAGCTTGCAAACCCGTTTTTGGGGTGGGTTCTATGTCAAGTCCGAAAATGGTAGCTTGGGGGAGGAAATCCTAGGATCCCAAGTGTTAGTTTATGATTCTAGTTCATGTTTTGATCAACATCCAATCCATGGATGCTCTTGATCCAATTGCTTGATTGAATTGGGTGTTATGAACCCTAGAATTTGGGGATTTGTTGGATAGTTGAAGAATCTAGAAATTAATGGATGATTATGGTGGTTTAGGATGAGGGGATTCATTTCTAATGATTTCCTAAGGATTCCAACATTTTATTTGTAGTCTTAAACCTTGAATCACTAGAAAATGAGAATTGGGTGTTGAATGGGTTTTATTCATAGATTTGATGAATGGATCTTTTGAGTTTAATGGATGAATGAATTATTGCATCAATTTGGAAGTAATAATGGAGTAATGATCATTTCTAATGATTTCATGGAATGGAAGAAGGAATCTCCACTTGAAATCATCAATTGTAAGAATGGAATTGGGTATTCCATGGAATCATTAGAAATGGTATTTGAATTGTTACAACCTCGCTATTTTATAAACTAAAATGTTTTATCTAAAATGGGACCAAAGGATGTTTTCCGCAACTTAAACCTAAATTATTTCTCATTAAACCCCTTGTGTTTTTAAAATGGTTTTGAAAGAACATGACATATTTGAAGATGTTGAAACTACAGTTTTCACTAAAGGATGATTTTATGGAATAATGATGATAAACCATGGGTTAAAATGATGTTTTATGAAAAGCCTTAAGCGAGGGTGTTTCACTTCAACCCTCAAATCTTTCAAGGGAATTATATCATATTGTTTACCATGAAATTTCTTCAAATAGATTACATGGAAAGTTTCATGGACACCTTGTAGTTCTGCCAGTAATTCCAATTTGAAAGCTTGCATTCTCATTTCGTTTACAATCTTAAAAGGTCCGATGTACTTGCGACTTAATTTGCCCTTATTCCGAAATCTCATTACTCCTTTCCATGGTGACATTTTCAACATCGCCAAATTCCCCACTTCCATATGAAACGGTCTCTTTTTTAAGTTCAAGTAGCTTCTTTGCCTATCTCGTGCCACTTTCATGTTTAACTGTATTACTTTGATCTTTTGCTTGGTTATTCTAACCAATCCCAGTCCCATAAGTTTATGCTCTACTGTTTCCACCCAACACGCTAGAGTTTGAAACTTCCTACCATACAAGGCTTCAAAAGGTGGCATCCTAATACTAGTATGGTAGCTATTATTGTTAAGAAATTCTACTAATGGCAAATGTTCTTCCCATTTTACATCGAAATAAATTACACAAGCTCTTAACATATCCTCAAGAGTTTGGATGGTCCTTTCACTTTATCCGTCCGTTTAGGGATGACATGATGTGCCTAAATTGACTCGTGTCCCCAATTCTTCTAGTAAATACTTCTAAAACCTCGAGGTATATCTCGCATCTCAGTCGAACACAATTGAGGATGGCACCCTATGTAATCTAATCACCACATCAACATATAATTTAGCTAACTTCTTGAGTTGCATAGAATCCTTTATTGCGAAAAAGGCGCTTTTGGTTAATCGATCTACAATTATCCAAATGGCATTATCTCCTGTGTTCACCTTTGATAACCCCACTACAAAATCCAAGGTAATATCATCCGATTTCCTGGCTGATATTTGCAATGATTAGGCATTCCGATAAGGTACTTGGTGTTAATGAAATATATGGATTTATGAGAATGAAATATATGGATTTATGAGAATCTTATAACACAACCCTTACGTTTCCTCCATACTTTGTTTGACGACAAAAAATTTGATACAAAATAAAAAATAAATATAAGTGTATTTGATATTTAAAAGTTTAAATATTTCATTTATTAGGAAAAAATCATCAAGGAGACTTTTGTAATATTTGATGTAACAAGAATATGGGCTAAAGATTCGAGTCATTTGGAGTTATAACGAAGAAGTCATGAAGGTTTTAAATTGGCCAAGTGCCCATGTTTGAGGGTCTATATATAAACTTCTTGATAGATTCATGGATTCAGACTTAAGCCGATAAATGGAAGTTGTAAATCCAATTCACACCTTTATAAAGGTATACATTTTGTAAAATTTGGATATTGTATGTAGAAGTTATGATAGTCCAAAGTTGGGAAAAATCTGGTGCAAATTTTTGAAAATTTTCTACTGAAGGGTAATTTGGTCTTTTTGCACCATTGAGTTGGTCAAAATCAGATTATACCCCCTTATTCATGTTTTTCTTCTGGTGTGCGTGCTCTTCAAATAAAAGAGGCTATGAGGTGGAAAATAAGCACAAAACGCACACATACATCTTGTGTATGCGTGATTCGGAACCCGAGAGGGAGAGAAAGAGAGAGAGAGAGAGAGAGAGAGAGAGAGAGCTTCAGCGAGGAGAGAGGAAGAACGTCTCTTTGGGAAGAGAGACAACATCCAAGGTTGCTTTCGGCCATTTCAAATGGAAGCACACCGCTGTGACGACAACAGTGCGATAGAAGTGTCCAACGATGATCATTGGTGGGTGGCGGTGGTGCTAGGTTTCGATAATTGAGCTAGTAATCTGATTTCAGGAGTAAGGCAACATAAAACTTCTGATTCTTGAAAGGTGAACATATTTTTTGAGGTTCAAAATCTAATTTCTTAAAACCCTAGCTATTTAGTTGGAAATTCTATTAATGCATGATAGATATGGAACTTGCTGCTTGATAAATATCATATTATGAGATAAAAACTCCCAAGAAGCTTGTTGGTATGATTTTAAAGTTGAGAATTAGATAATGTATACTAATTGTTCTATTTGGTGAAGAAGATGATGACAAGTAACATTGACTTTTCTGTTTTGGTCAAAATTGACCATGAATTAGGATTTTTGCATTGAATTGGTCTGTGAGAGATAATGAAGCGATGGAAACAAATCCATTAGTGTCTTATATGAATGTTGGAATCAAATGACACTAGTTTGATGCATTTTTTTATAAAATTTCTATGAATGAGACAAAATTTTGGAAACATAAATTTTTAAAGAGATTTATAATACATAATTATGATTTAATAGAAATGCTAATTTAGTTTAAATATATGGCTATGAAAAAGATGGCACTCGAATTTGTTAGTTTTACAATTTGGAAATTAAGAATGAAAACTATGGAATGGAAATAAAATGTGTAGTTTGACATTATTGGTTCATAATAAGTATTATTGGAACACATATTGGATAATCTTGGGATCAAGGATTTTCGTGGAAAGGGTTAATCTTAACCCCTCTTTAAAACGTGACATTGTTTTTATAAAAGTTTTTAGGATTTTTAAATGTGATTGGAAGTTTTATTTAACATGTTAGGAATGGAATGAAATTGTATATTTACATATATTAATGGGACAAAATTCTGTAATTGGAATGGAATTGTGAATTCCACCTTTATGGGACAATTTTTAGTTTTTGAAAGGATAGCATGAAAGAAAACGTATAATTTATTAAATGGAAGTTATGAAGTGTTGGAAACATATTGGTGTCATGTGAACGGAAAATGTCATATTTTATAACGGTTTATATTTTTAGAAACTTTCTTGATTGGAATTTTCTGAAATGACATAAACGAGAAAATTGAAGGATGTTTTGACATCTACCTATTGAAATGAGCTTATAAAGAAGTAAAAAATTTGAATATTTCTAAAATAACCTTGTAGAAATCTAAAAACACCATAATTAGTCAAAGTGGGACAAAACGGTAAAAGTGTCCAAAACGACTATTTTGCTTTAAGAATCACACTTAACCCGTGGAATGGTATTAGATAATGGTTAGAAAGTGTTCATGCATGATTAGAAAAATATTATGTGTTAGTTGTATCTTATGTTCTAACCTCTTAAGTTGAAGAATGTTTGGAAGCAAGTAAAGTCAAGAGCTAGTGGATTAGTGTAGCTAGACATACCTAGCTACTGAGGTGAGTACATGTGGGATGTCTATTGCGTACATAGCAAACAATATTATTTTAACTACCAGGTTTTCATTACTAAATGATTTTGTTTGTACAATGCTTTATTTTTACACAAGTTCAAAAGTATGCATCCAAGTTATAGTTTCTAAAGTACTTGGCATGATAGTTACATCAAATGTATTTCACCGATATTTGTCAAATGATATATTTGAGTTTTTGGGTAAATTCTTGTTAAGATTGTGAAGATTTAATCTTTTACTCATTAAGTCAATTGGGTCTTCACTATGCGCTTGTTAAGTTCTTTTGATGTTTTAATCATCGATTATCGTTAAGATTTGAATATTGGTCATTGATTTTTTCATTTGAATTTGCTTATATTCATGTTAAGTTTTTTGAAGTTTTAATCATGGATTAGTGTTGATAATGTTGATTATTGAATTGGAGTTTGAATTTTTGGTAATGAATGCATTCATATGCTTCCGTCCGGATTAGGACCTTACTAGCTGGAAGGGGGGGGGGGGGGGGTTCACATAGACACTACTGGGATGGTACCTCCCGTCGTGATGTAGTAGTGTTTAACAAAACCTTATATGATGGGTATGTCTAATCCTATGAAGGGGATTTATCTACGCAAGCAAAACCTTATGGGTGGATGTGTTCCATTCCATGAATGGGAGTTCTATACGGGGGCACCCGTATCATTATTTTGATGTTTTGAATTTTTCGATTTTCATTTGATTTTCAAGTTTGATGTTTGGGTTATGGATTTTGATTTAAGGTTCGGTTTTAGATATTGTTTTAAGCTAATGGAAGGTTTTTTTACTTATAAACTATTTTTACTCTTGTCGAGTCCAAAACTCATGTAGTGATGATATAAGTTCTAATATGGTTTTCAAATGAATTGTATGATCAAACTTTGGTATGATTTACAAGTGACAGTTTACAAAAACTTTAGTTAAAATTTCTAAATTGAAATTTTAACTTTGTAAATTCCTTCATTTTCTTAACTTTCAAACACCAAATTTTTTGATATTACATCTTAAAATTTCTAAATTGAAACAAGGTGCAACGGATCCCACTTTATCTCGACAAAAAGTTAATGATCATCTTATGTTGGTTCAATCTATGTTGATGGCATAATTTTTTTTCTAAAGATCCAAGAATATAAAATGAATTTGGGGAACTCATGATAACGAAATTCAAGATGAGCATGATGAGAAAATTACATTTCTTTCTTGGTCTTAATATTTGTAAAAATCTAAAAGGAATTTTTATGAATCGGGAATCCTACATGATAAAACTTTTAACATGCTTCAATATGGGAAAATCGTTTGGATACGAAATTCCTAATCGCTTTTGGTTAGATATATCAATAGTGTCAAACAAGACGCGGGTAGCTTCCATTGCCCCACCCCCAAATTTCCCTGTTCCCAGCCTCGACCCCCGAACTTTCACCCGTTCCCTTGACCGGGCCTCTAAATTGCTGGATTTCCCCCACCTCCGCCGTCAATTGATATTTGGATCACTTTTTATTTGGCTAAAAAAACTGGAGTTCCCAAATTCAAGTTATCAATTATCATATTTAAATTTATCCCACCGCTGATTGATATTGGGCTAAAAAAACTGGATTTCTCAAATTTAAGTTATCAATATATATATATATATATATATATATATATATATATATATATATATATATATATATATATATATATATATATATATATATATATATATATATATACATACATACATACATACATACATACATACATACATACATACATACATACATACACACGCATACACTAGTGGTTTACTTACGCAATGCAACGAGCGGCAGATTCATTTGGCAAATAGTTTATTCCAAAGAACAATCATTGCATCCACATATATCATTTATCATAAAAATAATTATATAACTTATGTTTTTGACCCATTTGCCCCTGGTCTCTCATAACCCCAATCTCTAAGAAAGATGACAACCATCCCCGTACCCCAAAATGGGTGTTTGAGCCATTAGCCACAAGCTTATAGATAGAGATGACCATAGTTGTGATCAACAATCATGGTTGTGCAATTTTTTTTTACTCTTCTAGCCATTGTATATAGAGATGAAGAAAACAATTTGAATTAATATTTTTAAACATTTCGTGATGTTGTAATTCACAACCGATGTATTGCACATGGGTAGGACAATTTTCAAATATTGATCCAGCTATAATTATGTTTGTAATAGACAAATTAATATAAATTTTAATTTCAACACACTAACGACTAACAACGTAACATAAACTTGAATCAATTTGATTATTCTACATGATGTACAACACACTTATAGCTATCGTACAAATCAATAAAACATATATTTAATGTGGATGGATCAATTTTTTAAATGAAAATATCACTTTCCTATAATAATACTATTCATAGAAAGAACAAATATTTATCGCCATCCAAAGGAAACTAATCGGTCAAAAAATTAACTGATGAGAAGATACCTGGATAGTTCCTAAGGTGGTGACAAAAATATTTTTAATTTTAACCTAAAATAGCAATTTACTTTTATATTTAACCTAATATAACACTATATTTTTTTTGTAACCCAAAATAACATACTTTTACTTCAAAAAAATTACAATGTAAGTCTGTTTTCTAATCAAAATTAGCAACCTATTTTTTTTTTCCAAAACCGTCTACTAAAAGAAAAACTAATTGTTGTTGTAAATTATTCGATGTACGAAATTAAATTTTCGCCGCCGCATTACGCAGGTTCACCACTAGTAGTTTATGATACATAACGAAATGGTTAAAGGTGAAATTGGAATACGATAATTTATCAATGATTACGATGAATCTCTATAATTCTCTATAACACATCAAAATTGACGTATCGATGATCTATAATGATTAGCTAAATTTATATCTCATGTCTACCAGACTTGCGAACACTTTGTGTTTTGCTTAAGTTTACTTGATTTGAAACAAATCAAATTAAATTTATTGAATACTAGTTTTAACAAATGTTGCATTAGGTTGTAATACTTGATATTCATCAAGCTTCCACAAAACCTCCCACTAGTATTTGCCATTGAAAACAACCTTTCCAAGATCGTAGGTTTATATAATAAACACTTTCATTATTAGTGGGATTTAGAATCATTATTCTAAACACTTTTAGAATATTCTATGAATATGCTATTCGTAGACTTTGCTTTGAGTTTACTCTTAAGCTTGTTGTCTTACATAAGTTTTCATAACTCAACATTCCAAATAGGTATGGATATGAAACTCATAAGATGTCTACTTTCCTTTTTGGTTGATTTATGTTTAAAACATAGGTAGCAGAATCCAAGTATAAGTATAAGAGACATAAAATTATGTACTATACATGAACTGTATCAAAATAAGGTCCATATCTCTCATTTAAGACATAACACCCTTTTCACTTGTTTAAGTCTTAGTAAGTAAGTGTCTGACCCATAACCACTAGGATAATCCAAAAATCCCTTCTTAGATATTGTTCTCCTTTAATACTACAAAGGCATTTGATTTGTCCCCTTTTACTTGTTTCCTTAACCTCATATTGAAACAATCATATACTCATAAATTGTTTTATCCTTTTGAAGTACACATAGTCTTACCAATCACTATTAGCAGTTTAATCTTTTTTTCATTGTAATTGCAAGACTATCTTGTTAATGTCATCAAAGTTATTACAAAGATTAGACCAAGGAGCGTTATTCATAACCCATGTTTCATAAACATAACTATTAAGATAAAGTATAAAGTGATATCTATGACCATATGTTTTGAGAAAATATACATCCATATGTATAACTTCTAACAAAAAGGATTTACTTCATTTTCCTATTTGAGAAGAAAAATCCATGTTCAATCCTTTTGTTTAAATAAGGTTTTGCATCAATGAAACATTTTCATTTTCCCTCAAAGTACCATACTTTCCAGTTTAGGTTCGAATATCTGAAATAAGAGTTTCAAATATCAAAGCTTCATGGTTTGAAAAAGATGCAGAAGTGAAAGCACATTTCAATCTTGACTGCTACCCAACGACTACCCTACCCCCAAAAATATATGTACAAATAAATTTCAATCCTTTTTATTTTTCACAAAAAAAATCATTTCTCTCTCTATTTTTTACCCTAAAACAATGAATTCATCATCAAGTTGTGAGTTTGTGTCTAACAAATATGTGCGTAACATTCACGTAATGTCAACAATTGTTCAAACGACTGCTTCTTTTTCAAGATACAACAAGTTCAAGCAGGCCAACGAATAAAAGAGCTCATGTACACACAGATTGTGAAGCTGTATATGATTGTGTCGTGCAATATTACATTGTTGAGAATTCTGTATTTGGTGCTAAGGCGTTTAGTAGAAGGTTCCGGATGAGAAGATAGATATTCCTACAAATAGTTGATGGAGACAAGATCCATGCTTTAAAATAACCTTGGATGCTACAAACCAAAGAAGATTTAGTCAATTACAGAAATACACATCTATAATACGTCAACTAACGTACGAGACAGTTCCTAACGTGTATAATGAGAACCTAAATATGTCCAAAAGAACTTCACGTGAAAGTATGGAATACTTTTATGAAAATATTATTGAGTTATATGGAAATGAATATTTATTTAAACCGACTTTTATATAGGCTCGGCCTTCAAAGAGGGAGTAAAAATTGACTTATAGGGGTTGCCAGTCATAGCTATAGGAAGAAGGAATCCAACTATCGCAATTCAATAAAACTTTTTTCTCAAATATTACTGAGGAATGTTATCTAATAAATTATGAATAATTAATCAATCACCATAATGCTATGTTAGATTCTGGATACGACAAAGTGGATCAAGAGTGATGAACACTGAGATGCAATCCATTCATGGATTAGTTGTGAATATCGCAAAGTTTGAATCTTAAGTGTTTTTCCTTCATCACAAATGAAGACGGATTCTGTTTACATAATGACCGGTGGGAGCGTAGTAATATTCCATAGACTTATATGTGGGTGACATACTTGTCTTTGACAAAACTCAAAGTAAAGACTCGAGAAATATTTCTTTATGAAAGATTTATGAAAGGTTAACTTTATTCTTAAAGTAAAATATTTGTGGAGATAGACCAAGATGACTTATAGGTTTAAGTCAAGGTGTATATGTATGATAAGGTTCTGAAAGGGTTTAAGACATAAGACTCTAGGGATAGATTCTTACAAGTAATAAATGGCATCATATTATTCATCTCATAACACAAAGGGTTGAGCTATAAAAGGGATTACTTTCACTTATACAAAAGCAGAATCATACACAAATTTAAACATATCATATTGAGTATGATAAAAGGACACCAATGGAACAAATAGGAAGGTCATTGGATGACTATATAAAGACCATTCTAAGGTAGTTAGAATTATTGCTTTAAGCACGATTTCAGAAGGTCATAATGTAAAGTGTTACAATAATGATAGCTTCCACGAAGAATGAGAAGACTCTCGACCAACAATATGGTAAATCTTTATTGAGAATGAAAACGTATTTTACTGGAAGGAGTTCCAAGTGAAGCAAAATTGATAATCTTCTACAAAATTAAGAATAAAACTATTGCTTAAGAAGCTGCAAAAGGAAGATGCTTGGATAGAGAAGTTCCTTTAAAAGATAGGTTTATTCCTTCCATTCAGAATTACCTTGGAATATTTATGACTATAAGGATATGTAAAGGGTTGATAATCCTACGTCATAATGGAACAGCAAGATCTTACTCTGGAAATTTAACTCACGATGGAGTTAAAGAAGGAAAAGTATATATTTGAAATAAATTCACAAATCAAATTTAGGAAACCCATTCATAAAGCTATTTTAACAGGCTAAGCATGAAAGGTCACACTTGAGCTATAAGACTTTGTTATTCTAGTAATGGAGTTTGATATGAATTTAGCATTGGATATTGGAACATTGTAATCAACAAGGTATCGTATTGAACTAGATATTTGGATAATCTACTCATTAATACTTTTTGTGTTTTATATTAGTATGTTTAATCCTATAACTAATCATAATTGTGGGAGCAACTATGAAATAAGACTAATATGAATTGGATTGGTGGATTTTCATAAGATGAAAATGGCAAAGTGTTGTAAACAAGTTCATAGGTATTTGATAGGGAACTAGCATTGGACTAGACCTGCTCCAAGATCACTTCATGGATCATTGTCATGAGTGAATCTTGAATCAAGGTATTATCTTTGTATCCTTATACCTGATATACATATTTAGGGTTAAAGTTTAGTGAATGTTATGCCTTGATATGGTAAATCGTTGTTCTTGAAATAGTAAGCAACCATCAAAACCATCATCAGATATAGTGTGAACTGCATGAGGGTTGTATGCTGTCAAGAGGTGATTTTTTCCTCTTATGTATTAAGAGTTAGACATCTAAGGCATCTGATCAAAACTTGAACATAGATGAGAATGAAATGGATCCATGTATCATGTTCAACATGATGTCATATAACAAAGGGATAGTTTATATATGACCTTATAGACCATTTAAAGCCATTTGAGGCTCTCGAGAATTGGGTGTTGTTAAATGACACTATATCATATGTTACTAGGGGTAGTGAAATATTTCTAGACGTTCACCATTGTCAATATCAATATGCTCGCCTTCTTGTTATCCAAAAGTAAAAGTAGGTCGAATCGGTCGGGCCCCTGCCCCGGAACGTCGAATGAAATAGGTAGCCGGGTTCTTTTTCTAAAGAAAGATCTAACTATAGGGACTATTATTGCCAATTGTGAAAGATCTCAAGTTTTAGAGAGGGGTTTCCCGTATTTCAGCCTCATTCACGTTTTTAGAGAAAGGAGGAGAGGAGAGTGGCAATTTTCATGGGTTTCAAGAAAGATTGTTGCTTGTTCTTGATGATTGATCAAGTACTAGAAGATTCCAAGCAATCTAAGTTATAAACCCTTCCTCTTCTAGCTTGCAAACCCGTTTTTGGGGTGGGTTCTATGTCAAGTCCGAAAATGGTAGCTTGGGGGAGGAAATCCTAGGATCCCAGGTGTTAGTTTATGATTCTAGTTCATGTTTTGATCAACATCCAATCCATGGATGCTCTTGATCCAATTGCTTGATTGAATTGGGTGTTATGAACCCTAGAATTTGGGGATTTGTTGGATAGTTGAAGAATCTAGAAATTAATGGATGATTATGGTGGTTTAGGATGAGGGGATTCATTTCTAATGATTTCCTAAGGATTCCAACATTTTATTTGTAGTCTTAAACCTTGAATCACTAGAAAATGATAATTGGGTGTTGAATGGGTTTTATTCATAGATTTGATGAATGGATCTTTTGAGTTTAATGGATGAATGAATTATTGCATCAATTTGGAAGTAATAATGGAGTAATGATCATTTCTAATGATTCCATGGAATGGAAGAAGGAATCTCCACTTGAAATCATCAATTGTAATAATGGAATTGGGTATTCCATGGAATCATTAGAAATGGTATTTGAATTGTTACAACCTCGCTATTTTATAAACTAAAATGTTTTATCTAAAATGGGACCAAAGGATGTTTTCCGCAACTTAAACCTAAATTATTTCTCATTAAACCCCTTGTGTTTTTAAAATGGTTTTGAAAGAAAATGACATATTTGAAGATGTTGAAACTAGAGTTTTCACTAAAGGATGATTTTATGGAATAATGATGATAAACCATGGGTTAAAATGATGTTTTATGAAAAGCCTTAAGTGAGGGTGTTTCACTTCAACCCTCAAATCTTTCAAGGGAATTATATCATATTGTTTACCATGAAATTTCTTCAAATAGATTACATGGAAAGTTTCATGGACACCTTGTAGTTCTGCCAGTAATTCCAATTTGAAAGCTTGCATTCTCATTTCCTTTACAATCTTAAAAGGTCCGATGTACTTGCGACTTAATTTGCCCTTATTCCGAAATCTCATTACTCCTTTCCATGGTGACATTTTCAACATCGCCAAATTCCCCACTTCCATATGAAACGGTCTCTTTTTTAAGTTCAAGTAGCTTCTTTGCCTATCTCGTGCCACTTTCATGTTTAACTGTATTACTTTGATCTTTTGCTTGGTTATTCTAACCAATCCCAGTCCCATAAGTTTATGCTCTACTGTTTCCACCCAACACGCTAGAGTTTGAAACTTCCTACCATACAAGGCTTCAAAAGGTGGCATCCTAATACTAGTATGGTAGCTATTATTGTTAAGAAATTCTACTAATGGCAAATGTTCTTCCCATTTTACATCGAAATAAATTACACAAGCTCTTAACATATCCTCAAGAGTTTGGATGGTCCTTTCACTTTATCCGTCCGTTTAGGGATGACATGATGTGCCTAAATTGACTCGTGTCCCCAATTCTTCTAGTAAATACTTCTAAAACCTCGAGGTATATCTCGCATCTCAGTCGAACACAATTGAGGATGGCACCCTATGTAATCTAATCACCACATCAACATATAATTTAGCTAACTTCTTGAGTTGCATAGAATCCTTTATTGCGAAAAAGGCGCTTTTGGTTAATCGATCTACAATTATCCAAATGGCATTATCTCCTGTGTTCACCTTTGATAACCCCACTACAAAATCCAAGGTAATATCATCCGATTTCCTGGCTGATATTTGCAATGATTAGGCATTCCGATAAGGTACTTGGTGTTAATGAAATATATGGATTTATGAGAATGAAATATATGGATTTATGAGAATCTTATAACACAACCCTTACGTTTCCTCCATACTTTGTTTGACGACAAAAAATTTGATACAAAATAAAAAATAAATATAAGTGTATTTGATATTTAAAAGTTTAAATATTTCATTTATTAGGAAAAAATCATCAAGGAGACTTTTGTAATATTTGATGTAACAAGAATATGGGCTAAAGATTCGAGTCATTTGGAGTTATAACGAAGAAGTCATGAAGGTTTTAAATTGGCCAAGTGCCCATGTTTGAGAGTCTATATATAAACTTCTTGATAGATTCATGGATTCAGACTTAAGCCGATAAATGGAAGTTGTAAATCCAATTCACACCTTTATAAAGGTATACATTTTGTAAAATTTGGATATTGTATGTAGAAGTTATGATAGTCCAAAGTTGGGAAAAATCTGGTGCAAATTTTTGAAAATTTTCTACTGAAGGGTAATTTGGTCTTTTTGCACCATTGAGTTGGTCAAAATCAGATTATACCCCTTTATTCATGTTTTTCTTCTGGTGTGCGTGCTCTTCAAATAAAAGAGGCTATGAGGTGGAAAATAAGCACAAAACGCACACATACATCTTGTGTATGCGTGATTCGGAACCCGAGAGGGAGAGAAAGAGAGAGAGAGAGAGAGAGAGAGAGAGAGAGAGAGAGAGCTTCAGCGAGGAGAGAGGAAGAACGTCGCTTTGGGAAGAGAGACAACATCCAAGGTTGCTGTCGGCCATTTCAAATGGAAGCACACCGCTGTGACGACAACAGTGCGATAGAAGTGGCCAACGATGATCATTGGTGGGTGGCGGTGGTGCTAGGTTTCGATAATTGAGCTAGTAATCTGATTTCAGGAGTAAGGCAACATAAAACTTCTGATTCTTGAAAGGTGAACATATTTTTTGAGGTTCAAAATCTAATTTCTTAAAACCCTAGCTATTTAGTTGGAAATTCTATTAATGCATGATAGATATGGAACTTGCTGCTTGATAAATATCATATTATGAGATAAAAACTCCCAAGAAGCTTGTTGGTATGATTTTAAAGTTGAGAATTAGATAATGTATACTAATTGTTCTATTTGGTGAAGAAGATGATGACAAGTAACATTGACTTTTCTGTTTTGGTCAAAATTGACCATGAATTAGGATTTTTGCATTGAATTGGTCTGTGAGAGATAATGAAGCGATGGAAACAAATCCATTAGTGTCTTATATGAATGTTGGAATCAAATGACACTAGTTTGATGCATTTTTTGATAAAATTTCTATGAATGAGACAAAATTTTGGAAACATAGATTTTTAAAGAGATTTATAATACATAATTATGATTTAATAGAAATGCTAATTTAGTTTAAATATATGGCTATGAAAAAGATGGCACTCGAATTTGTTAGTTTTACAATTTGGAAATTAAGAATGAAAACTATGGAATGGAAATAAAATGTGTAGTTTGACATTATTGGTTCATAATAAGTATTATTGGAACACATATTGGATAATCTTGGGATCAAGGATTTTCGTGGAAAGGGTTAATCTTAACCCCTCTTTAAAACGTGACATTGTTTTTATAAAAGTTTTTAGGATTTTTAAATGTGATTGGAAGTTTTATTTAACATGTTAGGAATGGAATGAAATTGTATATTTACATATATTAATGGGACAAAATTCTGTAATTGGAATGGAATTGTGAATTCCACCTTTATGGGACAATTTTTAGTTTTTTGCAAGGATAGCATGAAAGAAAACGTATAATTTATTAAATGGAAGTTATGAAGTGTTGGAAACATATTGGTGTCATGTGAACGGAAAATGTCATATTTTATAACGGTTTATATTTTTAGAAACTTTCTTGATTGGAATTTTCTGAAATGACATAAACGAGAAAATTGAAGGATGTTTTGACATCTACCTATTGAAATGAGCTTATAAAGAAGTAAAAAATTTGAATATTGCTAAAATAACCTTGTAGAAATCTAAAAACACCATAATTAGTCAAAGTGGGACAAAACGGTAAAAGTGTCCAAAACGACTATTTTGCTTTAAGAATCACACTTAACCCGTGGAATGGTATTAGATAATGGTTAGAAAGTGTTCATGCATGATTAGAAAAATATTATGTGTTAGTTGTATCTTATGTTCTAACCTCTTAAGTTGAAGAATGTTTGGAAGCAAGTAAAGTCAAGAGCTAGTGGATTAGTGTAGCTAGACATACCTAGCTACTGAGGTGAGTACATGTGGGATGTCTATTGCGTACATAGCAAACAATATTATTTTAACTACCAGGTTTTCATTACTAAATGATTTTGTTTGTACAATGCTTTATTTTTACACAAGTTCAAAAGTATGCATCCAAGTTATAGTTTCTAAAGTACTTGGCATGATAGTTACATCAAATGTATTTCACCGATATTTGTCAAATGATATATTTGAGTTTTTGGGTAAATTCTTGTTAAGATTGTGAAGATTTAATCTTTTACTCATTAAGTCAATTGGGTCTTCACTATGCGCTTGTTAAGTTCTTTTGATGTTTTAATCATCGATTATCGTTAAGATTTGAATATTGGTCATTGATTTTTTCATTTGAATTTGCTTATATTCATGTTAAGTTTTTTGAAGTTTTAATCATGGATTAGTGTTGATAATGTTGATTATTGAATTGGAGTTTGAATTTTTGGAAATGAATGCATTCATATGCTTCCGTCCGGATTAGGACCTTACTAGCTGGAAGGGGGGGGGGGGGTTCACATAGACACTACTGGGATGGTACCTCCCGTCGTGATGTAGTAGTGTTTAACAAAACCTTATATGATGGGTATGTCTAATCCTATGAAGGGGATTTATCTACGCAAGCAAAACCTTATGGGTGGATGTGTTCCATTCCATGAATGGGAGTTCTATACGGGGGCACCCGTATCATTATTTTGATGTTTTGAATTTTTTGATTTTCATTTGATTTTCAAGTTTGATGTTTGGGTTATGGATTTTGATTTAAGGTTCGGTTTTAGATATTGTTTTAAGCTAATGGAAGGTTTTTTACTTATAAACTATTTTTACTCTTGTCGAGTCCAAAACTCATGTAGTGATGATATAAGTTCTAATATGGTTTTCAAATGAATTGTATGATCAAACGTTGGTATGATTTACAAGTGACAGTTTACAAAAACTTTAGTTAAAATTTCTAAATTGAAATTTTAACTTTGTAAATTCCTTCATTTTCTTAACTTTCAAACACCAAATTTTTTGATATTACATATTAAAATTTCTAAATTGAAACAAGGTGCAACGGATCCCACTTTATCTCGACAAAAAGTTAATGATCATCTTATGTTGGTTCAATCTATGTTGATGGCATAATTTTTTTTCTAAAGATCCAAGAATATAAAATGAATTTGGGGAACTCATGATAACGAAATTCAAGATGAGCATGATGAGAAAATTACATTTCTTTCTTGGTCTTAATATTTGTAAAAATCTAAAAGGAATTTTTATGAATCGGGAATCCTACATGATAAAACTTTTAACATGCTTCAATATGGGAAAATCGTTTGGATACGAAATTCCTAATCGCTTTTGGTTAGATATATCAATAGTGTCAAACAAGACGCGGGTAGCTTCCATTGCCCCACCCCCAAATTTCCCTGTTCCCAGCCTCGACCCCCGAACTTTCACCCGTTCCCTTGACCGGGCCTCTAAATTGCTGGATTTCCCCCACCTCCGCCGTCAATTGATATTTGGATCACTTTTTATTTGGCTAAAAAAACTGGAGTTCCCAAATTCAAGTTATCAATTATCATATTTAAATTTATCCCACCGCTGATTGATATTGGGCTAAAATAACTGGATTTCTCAAATTTAAGTTATCAATATATATATATATATATATATATATATATATATATATATATATATATATATATATACATACATACATACATACATACATACATACATACATACATACATACATACATACATACATACATACATACATACATACATACACACGCATACACTAGTGGTTTACTTACGCAATGCAACGAGCGGCAGATTCATTTGGCAAATAGTTTATTCCAAAGAACAATCATTGCATCCAAATATATCATTTATCATAAAAATAATTATATAACTTATGTTTTTGACCCATTTGCCCCTGGTCTCTCATAACCCCAATCTCTAAGAAAGATGACAACCATCCCCGTACCCCAAAATGGGTGTTTGAGCCATTAGCCACAAGCTTATAGATAGAGATGACCATAGTTGTGATCAACAATCATGGTTGTGCAATTTTTTTTACTCTTCTAGCCATTGTATATAGAGATGAAGAAAACAATTTGAATTAATATTTTTAAACATTTCGTGATGTTGTAATTCACAACCGATGTATTGCACATGGGTAGGACAATTTTCAAATATTGATCCAGCTATAATTATGTTTGTAATAGACAAATTAATATAAATTTTAATTTCAACACACTAACGACTAACAACGTAATATAAACTTGAATCAATTTGATTATTCTACATGATGTACAACACACTTATAGCTATCGTACAAATCAATAAAACATATATTTAATGTGGATGGATCAATTTTTTAAATGAAAATATCACTTTCCTATAATAATACTATTCATAGAAAGAACAAATATTTATCGCCATCCAAAGGAAACTAATCGGTCAAAAAATTAACTGATGAGAAGATACCTGGATAGTTCCTAAGGTGGTGACAAAAATATTTTTAATTTTAACCTAAAATAGCAATTTACTTTTATATTTAACCTAATATAACACTATATTTTTTTGTAACCCAAAATAACATACTTTTACTTCAAAAAAATTACAATGTAAGTCTGTTTTCTAATCAAAATTAGCAACCTAATTTTTTTTCCAAAACCGTCTACTAAAAGAAAAACTAATTGTTGTTGTAAATTATTCGATGTACGAAATTAAATTTTCGCCGCCGCATTACGCAGGTTCACCACTAGTAGTTTATGATACATAACGAAATGGTTAAAGGTGAAATTGGAATACGATAATTTATCAATGATTACGATGAATCTCTATAATTCTCTATAACACATCAAAATTGACGTATCGATGATCTATAATGATTAGCTAAATTTATATCTCATGTCTACCAGACTTGCGAACACTTTGTGTTTTGCTTAAGTTTACTTGATTTGAAACAAATCAAATTAAATTTATTGAATACTAGTTTTAACAAATGTTGCATTAGGTTGTAATACTTGATATTCATCAAGCTTCCACAAAACCTCCCACTAGTATTTGCCATTGAAAACAACCTTTCCAAGATCGTAGGTTTATATAATAAACACTTTCATTATTAGTGGGATTTAGAATCATTATTCTAAACACTTTTAGAATATTCTATGAATATGCTATTCGTAGACTTTGCTTTGAGTTTACTCTTAAGCTTGTTGTCTTACATAAGTTTTCATAACTCAACATTCCAAATAGGTATGGATATGAAACTCATAAGATGTCTACTTTCCTTTTTGGTTGATTTATGTTTAAAACATAGGTAGCAGAATCCAAGTATAAGTATAAGAGACATAAAATTATGTACTATACATGAACTGTATCAAAATAAGGTCCATATCTCTCATTTAAGACATAACACCCTTTTCACTTGTTTAAGTCTTAGTAAGTAAGTGTCTGACCCATAACCACTAGGATAATCCAAAAATCCCTTCTTAGATATTGTTCTCCTTTAATACTACAAAGGCATTTGATTTGTCCCCTTTTACTTGTTTCCTTAACCTCATATTGAAACAATCATATACTCATAAATTGTTTTATCCTTTTGAAGTACACATAGTCTTACCAATCACTATTAGCAGTTTAATCTTTTTTTCATTGTAATTGCAAGACTATCTTGTTAATGTCATCAAAGTTATTACAAAGATTAGACCAAGGAGCGTTATTCATAACCCATGTTTCATAAACATAACTATTAAGATAAAGTATAAAGTGATATCTATGACCATATGTTTTGAGAAAATATACATCCATATGTATAACTTCTAACAAAAAGGATTTACTTCATTTTCCTATTTGAGAAGAAAAATCCATGTTCAATCCTTTTGTTTAAATAAGGTTTTGCATCAATGAAACATTTTCATTTTCCCTCAAAGTACCATACTTTCCAGTTTAGGTTCGAATATCTGAAATAAGAGTTTCAAATATCAAAGCTTCATGGTTTGAAAAAGATGCAGAAGTGAAAGCACATTTCAATCTTGACTGCTACCCAACGACTACCCTACCCCCAAAAATATATGTACAAATAAATTTCAATCCTTTTTATTTTTCACAAAAAAAATCATTTCTCTCTCTATTTTTTACCCTAAAACAATGAATTCATCATCAAGTTGTGAGTTTGTGTCTAACAAATATGTGCGTAACATTCACGTAATGTCAACAATTGTTCAAACGACTGCTTCTTTTTCAAGATACAACAAGTTCAAGCAGGCCAACGAATAAAAGAGCTCATGTACACACAGATTGTGAAGCTGTATATGATTGTGTCGTGCAATATTACATTGTTGAGAATTCTGTATTTGGTGCTAAGGCGTTTAGTAGAAGGTTCCGGATGAGAAGATAGATATTCCTACAAATAGTTGATGGAGACAAGATCCATGCTTTAAAATAACCTTGGATGCTACAAACCAAAGAAGATTTAGTCAATTACAGAAATACACATCTATAATACGTCAACTAACGTACGAGACAGTTCCTAACGTGTATAATGAGAACCTAAATATGTCCAAAAGAACTTCACGTGAAAGTATGGAATACTTTTATGAAAATATTATTGAGTTATATGGAAATGAATATTTATTTAAACCGACTTTATACAACTTTGCATACCATACATAAGTCGGACATGGATATCGTGGCAAGTAACATTAATTGAACACATTGTGTTTGAAGGAATTGCATGACGACATCACAATGTTAATACATAAGAGATGATCACAAATGTTTGAAATCCTAACTTCACATTTATAATCTGACATATATTTTTAGGAGAATTTCATATATATCCTAAATAAACATCAAAATATCATATATGCCTAACCAAATCTGTAAATATCATATATACCCTTTATAAGAATCCAAAATATCATATTTGCCCAACATAATCTTTAAATATGATATATATACCCTTTATAAGCCTCCAAAATATCATATTTGCCCATTTTTTAAAAAATATTTTTATAATAAATTTTTGTAATTTTAAATCGTTATAAATATAAGAAAAATCTGAAATGACTGATATACACATACTTCTATTTTGTTGGAATACTTTCAAAATTTCAATCAGACTTCTCACACAATGATGTCGCTGGATAGTGGAAACACTATCATCAACACTGATTTCCATCTTCAGATGATTATTGAGGACAACTAAGTACGGCTGACGACAAATAAATATAATAGACGATGGAATCAGTGCAGATGATTATCCATGACGACTAAGTCTGACGGACGCACGAACTACGGACGGTGGACGAGAGACAACGACTATATGCGACGACGATGACGAAGTCACCCTTCCACTAGGTTGCGTTTGTGTTTCCACTTTCCAGTGACATGATTGTGTGAGAAATCATATTGAAAAATTAAAAGTATTTCAATAAAATAAAAGTAGGAGTATTTCTGTCAATCCAGATTTTTCTTATATTTATAATGATATTAATTTACAAATAATGATTATAAAAATATTTTAAATATTTAAAAAATAATTTAGACAAATATAATATTTTGAAAACTTATAAAGAATATCTATGATATTTATAAAAAAATATAATATTTTGAAAATTTATAAAAAATATATAACTATATATAATATTTAATTGTACAAATATAATATTTTGATGTTAAATTAGGACAAATATGAAAATTTTCTAATATTTTTTTGAAGTTGCCGGTTTCAACAACCACATCATCACATTCTCAAAAAAAAGAAATGAACGGTACACAAATGTCGATTTCCTATTACGGAGTTCAACACAAAGGTGAGTATTATCTCGTCAAAACAAATTTATGTACTTGTTGAAATGGAAAACGAAATATGAACAACTAAAACTAATAAATAAATGAATTTAAAAATCAATTCTTTTTCTTGAACCTTTCCATTTCTCTCTCCACAAAACCAAAACAACGGCGCGAACAAATCTACCAAAAGTCTCTCTCTCTCTCTCTCTCTCTCTCTCTCTCTCTCTCTCACCCTTTTCCCCTTCCGAAACTTCAGTTCTGGAGTTATGTGGGGGGTAGGGAAAAATAGAATTGGGTGCATGAATCTTTCAATATATTCTACTCAAGAATTTTCCGTAGACTTCAAGGGAAAAAAGCTGAAAAATCTTCGGTTTTCTCTTTTAATTTCCAGAAATTAGATCATTCGGAGGTTGTTCTAATTTGGGTTATTGTAAAAAATTGATTACTTGAGTGATTAGCAAGTGAAAGAACCCGATTTTGTGTTTTAGAACGTTAGTGAATCTTGAAATTAAAAAGGATTTTGTACGCCATTATTGATTTTTGATCTCTTAGGGAAAAAATGGGTTGCATTCATGGCTGTCCTCGCAAGGTATAATTCATCTTACTTGCCTACATTATTGCTTTTTGCTCGATTTTTGATTTATAGCTAATGGGGTTTTCATATATAGAATAGTTTCTTGTTTCTTGTTTCTTGTTTCTTGTGTACAATCTGCTTTAGATTACATGTGTTTTGTTAAGTTTTCATCGGTTCTCGTGCAGAATTATGGAGGAAACTTACAAAATTAAACAATATAAAACTGTCTCTTCTACTCAATCTACTCAAATCTGTTGAAATTTACAAATTACCAGCTGAGATTATTTATCACATCGACTGGGTGATTTAATTTCTGAAAAGGGTTTTAATAATTTGAGATACTTTCGTCCTTTCGTCAATTCCATTTCTGGCTAATTAATTATTTCCTTTTTTTCTACTTTCTCTTGAAGTTGTTGAACGTACAGGAATTCTCTTTACTTTGATCAAATTATGCAACAAAACGGTTCCGAATTTTGTTCAAATCAAGATTGAGTACCAATTTGATGAACCCAATGTCCAAAAAGCTCGCCAATTTCACGATTCTTTTCTTGTTCTTGACCTCTGTTTCGGCCTCCGACAATGGATTCTCTGGATGTAACTGCGAGGTTGAAGGCTTCTTCGGGTACAGAAACATAATGGAAACACAACGAGTGAGCGATTTCTTAATCGCAGTTGCTTATTTCTCGATTCCAATCGAACTTCTTTACTTCGTAAGCTGTTCAAACGTCCCTTTCAAATGGGTCCTTTTTCAATTCATCTTGTTCATCGTTCTTTGTGGAATGACACATTTACTCAACGGCTGGACATACGACGCCCACCCTTTTCAACTCATGCTCGCACTCACAATCTTCAAATTTCTCACCGCATTAGTCTCATTCGCCACCGCGATTACTTTAGTCACTCTAATCCCACTTCTGTTAAAGGTTAAAGTTCGAGAATTTATGTTGAGAAAGAAGTTTTGGGATCTTGGAAGAGAAATGGGAATGATCAAGAAACAAAAAGAAGCCGGGTGGCATGTAAGAATGCTGACACACGAAATCCGAAAGTCTCTTGATCGTCACACGATTCTTTACACAACTCTCGATAAGTTATCGGAAACTCTAGGGTTACAAAATTGCGCCATTTGGATGCCGGACGCCGCAAAAACCGTCATGAATTTGACCCATCAGGTAAAAGGGGTTCAAGAACCGGTAACAATCAACAATTTTTACATCCCGATTCAAGATTCCGACGTTCAAGAAATTAAAAGAAGCGAAGTGGTGAAATTACTCGATCGTGAATCGAGATTGTCGGCGTTAAGCAGCGGTGGGTTAGACCCGCCGGGAGCTGTGGCGGCGATTCGGATGCCGATGCTTGGTGTGGCGGATTTCAAGGGTGGCACGCCGGAGATTGTTCATGTTTGTTACGCGATTTTGGTGTTGGTTCTTCCCGGAGGAAATCTCCGGTCGTGGACTAATTCGGAACTCGAGATCTTGAAAACGGTGGCGGATCAAGTGGCGGTGGCGCTTTCTCATGCGGCGGTTCTAGAAGAATCTCGACTCATGAGAGACAAATTAGTCGCACAAAATCAAGCTTTACAACAAGCTAAACAAGACGCCATGAGAGCAAGTCAAGCTCGAAGCTCGTTTCAATCGATTATGAGTACGGGTTTAAGAAAACCGATGCATTCAATCATGGGTTTGCTTTCGATCCTACAAGACGACAATCCAAACGATCAACAACGTGTGATTATCGAGACAATGATTAAAACCAGCAACGTACTCTCGATTCTTGTAAATGACGTCATGGATGATTCTTCAAAAGATAACGGGAAGTTTCCATTGGAAATGCGGTCGTTTCGGCTTCACGATTTGGTGAAAGAAGCGGCGTGTCTTGCGAAATGTTTGTGTGTTTATAAAGGTTATAAATTTGAGATTAATTTTGATAAATATTTACCGAATAATGTTATGGGAGATGAACGAAGGGTTTTTCAGGTGGTTTTGCATATGGTGGGGAATCTTTTGAGTTGGGGGAATGGTGGTGGGTGTTTGAGTTTTAGGGTTTTTGGAGAGAGGGGTAGTCAACAATGGCGGAGTTGGAGGTCAAAATCGAATGATGGTTATGTTAATGTGAAGTTTGAAATTGGGATAAATGATTCGTTTTCTATGTTTGAGAAATCTTCCGGTGATCAGAGAAGTCGGAGAGTTGTGTCGGAGGAAAGTTTGAGCTTTAGCATGTGCAAAAAGTTGGTTCAGGTTAGTTTTAAAGAACATATTTGCATTATGTATGCGATTTAAAAACAAGAATTAGCAACATCCTTTTGCTTGATTGTTTATTATAGCTTCTTACTTTCATTTATTTATATTACAATTTACTATTTATACTTTTGATTCTTTTTCTAATCAAGGTCATTATATTTTAAAATTTTTACGAAAGTATAGCATCATAGTTTCGATTTTCTTTCTTATTATGACATCATGCTTTGAATTTGGATGAAATTGTTTAAATTTGGTAACTTTTGTAAAGTGGAATGTTGTCATAAGAAGAAATGAAAGTATGGTGTTACGATAAAAAACGCGTTAAATGCGAGAAATAGTCGACGACTTTTTCTATAGCATCCTACTATCGTTTCTTCTTACTACAATATTGTTCTTTGAAAAATATACGCGACTCTAATAGCAATTTCATCTAAATACAAAATAGTTTTCGGCTTTTCGTGTTTATAATTGGGTAGATTTTTTTGAAGGATAATATCCTAATAACAAAAGAAAATCGATAGTACATTGCGATCCCTCAACTTTAACCCTAAATAGATCAATAAACGTACATTGCTATATCTTGCATTTAACCGAGTGATTAACTTGTGTGTTTTGAAATTGATTAGATGATGCAAGGGAACATATGGGTAGTCCCGAATCCTACGCCAGTAGGATTCGATCAAATCATGTCACTTGTTCTCCGGTTTCAGCTCCGGCCATCAATCATGGTGGCCGGATCTGAAACCGGTGAACCCTCTGACCACAACACGTTATCAAACTCCATCTTCAAAGGCCTTCAAGTTCTTTTAGCCGATGAAGATGATATAAACCGGGCTGTAACAAGTAAACTACTCAAGAAACTCGGTTGCATGGTAACTCCCGTGACCACTGGTTTTGACTGTCTCACCGCCCTTAGCCCGCCGGTTTCCGCCTACCAAATCTTGATTTTGGATCTTGAATTGCCGGATTTAGATGGGTTTGAAGTAGCTTCAAGAATAAGAAAGTTTAGAAGCCGAAATTGGCCTTTGATCATTGCTTCGACCGCTAGTGGTGATGAAGATTTGTGGGAAAAATGTTTGCAATTTGGGATGAATGGGATTATTCAGAAACCGGTTCTTTTGCAAGGGATTGCCGATCAATTAAGGAGAGTTTTGATTCAAGCCAACATGGTCTCTTGATTAGTAAAAGTCGGAAGTTGAGGAAAGTGTTCAATAAGCTAACATATCTAACTACAATAGAAAATATTTTCGATATTTGTTGGGAGTTATATTATTATGTATAGAGTAAAGATGAAGTAAATGTAAACCACATTGATAAACTATTTAAAAGATTAGTAAGCTCATGGCTAATACAAGTTTCTATCCATTTTCCGGTAAATAGTTTATCTTCCTAGCAATCCTTATCGGAATTTAAACATTGCAATAAGACATTTGAATTTAAATCCTTGATCTCTTCTGTAGATATACATTCAAGGACCCAACTGTCTATAGGCGAATCCTATAGATTATTTAGTTAGAGTACGTTATTTAAAACATTTATTTTATATGGTTTATTAAAGAAAAATTTTATTATATGGTACGATAGAGAAAAGAAGACATGTGATGGAAAAGAACAAGAAAATGTGTAATTTGGTATTGAAAAAGACATGAGACGTTCACATGGTGACATGTAATGCATGTACTCAAGGAGCCCATTATCAATGAAAGATAACATGTAGTGTTTGGGAATAATATGGTGAAAGGAAAGACAAGAGAAGCAAGCATGAGTTTGGTAAAGTATAAAGACATCTTCGATATGTTTCAATGTTACATTACAATTGGGACCCAATTTCCTTATTAGTCTATATATATATATATATATATATATATATATATATATATATATATATATATATATATATATATATATATATATATATATATATATATATATATATATATATAGGGATGGGTTCAATACAGAACCAAATTAAATCACCTAACTGCAGAACCATCCTTATAACCCTTGGATCATTATATCAATGGATTGGATTAAAAAGGACACATTAAGAAATTATGCACCTAATGTAAGGAATCATACCCAAGCAATGGCATATTGGGTTTTTTTATCCATCCCTAAAATATAGGAGCGTTAAATGTGCGTGATTTTTTGAAACATATGTTCATCAATGAACATTTGTTTATCAATGAACATATTCTATAACAATGGTTCCAAATACGTAATGTAACTGAGAACAATGGTTTAATTACCAACAGCTATAAATCGATTGTGGTTGTAACTGAGAATGATGGTTTATACGTAACATGATTTTTGGGATTTATGTTCATTGATGAATATTTGTTCGTTTACTGGACGTATTTATTGGAGGTTGTTAATGGTTTATACGTAACGTGATTTTTGGGATTTATGTTCATTGATGAACATTTGTTCATTGATGAACATTTGTTTATTTACTGTAAGTATTTATTGGAGGTTGTTATTTCTTGTTTTTCCATTTTACCATCATACCCTTAATGAAGGAATCAAATCTAACGGTTAAGAACATGGTTCTGCAGTTAGGTGATTTAATTTGGTTCTGCATTGAACCCATCCCTATATATATATATATATATATATATATATATATATATATATATATATATATATATATATATATATATATATATATATATATATATATATCCTGACAAGTATTGTGTAACATTAAAACTCAACATTGATCACTCATTTAAAACACATTCTTTTAAGAATGACTTATCTGTTCATTTAGAATATTGTTGTTTTGTGTAAAATATTTTTATTATTTTCAGAATTGTTACAATTTTTGTAGGTTCTTATTGTTGTGATGTAAATTTTCCAGTAATTTTGTCATAATTGAAACAACTCATTACATTCTTGTTGTTTTGATGTACAAAATTTAGTTCATTCTTTTAAGAAAGTAAATTTTTTAGTTTTTTCATTCTTACGAGAATGAAATTTGATGGCTAGGATTTGGTTACAAGGTAACACAATAATTGTCATTCTTATTATAACCTCTATATATATATATATATATATATATATATATATATATATATATATATATATATATATATATATATATATATATATATATATATATATATATATATATATATATATATATATAGGGTCCGTATCCGGTGAGAACTTCAATTTGGGTGAGGACTGCGAGGACAATTCTCGTCCACTCATTTCCTTAAGGGCAATAACGTCAAACGTAATTATTGGATTTGACATAATCCCATGTGTCGCTCGTCCATGGAACGTAATACGGACTCGAGGATATAATCACATGTTACTCACGTCCATACAACATAATTTAGCCGGGTTTTTTTATTTTTATTTCGTTTTTTATTTTTTAAATATTATTTTTCGTTTTTTTTTCAGTTTTTTTTTCTTTTTTCGTTTTTTTTTCCAGTTTTTTTTTTATTTTTTTCGTTTTTTTTCCAGTTCTTTTTTTTATGTTTGTCGTTTAAAACTCGTTTTGCATCATAACTCGTTTTGGATCTTGGATCATAACTAATTTTGAATATTGGATCATAAATTTGGATCAAAAAACATATTTTGGTTTTAATATTTTTGGATCATGTACTTGTTAAGTTTTGATTCATAAAATAATTAGTTTACAACAGTTTGAATCATTAAACATATTTTTGTTCTTAATATTTTTGGATCATGTATGTTTTTTTGCTATTTTGATGAGTTTTTTACTTAAGAATATAAAAATAAATACATAAAAACATTTTTTTCAAAAAATTCTTTTTGCAAACTTACTAATATAATGTCTACAATGATCCTTTAAATTTTCATAATTTTTGGAGAATTTTTTTTATTTTTTGATTTTTTATAAAAATAAAAAATAAAAAATATTTTTTTTTCAAAATTTCATGATGGTGCTTGTTTTGTAGAGAATTAAATTTTAAGAACTTTGGTTTTTTCAGAATTTTTTTTTACAAAGAAAAAAAAAGTTATGGCCCAAAAACTAAGTTGGTGGAATAAAAAAAACTTAGCAAATGAAATTGTGACAAGTGTCGCAATGGGAGAGGGGTACTCGATCAGATTACTATATTACCTTTCTAAATTTGTATTACCCACCCACTAGTTTTAATTTTTAGACAACTAGCCCCCAAGTTTTTAAAATGTGTCAATAGTTTCACAATGAATCTTAGCCACTAATTTTTCAAGATTAGAGGTCCAGATTTGCCCTCACAGTCCTCACCGAAATTGGAGTCCTCACTCGATCCTGAATATATATATATATATATATATATATATATATATATATATATATATATATATATATATATATATATATATATATATATATATATATATATATATATATATATATATATATATATATATATATATATATATATATATATATATATATATATATAATCAGAATCGGGTGAGGACTCTTTTTTTGGTAAGGACTCGCGAGGACACCTTAAAAAATTCAAAAAAATATAAAAAAATACAAATCATAAAATCGAGAATAGTACTATATCATTATCAAAAAAATTTTGAAAATTTTTTTGGATCATTGAAAAACGTAATGATCCAATTTTTCTGTTTTTATTTTGGATCATTATTTTATTATATAAATAAAATAATGATCCAAAAGGTTTTTTTGAATATTTTTTTCTCCAATATAGTACTATGATCCATTTTATTATTTATATTGTTTTTTATTTTTTAAGGTGTCCTCGCGAGTCCTTACCGAAAAAAGAGTATTCACCGGATCCGGACCATATATATATATATATATATATATATATATATATATATATATATATATATATATATATATATATATATATATATATATATATATATATATATATATATATATATATATATATATATATATATATATATATATATATATATATATATATATATATATATATATATATATACATGGCAAAAAGTTCAACAAGGGATGGTAGCAAGCGACTAATCTCATCCACACGATTATACATTTTATGGTGGACGTGCATCTACCGGATTATAAAAAAACCACTTCGTTTTTTTTTGTTTTTTTAATTTTTAGGGTTTATTTTTATCGAAAAAAAACTGATTATATAGAAATTTATAACTTTTTATCCTCTACAATAGACATCCATTTTAATATACAAACAATGATTTTTTTTCGAAATTTCCGTTAGTTGAGATTCACATATGAATCTGAACTGTTATTTTGTTATTCACTGTTGGCATTCACAATAACATATGATATTGTCAAGTGAATCTGAATAATTTTTTGTGTGAATGTGAATGCAATTAACTTATGAATCAGAGTAAATTCATTATAAATGATTAAATAGTTGAAGTATTAAAAATTTCCTAAGTAAATAATCATATTCATATTACATATTATATTTGAAATAGCATATGATATTGATATGTGCATATGAGTAAATTGTTGTGTGAATGTAAGTAAATTCAATTGTGAATATGAGTAAATTCATTATAAATGGTTAAAATATTGAAGTAGTAAAATACTTATAATTAAATTTTTAATAGTATATGATATGGATATGTGAATATGAGTAAATCCAGTTATGAATCAAGTACATTACCTATAAATGGTTATAATATTTAAGTAGTAAAAGTTTTAAAAGTAAATAATTACTTATATTCAAATTTTTACAGTTTAGATTCACATTATCAATCCAGACGAGCTGTATTTATAAAATATTTATTTTTTATACATCAATATGGATGTCTATTTGTAGAGGACAAAAGATTATGAATTTTGGTATATTCAGTTTTTATTTTTGAAAAAGAATAATGTCGAAAAATTAAAAAAAAACAAAAAAATGAAGTGTGTTTTTTGTTATAATCCTCTACATGTGCGTCGACATAAGAAATTTACAACCTATTTTTTGGCTGTTGATGGTTTTGATTTCGACAATCGAGATTAGTCATTTGGTACCATGGATAATTTTAGTCCCTTATTGAACACAACCCATATATATATATATATATATATATATATATATATATATATATATATATATATATATATATATATATATATATATATATATATATATATATATATATATATATATATATATATATATATATATATATATATATATATATATATATATATATATATATATATATATATATATATATATATATATATATATATATATATATATATATATATATATATATATATATATATAGAGTAAATTTCAATTGAGAACCTAAAAAAGCCTAGGAACCTAAGAACCCATTTTATGAACTTTTTTTCTACACAATATTTTTCAAAAAAAAATATACCAAAATTTTTGTTATGATTCATCTAGAAGATATCAAAAAAAAATTTCAAAAAAAATCATTTTTTTAATTTTTTTTTCATATGGGTTTAGGGTTTAGGGTTTAGGGTTTAGGTTTAGGGTTTAGGTATAGGGTTTAGGGTTTAAGGTTTAGGGTTTAGGGTTTAGGGTTTAGTTTTAGGGTTTAGGGTTTAGAAATCTCTTAGACACTTTAAATAAAAAAATTGGATGCAAAAAAATCATTTTTTTTATTTTTTTTCATATGGGTTTAGGGTTTAGGGTTTAGGGTTTAGAAATCTCTTAGACGCTTTAAATAAAAAAAAATTGGATGCAATTTTTTTTTAAAAATATTGTGTAGAAAAAAAGTTCCTAGGTTCCTAGGTTTTTTTAGGTTCTCTCATGATCTCGACCCTATATATATATATATATATATATATATATATATATATATATATATATATATATATATATATATATATATATATATATATATATATATATATATATATATATATATATATATATATATATATATATATATATATATATATATATATATATATATATATATCATTTACTTATATGTAAATGAGGTGGGTTTAAAATTCGGCATTTTACACTACGTTTTGCCTCAGTCTCCTCCAATAGAAGTTGTCGCCGTTTGCCCCTTATTCCTCTGTTCTTTCCTGCTTCACCATCTTGCTTGCTTGTTTCCCCACCTACCTTGCTTGTTTCGACACGTTTCAAGAGTTGGGACAGCTGCATACCCCTACATCTATCAATGATTACTCATATGTTATACTACCGTCGGTAAAACCTGGTATCTAGTTCCCTTTTCTCCTCCACCTTTGACACAACTGTTAACCACTTTCTTTCCTTGGTAAACGACTAACCGTTTTCTCTCAAACCCGCTTCTCCCCCGCGTCGAGTGAACCAGGCATCGAGCCTCAAGGCATCACACCCTACTCCTTACCTAATGCGATGTTGTGTCTTATTCTTACTCGAACATTAAGTGTTATACATCTGTCTCTCTCTAAAAATCGATTACGTATGTCGAAGAATCCCTGTCTCTCCCCTGTGGTAAGAACTCCGTCCATTCTAATTCGATATTTAAAGTCGGAACGCACTCTGGTTTTCTCCTCGTAGGTATGGATTTTTTATTTTTATTTTTTGGGTTCTACTTACTTCCCATATTGAATTATAACTGTAAATCTTGACCTAATTCGAGAATTCTGGGATTATGATTTACTGTTTAATTATTTTGTTCGAATTTACTTCTATTTGTGATTGCGATTAGCAGAACAACGCTTGTTCTTTCATTCAATAATCTCCTTCTATGGTAAACCTTCACTTTAATTTTGTTTAAAAACCTTTGTTTGTTATTGTTATTTATTGAGATCAACAGAGATGTCTTCATAAAAACATGGTGCTAAAACACAAATGGTACTTTATCGTCTTGTTTCACTGTGTTTAGTTTTCAATATGAATGGTACCTGGTTGGTGTCATGATTCTCAATGTCCTACCCTCTCACTTGCCTGCCAAAATGAAATCAGATGAATGAAAGATATCCATATTGTGGAATCTGGTTCTCATGTTCGTTTGGAGAGAAAAGCTCTTGCTATAGTTAGTTTCTCGTGTTTATTTTATCTTGTTTTCATGGTTTCCTTCTCTTAATAACTTTACTTTATGCTTTTAAGAGGAAATTATATGATTTTTTTTATGAAAAGGTTCCATGTCGTGGTTATCCTTGTTGCTAGCCCTTGAGTTCATGATACACATGGTATTAATGTTTTATATATTTTATTTCTCTATAGTAGATATTTATAAAAAATATTTTTCCTTATTGGTATGGATTTAAGTTGTTTACTAGAGTTGCTGCAAGGAAGGTCTTTACCAACATCTGTTTGAAAATGTATTAACCTTGTGACCGTGGTTTAAATTATAATGTGTTATATTTTCTGCATCTCTACTTTGAACCACAAACGTACTGGTTGGATGTGAAATTCTAAATCTACCTTTAAGTTAAAGAAATATCTAAAAATATATAATCATTTAAAAAACTAATCTAGGACCGACTTGTTGGGTTTTAGTCATGTGTTTTGTCTTCAAGGTACATGTTATTGTAAATTTTATGCCATTTGTGCATATGTAAGTTAATTATCATATTAGCTATTTTTTTCATCAAGAGTTAGAGATAACATCTTGTTTGGATAAACAATGATAACCCCGGGGACTCCCTTGCAGTTGAATAGTGAACTGATGACATTGAAATTGAATAATATCGTTCAACACTATCATATTAATCATGAATTTCTAAATGCATTCAAATGTCCAACTATTCAAACATTCTGGTTAAATTGTTGCCGCTTACATAGGTGCATAACTACAAAAGTGGAGGATTAGTAAAAGAAACAAATTTTTTTAAAGTACAGGATATACATCTTCTATTAGCCGGTGCTTTTGAGAATATAGTTGGCTGGGGCTATCGTCAGGACCGTAGCTGGTTTAAAATGACCAAATTGTATTAAGCTCATGTTTGATCTTGGTCAACCTCCATATGTGTTTGTAACACAAGATGGTGCTGTAAATATGTTTGAACAGTTTACATAGCCTGAAGTTGGTGTCAACGCCATGCTTGATGAATGGGAGGATAGTTTTCTAGTTATCACAGTGAATAGAATAAAAAATGAAGAATTGGTTCTTTTGAGTGGAAATTGATTGATTACAATAAGAGTTGAAACAATTTAGGCATTGTACTTTTAAGTACTCACCAAATTATAGCATTATACTTCCATAAGCATAAATGGGCATTCCTCATGCCACCAAGTAATCATCATCATATAGAACTTTACACCCAACAATCTTCCTCTCAAAGATCAGAATTGATGACTTGACATAGGAAACGAATCAAGCAACACGTGAATAATAATCTTCGACAATCTTCTCGAATGACCAATAAAATATCTAACAATTGTTAGAAAAGATTTGACAAAATGCGGAATAAGAACGAACACCAATCATGATCTAAGGAGTCGAATGATTAGATTACTCATTGGGTTTTACAATATGATGTGTTTCTCTCTCTACAATATGTGGCACACTCCCTCTAGAATCATTAGACTACAAATAATAAATAAACAATATTTATAGTCTAGACATGCTATAGAGTAAAATACATAAGCCCACAAGCCCATAAGCATAAGTAGGCCTTCCTCATGCCACCAAGTAATCATCATCATGTAGAACTTTGCACCCAACAATATCCCTCTCAAAGATCGGAATGGATGACGCGGCATAGGAAACGAATTAAGCAACACATGAATAATAATCTTCGACAATCTTCTTGAATGACCAATAAAATATCTAACAATCTCCCCCTTTTTATAATCGACGAGATCATAAAACCGTCAAATGGTCATGAGAACGCGCTCGATCCCTAAAATCATTCAAATACTCCCTCTTGAAAAATGCTTTGGCTTTGTTTTAAAATTTTGGATTTCAATTTGGTTTAAATGTGGGCTGGATAGGGATTTTTTCAAAGTGTGGGATATGGATTTTATTTGTCTGTTGGGCTGGATTGGATATGTTTGGGCTGATTGTGTTTCATATTGGGCTGAGGGATCCGAATTTGTGATTTACGGTTTGGGTTTAGGAGTGAACGGAGGTTTGTAGTTATTTACGAAGGGTTTTCCTGATCCTTGCCTATTAAAAAAAGGCTTCTTGAACCTACGATTGTTTGCAGCATACAAAGCAACCGTATCACCAGCATCATTGACAATGTAGCCATCAAGTTTGTCTTCATCTTCTTCATCATCAACATTTGATAGAAGAGCCATAGATCCAGCATTTGCAGCTTTGCTTCTCTAACCCACAACATCCGGTTCATGTGACTTTAACAGATTGTACAGAGTTGCTAGTTTGTACTCCTTGATGTTCTCATGTGACTTGACCATCAACATTATTGGACGCCATTCCTTCCTAAGACAGTATAGAAATTTGATGTTTACCTGTTGTTGATTGCGGATCTCACCGTACTTCTCAAGAGTATAAACCATGTTGCTATAATGCTCATAAGCTTGTTCCAAGGATTCATTTTCTTGTTGCTAGAAGTTTCCAAAATCAGCAAGAACTTTGGTTACTATACTAGAATGAAGAGTGGTGTCACCAGCAAATCTCATCGCAAAACGATCCTAGATTTCTTTGGCAGATGCAGATCCTTTAATATGATGTGTGACATCAGGACCTAAACCACTTTGTAGTTCCCTCATGGCTCTTTCATCATTTGCAATCTTCTTCAGATTTGCTGCAGTGACAACTTCAGCATCTTCACCTTTACCAAGAATAAATCTAGGACCAATGTCCACATAAGGTCCTTCTTTCACATAAGTCCTTATCAACACTAGTGAGATAATCCTCCATACGATCTAACCAGTAATCATAAAAAGTGGGAATAAGAATTGGTGCCTTGGTTGAAGAACCGTCAGATTTACGTAGTTGAGCATGTTTGCATAAGTTGATATTGAATCAGCCATTGTGATGGAATTCTTTGAACAGATCTTTTCAGAAAAACTGGTAAGAAATGTGAAATACAACTTGCGGAAACCTAGATCTAGGAATCAATCTTGATCTAGAAATTGTATGAAGAAGAACAGTATTTCTTTAACAAGTTTTCGAGCTAAACCCGCTCTGGTACCACGTATGCAACTCGATTTATTTTGAACTGCCCATTCGCGACTTTGCCATAGCCTTTGATTGGACAAGTTTCATTATTTCTGAAGTGAACATTTCCAGCATCGTCTAACGTCCTATAGCCCCTCAAATATTCCTTTTTTCCCGTCATATGTCGTGAGCAGCCACTGTCCATGTACCATTCCGTGTCGTATTGCTCATTTGACATAATCTGTAATTAATCAATAAGGAGTTGGTACCCAATTAATCGTGGGTCCTCGGGGTAAGTGAAAGACCCTTCAATCCATTTTTCAATTGCCTCTTCGGATATTTCATTTGATGAAAAATTATCATGTTTTCAGAAGTTTCATTTGTGGAATTGGTATAACTGGAAAACGAATTAGATGAACCTTTAGTAATCATTGAGTAGTTTGAAGAAATAGAATTTGAAATGTTCGATACCTTCGGAATCCAATTTTGTTTAGGTGTTTTGGAATTGTTAGTTTTTGAAGATTTCTTGGATTTTGAAGTTTTTGAAGATTTAGATGACTTTGAGGAGATCTCATGTTTTGATGGTTCTTTTGATTTGAAAGTCAGATCATCCTTCAAGTTTTTTCGTTTCCAGTTTGATTTTTCAATTGTTGATTTCCTAGACAAGGAGCTACATAGTGTAGAAGTACACAATTACTATTCATATACGATCCTAAATTCATTTAGTGAAAGATTTTTATTCTTAAACATATTCAAATTTTTGTCTAACCAGACCTGAAATCTATTAAAACACAACTCCAAAAAGCGAGAACTCTTCAGCTCCGAAGCCTTCTGCTTCGAAGGCTTCTGATAATCAACAAGCCAAGATTGAGAAAATTGAAGCGAAGGTAGCAGGAGACTCTGGTTATGATTGTAACTATTGTCATGGCAAGAACCACTTTGCCAATGATTGTATTCTCCGAAAGAAAAATGAAAAGAAACCCCAAGTAAAAGACGAATCATACTATGCCATGAAATTGAATGAAGTTAAAGAGAAAACAAAAGATCTTGCATTGATGGCTTCGGCTGGCAGTCATGAAACCTATCAAGTGTGGTCTTCTGATTCGGATGATGATGAAATAAGAAAGCCAACTCACAATGTATTCGTTGCTGTTGATGCTGATAAGAGCTTTCTGAAAGGTGCTTTAGACGATGATGAAGAAGGAGACAGGCTTGTGAGGGCTTTGGACGTAGCTTCAGATGGTGATTCCGATTCGGATGACTTCTGCCTAATGGAAAAGGAGGCACGTCCAACCATACCCGAACAGGTATCCAATATACTATCTTCTTTTAATATTTTTGCATCTAAATACTCTTCTGATATTGCTGAAATAACCCATGATTGTTCAATTATGAATAAAATGCTAATTGATACTAATACTAGGGCAAATGTTAGTGATGAAAAGATTCTTCGATTGAGGGGGAGAGTAGAGAACTTGAAGTTATCCCTAGAAAATGACAATCTAAGAAGTTCTGTATTAGAGGAGTCTAGGGAGAAATATTTAAACTCTGGTAATGTAATTTTAAGACAGAGAAATATCTTTTGTGAAACTACAAAACATTTATATGCACACATTACTAGGATTTATCATTCTTCAGATGTATGCAATTATCAGCATACAAAATTACTGACATTCATAGAGTTCGATCTTAAAAATGTTGACAATATTTCGTATGAATGTGAGTCTATAATATCCAAGTCTGAGGTACCAAACACTTCATACAATCATGGTCTGGTCTCTATAGAAAAATTCTTAACTGCAAATGATTTATTGAAAATGCTACCAAATAAAGTGCCAATTCTCAAGAAAACAATACCTCAAATTGAAAATATACAAGAAATCGCTTGTGAAACCAAAACTGATTCTGATTCAGATATGGAGGAAATTGATTGCTCCTCTCTGACTATTCCAAAGTCATCCTTTGTATCCGCATCACCCTCCGAATATATATCACAATTTCCTTCGGATGACAAAGGAAAAACAAAAATTATTTCTGATTGTGAAATAATCGAATCATTAAAAACAAACGAAAATAAGGAAATTGTGAAAACCAAAATTCAAGTTTCAGATGAATGTATCACATACGAAGATTATTTCAAGGACAGTTCAAAGAAACTTGTTAATGTGGCTTGTGTCTATCCGAAGGTTTCCTACTTCAAAAACTCTATTTTTGTATGACTAGTTGCTTTGCTTCTTGTTGAAAATGATTTGGTCATGATTATTGAAAATGATAATTCCACAGTGTCACTGAGGAAGGATTTTTTTCATCTTCGAAAATTGTTGAAAACAATCTAAATGAACACTTGGAAGTAAAAATAAATTCAAGAAAACAAGATTTGTATGGTCATAATATATACAATCGTTTATGTTATGAACAAGACAAAGTTCCAAAAAATTTACCTCATCTTCTAAATTGCAAAATCAAGTTCAAACTGAAAGGAATTACAAACAAATACAAATAATGAAAGAGATTGTTCAACCGAAGATGGATATTTTTGAAATACTAGAAAGCAATGAGTGTGTAATAATTAGCAAAGCAATTGAAAAAGAAACTTCAAAATCGAAAATCCCATGTAAGATGCCAATTGTGTAAAAACCATCATTCTTGAAAAATCATCAAAACCAAGCTTCCACTTCGAATTTAAAATCAACTGTTGTGACTTCTAAACCTAAACCAAAAGCAACGGCTGTAATTACAAAATCCAAACAGTAAATTTCTATTTCAAAAACAAAAGATACAATTTTCAAAACGAATGCTTCAACCTCCAAAATAGATCAATTCACTAAACCGTCCTTCGTACCAACAAAACCTAACTTTCCAATTCCAAAGTATCAAAAACCTTCAAAAACAACTTTTTCAACAGTAAAAAATCTGATTGATACATTTCATGTTTGTTCGATAAAAAATTGAATGTGTTCATGTAATACCGTGTTTTTAAATTATAGAGATTTTGAGTTAATCTTGGTGTGATTAAGATTAATTAGGTTGTTATATGAGTTTGGGTGATTAGAAACCCAATTGAGTAAAGTTTGGAGTTGAAATATACCAAAGCAGGCTACACGGGTCGTGTAACATTCCTTAAGAAAGCATGCAGTAAGCCTTTCAGACCTACACGGGGCGTGTGAGCCTACACGGGGCGTGTAGGATATGTTCAAGAAGCAGTCTGTGGGCAAATAAGACCTACACGGGTCGTGTGACCCTACACGGGTCGTGCACGGGTCGTGTGACCCTACACGGGTCGTGTAGGCCTGACAGCACTATATAAAGTGCAGAAAATGCACATTTCGGGAAAGATAGACCCATTTCGATATCCAGAGCTTCCTAAGGCGATTTTCGCCAAATTGAGCCAGGGGATGCGTGGGGAAACGTATGGAGACTTCAATCTAACCCCGTAAACATGCTCATGATTCCTAAATCATCAAGGTGAGTAATTTCTTGATTTTAGGGTTTTGAAACCCTAACTTTCAATTTCATGATTTTGCCATATATTGTTATATATGTTGTTAGTAGATTGTTAGTAGATGCCTTTGGAGTGATTTGTGAGATTATTGTCGAGTTTCTACGGTTGAATTAGTAGAACCGCGAATTTGGGGGTTTCGGTAAATATTGAGTTAATATTACCGTTTATACTCTTTTGTTTTCTCTTTTGATTTATATATCTTTGAGTTAGATATAATTGAGATGATTGTGGATATTGGAGAATTGATTTAGACTATGGTGAAATAACCAAGTCTAGCAAACAGGAGCCCGGTACGCGTAATTCGGGGGTTCCAGACACTAAGTTGTTATCAGGTAAGTACTCTTATGTACTTGAGTAGAGTTCTACTTTGTGGTAAACTGATATATATATATATATATATATATATATATATATATATATATATATATATATATATATATATATATATATATATATATATATATATATATATATATATATATATATATATATATATGTTAGGTTGTTATTGTCGTAATCAAATTGTGGAGTAAATTGTTATATGTGAATAACCACAACCTAGTTGAACATAAATATTGATTGTATAAACAGAGTAGATGTTAGTGTAGTCACATTAAAGAGTTTTGAGTCAAATTGCATAGCCATGAGAGCTATTGAGCTGGAATAGAGTTGGAGTGATTATGTTATTTGTGGATAACAAGAGATGAGTTGCAATCTATATTGAGTATAACAGTAGAATATATGATAAATTGGTTGAGTTAAAGAGTCTTTGAGTTTAATTGTTACAGGCATGAGAATTCCTATGATTGAGTATAAGTTGGTTGTTAAAAAATGAATATATGTGAGAATGTGGTCGAGTTACGAGTAGTACTAAGCGTGGTATTTTTATTGAATTGATGTTATTAAATATTAGCTGGTATTGTAAAGCTAATATGTTTGCAGATTACAGAGTTAAGAGAAAGTGGATAATTGCTAATGAGATTAGCAAAAGAGAATGATAAAGATATTTACTGAGAGGGATTACTGGAGTGTAATTGAGATTACTCACTAAGCTTTATAAGCTTACACTTGAGTTGTATGTTGTTTTGCAGGTATCTGTAGCTGTGATAGGGGAAGACATGTGATAAAGAAAGATGGACAACTTAGAGCCTGTCCTTTTAATTGAAGTAGATTTATTTGTAATGACTGGTTAAGATTGTAAGGACCTTTTATGTAATTATTGTGATGATAACATCTTGATCCGTGTTTTGATTACAAGTATACCCATTTTGATGTGTAAATTGTTGAAAATTTTTGGGTGTACTTTGTATGAGAAACCGGGCGTTACAGTTCAATAATAAAAATCTTTCACCAAATGATTTTAGGATCGCATACGAAGAGTACTTGTGTACTTCTACACTATGTAGCTCCTTTTCCAGGAAATCAACAATTGAAAAATAAGACTGGAAACGAAAAGACTTGAAGGATGATCTGATTTTCAAATCAAAAGAATCATCAAAACATGAGATCTCCTCAAAGTCATGTCCCTGTATCCAAATGTCCAGGGGGAGCCAGAAGTTCTAACTCCAAATTCATCTCCTCAAGGAAGAAATCACTCCCCAAATGCTACGATCGAGGGGGAGCAACTTCTGAACTCTACTTCTAATAATTCACACTTAAATACATCTGAAACAAACACAATAAACATAATAAACGATGATTCTCCGTTCACTTCGGACTACCCTTCGGATACTGTGGATGTCAATGCCAAAGGACCTCCTGAGGTTGATCCGAACTTTCCTCCAATGGAAAAATGGATGAAGAATCATCCACAGTCTCAACTCATTGGAAATGTTCATGATCAGGTTATGACACGTGCACAAATTCATCAAAAACAACAAAATTTAAACAAAAACTCTTAATTATGCATGTTCAATGTTTTTATTTCAAAAAGTGAACCGAAGAACGTTAAAGATGCTTTTAATCATTCATACTGGATTAAAGCTATGCAATTGGAATTAGAAGAGTTTGAAAGAAACAAAGTTTGGAGACTCATTCCAAAACCAGCAAATGCTTCGATCGTAGGTCTGAAATAGGTATATCGTAATAAACTTGACACTAAACGTAACTGACGACGCTTAGTAATATCAAGTACTTTAGTCGTCGTTGAGCCCTATTTTGAGTAAAATCTATATCTGAAACTGTTATATTACTCACGTTTTGTGTCTAGTGCTTGTTGTGCAAATTGTATAAGTTACAGGGTAAAAAGTGTGCAAAATGGTGAAGTTTTGGAATGAAGTCTACTTCCAATCGAAGAAACACGCGCGTCGCGGTCTGGAGGACTCGCGCGATGCGGGAAAGCTGTAGACTGGATCAGAGTTTGAAATTCAAAGTGCGAACATCGGGGTTATGGATAAGGACGCGCCGTGGATTTGACCCTTGCGTGACGTGTCTAGGCAGAATTTTCAACTATAAATAGAGGCCTCCGGTTCGTGATTCTGGAGCGAAGACCCGACCTTTGAATGGAACTCAGGCTTCTTCGACTCATATTTTCGTATTCCATTGATCAGTAGTTGGTAGATTGATAGTTTTAGTTTAACTTCTTGTTTTTCAGTATTTGTTATCGCACGAGTTCAACAATTCTGGTTGTAAAATCCCGTTGACCGTGTAGATCTGGATTCTCGGCTTGAAGTCAGAACATTCGGCTTCGGATCTGTTTTACTTTTAATGCAATCATTCGGTTACTTTTATTGTTCAGTTTCGATTTCAGTTATTTAATCGTTGTCGTTTATTGAGTTTGTTCGTGTTTGACGTTTCTGATTTTCTGAGTATACCTTGGAATCAGAACGTGTTGGTTTGGTTTGATCAAGATTTGGATTTAAATAGTTCAATAGTTGCAAGTTTATGTTTTCGGTAATTTCAGATTGTTTGGATTTAGTTGCGCGTATGGATCGACACCATCTATAGAGTGACATTATAGATCGGTTATTTCTCTACACAAAATTCAACTACTGACTCCACGGTTCCACCCTTACTTACACTAGCTAGTGTGCTGTAAGGTATTTAATCTAGTATTTTTTTACCGCATCGACGACTGCGACGATGTCAAATTTTAGCGCCGTTGTCGGGGAGTTGTGCGCTTGAAGATTGTGTCAGTTGGTATTTTAAGTTTTGGTTTTAGTATTTGCTTTGATTTTTGACGGTCGTTTGCACTTGTGCATGCATACACGTCGAGGTGAATAAACGTCACCTCTACTTTTCGATTCTGAAATTGAGCGGACTGCGCGCAAAAATCGTGTGCGTAAGCGGTTAGTCAACATGAGTTTAAACGATGTGTCAGTTGAAGATATTACCAATGAGCCGACAGGAGAGGTAACATGGGGAAGTCGTTTGTGTCCCCGGTTCCAATAAATCTTAATGGAGCCTCTACCTGGTGGTGGTGTAGTTTCAGCTCCTACACCTATTCCACCATGTACTCAGTCTGCAGTTCCACCCATTAGTCAACCAATCCCAAATCCCTGTGGGAATTCCACATCTACTATGCTGACATGGGGAGTGCCGAACCATGATGGTGCCCCGTGTCCACGCCAGCCAGGTCAAGTTCCTCAGCACACAACAACCACCGCCTTTTCATAAACCTCAACCACCCATTTTAGAACCACAGCCATAGCCGCAATAGCAACAATATCAGGTTCAAGTTGGAGACCAAGTATACGATGACAAGGACGATGGTTGGATGCCAAACAACCCTGTTAATCAGAATCAGTAGTGGAATCGAGGTCAGGGACCTCCGCGTCAACAACAACAACAATACAACAACAACCAATGGCAGGGACAGCGGTATTACAATAACGAATTGCACAATGATGGTAACTTCGTTCCCCATTTGTATTTTGCACAACCGATCGGGCAATCGGTTGCATCGCACTTCCAACCTCGGGAGTACGATGACGCATCACCAATCTATTTTCCTGATAATGTAGAAAGTTAAGTTGAGATTAGGCCTCAATTGCTAAGAATGTTGCTTGAGTTTAGGGGATATAGACAGGATGACCCATACAATCATTTGTACGAATTTTTAATGATTGCTAATGCAAACTTCCCTAGAAACGCAAATACGAATTTCTTTAGATTAAGGTTATTCCCGTTTACACTTAAGGATAAAGCAAAATACTGGTTTACCTCACTGCAAGCGAACAGCATCACGATGTGGGAGCAGCTCAAAACGAAGTTTCTACAAGAATTCTGTCCCGCCAGCAAGACGTCGGAGATTAAGGGGGTGATTCAAGATTTCCAACAGAAACCGGGAAGCATTCACGATGCTTTCGAAAGACTAAAGGAGTTGACGAGATCATATCTGCATCATGAGTTTCCGAGGTGGCAACTAGTCAAGTTCTTTTATGATGGAGTGGACACCACAAACCAGGCCATGATTAATGCATCGTCAAGCGGAACTATTATGTTGCAAGATCTTGAAGCTGCATGGAAATTCTTGGAGCAATTGAGTCATGGATCCAAAACAAGTGATCCTACAAGGAATAGGACGGTACCTGTAGCAAACATAGAGGCAGAAAATAAATGGAAGAAAGCGGTTCAAGTTGAGCTAAGTACCATTACGAAAAAATTTAATCAATTGCTCACAACACTTCAAAAAGAAAAGGGAGCTTATGTGTTGTATGGCCAGACCATCTGCAACAATTATGGCAAAGTAGGTCATTATTGCAATGATTGTACAATGACACACGAAGAAGTAAGCCAAATACATGGGTATGGATAGTTTCGCAACACACCACGCCCATTTAAAGGAAACTAACAAAGAGATGTTAGACAAATGCATGAAAGACAGCAATATGCAAAGTCAGCACCAAAAGAAGGAGGTGCAGAAATCAATACAAATGAAGTTTATGAAATCCTGGTTAAGATTAAGGAGGCAGAAGATGCAAATACTCGTGCATTATTATGATTAGGAACTCAACTTCAAAAGATTAGAAAAGACATGGAGCAAGAGAAAAAGGAAAAAGTTCAGCCCAAGAAAGATCAAGTTAATGAAGTCATCACATTAAGGAGTGGCAAGAAAATGGACAACAAGGTCATTGCTCCACCATCTGAAGATGATAGTGATGTGGAGGTTGTTTTTGATGAAAAAGACGAACTGTAAAAGAAAGAAAAGGAGATACAAAAAGAAACAAGGAAACCTGAGAGTAAGTGGGAGAAAGGAGAACCCAGTGTACTGCTCCTTTCCCAACAGCTTTGGAAAAATCGATTGCCAAGCCATATGGTAAGCGAGGTCCTCAGATGGAAGAGATGTGGGAGCTGTTTAGTCAGATCAAGGTTAATATTCTGTTGGTCAAGCTAATCAAGGAAGTTCCAGCTTACGTAAAATTCTTGAAGGACATGTGTATCCACAAAAAGCAAATTCTTTCCCATCTTCCTAAGAAAAATGAGTTGAGCGAGTATGTTAGCATGATTATCATGGATACCTTGCCACCGAAGATAAAGGACCCAGGAGCTCCTCTCATCTCTGTGGACTTAGGGGATGTTCATATCAAAAAGGCTCTATTGTACTTAGGTGCGAGTGTAAATATCCTCCCAGGACAACTCTTTGATAGGTACGAATTTGGCAGTTAAGACCTACAGATGTTATTCTGTAGCTTGCTGACAAGTCTACCAAATTTCCATGGGGCATGCTGTTCGATGTTATAATCAAAGTTGGAGACTTCTACTACCCAACAAATTTTCTGATACTGGACACTCATCAAGTGGTCAAGGAAGAGCAACCAACGATTATTCTAGGATGACCATTTCTTGCAACCGCAAACGCACATATTGACTGCCGTACTGGAGAAATGGGATATCATTTGTGCACCAACAGTCGAAGATCAACATCTTCAATGCCAATGGAAGTATGATGGAAGAACATGAATGCTATCAAATCGACATTGTAGATGAGTTGGTTCAACGATATATGCCTGAAGTTTTGCAACAGAAAGTTGAGGAATTTTCAGAAGGAGAAGACGAAGAGCATAAAGACCCTTAGGAAGAAGAGAAAGAGGAGGGATCAATAAACGAGGAATGCTCGCAAGTGGATAAGTTGCCAGCAGAAATCACCAAGTCCCTTAAACCTTCATTACAAGAGCCACCAACATTAGAACTCAAGACATTGCTAGCTCACCTCAAATATGCATTTTGGGAGAAAAGGAAAGTCTGCCGGTGATCCTGTTAGCAGATTCGACAGCTGAACAAGAGAAGCCTCTATTGGAAGTCTTGTCTAAATACAAGGAAGCAATTGTATGGACTATCGTGGATCTGAAGGGAATTAGTCCCACGACGTGCATGCATCACATTATTACTGAAGAAGGAACTAAACCCGCTAGAGATACGCAACGAAAACTAAACCCGAACTTAGGTGAAGTTATGAAGAAGGAAGTGCTAAAGTGGTTAGATGCAGGAATCATCTACCCGATCTCGGATGGTGAATGGATGAGTCCTACGCAGACGGTACCTAAAAAGTCAGGAATTACAGTAGTGGACACCAAGGACAGTGACAAAGTGTCCACAAGGCCAGTGACATGATGGAGAGTATGCATTGATTACAGGAAGCTTAATGCAGCAACATCAAAGGATCATTTCCCACTCCCATTCATTGATCAAATAGTGGAAAAACTGGCAAGGCAAAAGTATTACTGTTTCCTGGACGGATACTCGGGGAATAATCAGATTGGGATCCATCCAGAAGACCAAGCAAAAACAACATTCACATGTCCCTATGAGACTTTTGCATTTGGAAGGATGTCGTTGGGTCTCTGCAACGCACCTGCTACCTTTCAATGATGTATGATGGCCATTTTCTCTTATATGATTGGGGACGCACTAGAAATCTTCATGGACGATTTCTCAATCTTTGGATCATCTTTTGAGGCATGCTTGAAGCAGTTGGAGAAAGTATTAGCCAGATGTGTTGAATCCAATTTGGTATTGAGCTAGGAGAAGAGCCATTTTGTGGTTAGAGAATGTATTGTCTTAGGACATGTGGTATCTGAGAGAGGATTCGAGGTCGATAGAGCCAAAGTTAAGGTGATTTCCACACTACCTCCGCCTACCTTAGTAAAAGGAGTTACATATTTCCTCGGACATGCTGGGTTCTATAGAAGATTCATCAAGGACTTTAGCACTATTTCCAAACCGTTGTGTGGTCTTCTGTTGAAAGATGCGCCATTTGTTTTCAATGAAGAATGTGTAAAAGCATTCAATATCTTGAAGGATAAGTTGGTTGAGGCACCTATCTTAAAACCACCCGATTGGACCAAGCCATTCGAAATCATGTGCGACGCTAGCGACTATGCTGCTTGTTGTGTTCAAAACAACTCACTTGTAGTTGTAATGTTTACAAAGTCTTAAATCAATTTATCTACCTAATTATATGACTATTAGACTTACGAGCAAGTATTACTCGGTCATTTAATAGTATAGTTTAGGCAAGTAAAAGGGATCGAATTTTCCACAGGGAATTATTAATTAATTTAAAGTCTTAAATTATCAATCAAACGGTTTAGAGGCGAGTTTTAGTAAAAACTCGTAAAACTAAGTTTTGGATGCTTGTAAATTAGGCAAAGTAATAAATAACAACTATCGTAACAACACAACAATCAAGAGATAATATGATCAAATTATAACAAGGGAAGCTTTCGCCTAGGATTCGTTGATTCATATAAATCTATGTTGACTAGTTTTGATTATGTGCAATGAGTTAAAATAGGTAGCATTAAGTGGTAGGATCATATGGTCAAGTCACCAATTCTATAATTTCTAAGTTAATATAGCACAATGGTCATGCGACTAACTAACTTATAATCACGAATAATTAATATAATCTAGCATGCAAACATAGGCCATACCCTAATGGTCATAGTGATATGATCATACAATCAATGGTCATGAGTTGTAACTAAATATGATATAAGTTTTATTTCACTAATCATGTTTATAGCTAAAATAACTTCCCTAGTTAAATGGTCAATAACTAGTCCAATGATATATAAGTGTCAATTACACATCAAAATGGTTCATATGATCAATACGTTTAAATGGTCAATAAACTTTAATCATACGAAGATGGCTATTAAGATTATAAACTTTAATCACATTCAATATGTATAGCATGCAAATTATATATCCTAACCGATATTTAACTCGAATCAAGAACTAGATCAACACAAATTTATATTAATGAATCAACATCACCTAGGCAAAAGCTACAGGGAATCTAGCCTAGCATGGTATCAAATATACAACAACAATATGAAGAATACATGATAAAAGATACCAACCGGTTAAAATCGATGAATCCTTGCAACAAATGAAGATCCTAGCTCCTTCTTGTAATGTAAATAACTCTCAAATACATTTATCACACATGAAATGTTGAAATACACGAAATATAATAGTTCTAAAATGTCAAATGTCTGATTTCTCTCTTGGATTCTAACAATGGTTCTCAAAATGGTCGTCCAAGGCTTTCTATTTATACCAGGCGGAGTCTCAGGGCGCGGTGCGCCTAGATGAGGGCGGGGTGCGCCTTAGTGGACGAGATCTGGCAGCCTTTATCGCTGGAAAGGGCCACGTGATTGTTCGCTTTTCAGATCGGATCTGGGGCGCGGCGCGCCCAAAGGTAAGGCGGGGTGCGCCCTTGCACATGTTAGGCAACCCGGTTGAATCATTAGATCAACCCACGCTTTATTATTTTAATCTCAAGTGGACCAGCTTGTCGAACACTGGCATCATAGCAGGCGCAGTGCGCCCTTGGTCTGGGCGGGGTGCGCCCTGGCTGGAATCAGATTTGCATTTCGTTTTGTTTAACGCTCAAATCTCTTGTAAAATCCGATCTTTTGCTCCATACGTGTCTTTTAGCTACAAAATGTATTTTTAGCATATTAGGTATCTTTAGTTCATAAAATGTATGAAACTAAACTAAAATGACACTGATATCGCCCGGAAAATATGTATAATTTACGCGATATCAAAATACCCCATACTTGAACTTTGCTTGTCCTCAAGCAATTCTTAGAATAATTTTTAGGTTAAAAATCAATCCAAATGAACAAATACAGACACCATAGAAAAAGGTCAATGTCAGTCAACATGGTCAGAATCAGTTTTGTAAGGACCCTATATATTGAACAAACGTTACCCACTTTTAGCTTTGTGAACCACTTTCTTTGGCTACTTGAAGGACGAATAGACTCGTCAAGATTTGGTGATTAGGAGTGTGTATCAGACAAATGAAACAGAGGATGTACCCAGTGGGGGTACTTTTCATCTACCTTTTATGAGGCTTTTATCCTATTGAAATTGGGATTTTAAATTTCCTCTGGGCAAACATCCGGTTTTGAAAGTTTCACCCTTGTACTGTCCTTTACTGTTTACCGTCTCAAACCTTTCATTTCCTTTTTCTCATCACCAATCATAAAACTTCAATCTTCGATCTCGACAGGCCAATGTATTCTATATCTTCAATTTTTAGCTCGGGTTAAGTCTCTAATTTTTGTAGACTTCTTGATGTTTTCGTCTATTTGCTCTTCATTTTCTTTGAAGTTTTTAATTAATCGTTTGGATTTCTTTGACTTTTTCTCTTTTCTCAAGAACTTGGCTTCTAAGAATTTTCTTAGATGCGTGGAAGTAGATTGTGATCAAGTTGGTATTATCGATCAATTTTATGACTTGATCCCAATGATGTATAATAGGGGATCGTCTTCAAGTTTCATCAGGAATCCATGCGATGAATCAAAAATAGTGATGAGAAAGTGGCAATGTAAGGTTGTTTGAGACTTGGGAGTACAAAGGGTTAATCCTTTCAGAAGCCAAGATGCGAATTTTCTGATAAATAATATGCAAGGCTTATTATTTGTGTGTACACATCATCCCAATCAACCTCCTCTAAACGTATCTTAATTCATTAAGCACCTGCATCTGTCTTCCAAACAAGTAGTTTCAAAGTGGTTCGTTAGGCTCAAAGTGTGATCTGTTTGTTCAGTATAAAGAATTTCAAACAAAACCCGGGACCAATCATATGATTCAATCTTTATGACTTGGCACTATGGTATCTGATTTATAAATTTTTCAAAATTTTACCCGAAATTACCCTATAAATGCTCAAAAACAAATAAAATACAAGTGTGAGTACTGCAATCCCTACCAAAATACCCCATACTTGAACAATACAACGTCCTCGTTGTATAAATATTTAAAAAAATAAGCTTATGAAAAAGGAGTATTAGAACCGACTCCCCTGAGGTGTTGTACAGGTGATTGCAGATGCTGAACTTGGAGCTCTCGGAATGGATCGAAAAATATTCGTGAAATGTCCTCGTTTCAGTGCGATCTTATTATATTTTTATTTTTATTTATTAAAAGGACTGAAACAAAAGTCAGTCTTTCTGCACAATCATCAAATAAAGCACGCAAAATCTCAAACAAAACGGTTAGATAAACACACAAATAATAAAACACACCACAAAATAAAAACACACTAAAAATCAAGATAAAAATCCAAATCATATATATATATATATATATATATATATATATATATATATATATATATATATATATATATATATATATATATATATATATATTTGAAATCACACAAAATAAAATAAAATATATGTCAAACAATACCATTAAATTCAATCCAAATCTTCCGCTTCATCAAATCCATGCCCCTGCGGCTGATAGTCTCCTCCTGATGGATCGTCATGAGCCCCACTAGACTGTCCTGCTCCTCCCATCCTCTGATCCCATATCGGATATGGATACTGCGGTGGCAGCTGCCATCCTGCCTGCTGATACATGTGTCCCATTAACTGATGCGTATCATCCAGGTAGTGCCCTATGGCATTCGCCTCCTGCTGGCGACGCAGATCCATTTGGCGCATTTCCTCCCGCCTGTTTAAATCCATTTGGACCATTTGGTTATAGAGGAAATTTAAGTTTACCTCTTGTTGTGGTCCTTGCTGCTCGGGCTCGTGCTGGCGGCGTCGGCTCTGTCTGGAAGCAGAGGGCTGTGCTTCTTCTGCCCCAAATCCCGGTGGCGGAGTGGTGTAAGTAATACCGATGAAATCGAACGTGTTCGGCGCCACCCTTCGAATCATAGTTTTAAAATGTGATTCGGAGAGGATTTTCGGGTGCTCGGTTTTGACCGTGAGCATGTTTATGGAGGAAAAATCGCCCAATCTTTTTGCGATCCGTGTAATCATGTTGCCACCGCAAATCGGGCTATGCGTGTTTTGCCCTTTTGCTCGCTCCCTAAAAAAAACTGCAATCGCGTGTGGGAGATGGAATTTCACTTCGGGGTTAATTGCTCCCCAAAGTGCCGGCAAATCTAGGTACGGGCATTTGTCCAACCCGTATGATTGGTTCACGGTAAACGCGAGGAGACGGTGGAGCATTCTGTGGATAGGATTTTGTATTAGGGAAGCTTTATTATCTCGCGGTATTGTATTGTTGACGTTTGCTATTTCTTGAAAGAAAACACTGCATCTCCCTTCGCTGAATTCGCCCCTGTCGCAAGTTGAAAGATAAGTTGGGAAGTATGGATGAAAAGCGAGCTCCTCGGGATAGAGGCCTAGGAGGTATGCGAACCGGGCAAGAGACACATCATGCCAAGTTCCCATCAATCGGAAACGAATATCTTCATCAGTTTCTTTCTCATATTTGAAAGTAGAAAGAAACTCTAGCGTTAGCTCCATATACACATTTTCGTTTATCCGGAAGATGTTGTTCCAAGCCTCGTCCGTCACTACCCCAAATAATGGATCTTCGAATTGGCGGATGAGGTAAGGTGCCAGTTTGTCTGATATTCCAATTGCATCCAGCTTGTCCCAATCCACTGCTGGAGCAACATTCATATCCTTCTTTATCAAACTAGCCAAGACATGTTTTGCATCCCGGTCTTCATCTGTATTTCCAAATCTTAAGTATGGGTGACTTGTTTTTGAGGTTTTGAATTTAGTTCCTGCAATAAGAATTCAAGCAATAAGCCAAACAAGCAAGAAAAAATAAGCAAAATTGGCCTGGCAGGAGGCAGGCGCGCTGCGCCCATGGGACAGGCGGGGTGCGCCCTGCGGCTGCTCGGGTTCTGCCTACACAATCTGTTTGCAATCCTTGTTTTTGCTCAAATCCAGCCAATATTCGTGTATGCATTATGATAATTGATACAATAGACCACAAATATCACAAAACAAACATCAATTACATCGAAAATCAACAATCTAATTTCTAGGGTTTGTTCTTCCCCAATTTGTCAAATTTGTGTGAAATTTGATGTTTTTGTTGTGCAATTGAAGTTTGTAATGTAATCTATTAGTCATATGCATCAATAACCCTATCAAAACAACACCTAAATTGGACTATAATCAAGGAACACGAATTTTCAAGTCTAGAACTCATTTTGGAAGAATTTCAATCCATTTGAAATAAAAACAATGTAATCTAGCAAGAAATCTAAGAATAATGCACAAGGAAAGGAAAGAATTAAAGAAAACATACCCATATATTAAGATTAACCAAGAAAATAGAAGCAAAAATCGAGTTTTGGAGGTTTTGGCCCGGGCTCCTGTCGGCGGGTCGCGCTAGAGAAGAAAGGAAGTGTGAAGAATGAATTTTTACAGCTTACCTGTCTTTTGTATTTGCGAACCGGCGCGGTGCGCCCTCTGAATGGGCGGGGTGCGCCCTGCGCCTGCTTTGCATTCTTTGAAGCTTATAAATTTTTGCCCTCTAATTTCTTTTCTTGTATTTAATTTATATGTTTTGTTTATTTCTATTACCACAATATATATATATATATTTTTATATGTTATAATTTTCTATTTTTTTTTTTTTTTTTTTTTTTATAAAAATCAAATAAAACCAAAGGAAAAATAACAAATAGCACATACCAATCACAAACTCGGGTTGCCTCCCGGAAGCGCTTCTTTTTCATAGATTTGGAGTCTTTTTAGCTGGACTCCATTCCACTCTAAGGTTCTACTGTTTGGAGTGGGATGTCTTCGCGTTCGTTCTCGATGTGAACGCTTTCCTCATACCGCTTAAGTCTGTGTCCGTTCACTTTGAAAGTCTCTCCTCCTTCCTTAAAAAGATCCACAGCCCCGTGTGGATACACTTCTTTGATTGTGAACGGACCATACCATCTTGTCCTCAGCTTTCCAGGAAAAAGTCTTAAGCGTGAATTGTAAAGTAAGACTTTTTCCCCTGGTTGGAAATCTTTGTTTCCTTTTAACCTAGAGTCGTGCCACCTTTTGATCTTGTCTTTGTAAATCGTTGAATTTTCGTATGCGTCATTTCGTAGTTCATTCAACTCATTTAATTGACACAAACGGTTAGTACTGACAAGATTAAAATCCATGTTACACGATTTCAAGGCCCAGAATGCCTTGTGTTCAACCTCTATTGGGAGGTGACACGCTTTTCCATACACCAATTTGTAGGGGGTAGTGCCAATAGGTGTTTTAAAAGTGGTTCGAAAAGCCCAGAGTGCATCATCAAGCTTTTCGGACCAATCTTTTCGACTAGTTCCCACGGATCTTTCCAAAATTCGTTTTAAAGCCCTGTTTGTGATCTCCGTTTGACCACTTGATTGCGGGTGATAAGGTGTGGATATTCGATGGGTCACCCCATACTTATTTAAAGCATTTTCCATTTGTTTGTTGCAAAAATGAGTACCCCTATCGCTTATAAGAGCTTTAGGGACACCAAAACGTGCAAAAATGGTTTTCAAAAATTTAACCACACCTCGAGCATCATTTGTGGGTAAAGCTTTTGCTTCAGCCCACTTTGATACGTAGTCAACCGCAACCAATATATATTTGTTTCCTTGGGAATTAGGAAAAGGCCCCATAAAGTCAATACCCCATACATCGAAAATTTCACATACTTGAATAGAATGCAATGGCATTTCATTTTTGGAGGAGATATTACCCGCTCGTTGACACGGATCGCATGTCTTGACGAAAGTTGTTGCGTCCTTGAAGATTGTGGGCCAATAAAAGCCTGCTTCAAACACTTTTCGCGCGGTGTAATTCGCTCCGTGATGTCCACCTGTAGGTCCTTGATGGCATTGCTTAAGTATGTCTTCAATTTCCTTCCCGTGTACACACCTCCTTATGATGTTATCCGGACACGATCGAAAAAGGTATGGCTCATCCCATAGGTAGTACTTGATGTCGGCAAAGAACTTTTTCTTCTGTTGATGAGTAAGCCCTCCGATCAGCACTTTGGCTGCAAGGTAGTTCACAATGTCCGCATACCAAGGGGTTTCCATTTTAACATGAATTGACATTACATGTTCTTCAGGGAAGGAGTCGTTTACTTCCTTTTCTTTTCTCGCCTCCTGCTCCGCATTCTCCAGTCTTGACAAATGATCTGCTGCCAAATTCTCGGATCCTTTCTTGTCTTGAATTTCAATATCAAATTCTTGTAACAGCAAGACCCAACGAATTAAGCGGGGTTTGGCATCTTGCTTGTTGAACAGGTACTTGATTGCTGAGTGATCTGTATAGACAATGGTTTTTGATAAAATTAGATAAGGCCGAAATTTATCAAAAGCATACACTACTGCTAGGAGTTCTTTTTCAGTGGTAGTGTAGTTTTCTTGAGCAGGATTCAGAGTCTTGCTGATGTAGTAAATTGGCTTGAACTTCTTTTCGATTCTTTGGCCTAGGACGGCTCCCAACGCGATATCACTTGCGTCTGTCATTAGTTCAAAAGGTAGATTCCAGTCTGGGCCGATCATGATTGGAGCAGTGGTTAATTGAAGCTTCAAAAATTCAAAAGCATTAACACATTCATCATTAAAATCAAATTTTACATCATTTTGTAAAAGTTGTGTTAAAGGTTTTGTTATTTTAGAAAAATCTTTTATAAACCTCCGGTAAAAACCGGCATGTCCCAAGAAGCTTCTGACTCCTTTCACGTTGGTCGGTGGTGGAAGTTTAGCAATCACTTCCACTTTTGCTATGTCGACTTCAATCCCTCGACCCGACACTTTGTGGCCCAAGACTATTCCCTCTTTAACCATGAAGTGGCATTTCTCCCAATTGAGCACTAGATTGGTTTCTTCACATCGTTTAAGCATTTTGTCTAGATTAGACAAACAGTTTGTAAATGAGTCACCAAATAGCGAGAAGTCATCCATGAAGACTTCCATGGAGTTTTCCATCATGTCATGGAAGATTGCTGAGACGCATCTTTGAAAAGTGGCTGGAGCATTGCATAAACCAAAAGGCATTCTTCGGTATGCGAAGATTCCTAGAGGGCAAGTGAACGTGGTCTTTTCTTGATCTTCTGGGTCTATGGGAATTTGAAAATAACCTGAAAAACCATCCAAGAAACAGTAATATGCTTTTCCTGATAATCGTTCTAGCATTTGATCCATGAAGGGAAGAGGAAAATGGTCTTTTCTTGTTGCATCGTTTAATTTGCGATAATCGATGCACACCCGCCATCCTGTCACTGTTCTGGTAGGTATAACTTCATTCTTCTCGTTGGTAATGACAGTTATCCCTCCTTTCTTTGGAACGACGTGGATTGGGCTTACCCATTTGCTGTCAGAGATTGGGTAGATGATACCGGCATCGAGTAGCTTCATGATTTCTTTATCGACCACTTCTTGCATCTTTGGGTTAAGCCTTCTTTGATGTTGGGCTGTTGGCTTTGAATCTTCTTCCATCAGTATCTTGTGAGAACAGATGGTTGGGCTTATTCCCTTGATGTCTGAAATGCTCCATGCGATGGCATTTTTCCTTCTTTTGAGGACTTTCATAAGCTCTTCTCTTTCTTCTTGGCTCAATTCAGCTGAAATGACAACAGGGTATTCTTTAGTATCAGACAAAAATGCATATTCCAAATGGTTTGGAAGAATTTTTAATTCTGGGATGCTCTGGTTCTTTAGCGATTTTTGCTTTGGAATGACAGTTTCTTCCCGTTCAGCGAAATGTGGTTCATCTTTCAACAGTTCTTCTAGCTCCTTCAGATCCTTTTCAGGGTCGAATGACTTCTCAGCAAGTTGCATTTCGTGACTATGGCTATCTTCTTGTATGGCTCTGGCTTCTTCTTCCAATAGTAAATCGAAAGTGTCGATATGGAAGACTGTGTCATCACTCATCGTTGAGTGTTTGATCGTGTGGTCCATGCCAAAGGTGATAGCGTCAGTGCCGACCCGGATGGTTAGTTTTGTGTCATGGACGTCTATTAAAGCTCTTGCTGTTGCTAAAAAGGGTCTTCCGAGAAGAATGGGGACTTCATCATCTTCCTCCATATCCAATATGACAAAATCTACAGGAAAAACAAATTTGTCAACTTTTACAAGAAGATCTTCTACAATTCCTCTAGGATAAGTTACCGCTTTATTAGCAAGATTAATTGCCATTCGAACGGGTTTTGGTTCTGGTAGATTTAGTTTCTTGTAAAATGAATATGGCATTAAATTTATACTAGCGCCTAAGTCTGCTAAACCATAGCTACTAGCATGGTTTCCAAATGTGCAAGGAAGATGTAAACCGCCGGGATCTCCCACTTTCTCTGGTAAGTTTTTCATCATCATAGCGTAGCATTTTTCACTTAATGTGACCAATGACACTTCTTCCATTTTCTTGCGGTTAGTGAGAAGGTCCTTGAGGAATTTGGCGTATTTTGGCATTTGTGTGATTGCATCAACGAAAGGAATGTTGATGCTGAGCTGCTTTAGGTGTTCAAGGAATTTCTTGAATTCTTTGTCTTCTTTCTCTTTCTTCAACCGTTGAGGAAATGGAATGGTCGGTTGATGTGGCTCTGGTGAGGATGTTTCTTTTGTTCCTTCACCCTTTGTATGCTCATTCTCCGCTGTACCTATTTTTGATTCAGGAGTTGAATTAATTTCGGGTTCCATGACTGCTGGTGGGATGATTTTACCACTTCTGGTAGTTATTGCTTTTGCTTGGGCTCGTGGGTTCGGCTCGGTGTTGGTGGGAAGCGTTCCTGGTAATCTTTCCTGCAAAACTTTAGATATTTGGCCAATTTGGTTTTCGATGTTTTGAATGGAGGCTGCTTGATTTCTCAGTTGAACTTCGGTTGCTGAGTGTCTCTTTTCTGATCCTTCCATAAATTTGCCCAATATGTCTTCTAAGCTTGGCTTCTTTTCTTGGGTATGTTGTGGGTTAAATCCTGGTGGTGCCTGTTTATGTTGATTATAAGGTTGTTGCTGGCGTTCGAATGGTGGTTGTTGCCTCTGTTGTTGTTGGTTGTAAAAATCATTTCCTCCCCGCCAGTTATTTCTTCGTATCGGGTAGTCGAATCTGTCTCCGGATGAGTAACACGCATCTGCTTTCTTGTTACCGTCTTCATCGTAAGGACAGTCTTTTTGTAAGTGAGGACCGCTGCAGTTGTCACATCCTACCGCGATGGCATGGATGCTTTGATTCATTTTCTTGAGGTCTCTCCCAAATTGGTCCAATCGGTTATGTATGGCTGACATTCCTTCCACTGCTTCTTCTTTTAGCTTCCTTCGACATGACGGATCTCTTGAGGAATGGTAGTGGTGGGAATGTTTTGCAAGTTCCTCAATTCTTTCGTAAGCATCAGTGGCGGTTAGGTTTATGAGTGGTCCTCGCCCGTCGAGTAATTGTCTGGTTTGTGTATTGATGCAATCATAGAACTTCTGTACTTTCTGATGTTTGTCCATATCGTGTTGTGGACAATCTTGAATCAATTCTTTGAATCGACTCCATGCTTGGTACAAAGTTTCATCTTCGTCTTGAAGGAAGTTTTGAATTTTTGCTTTCATTTTATTGATTTTGGAAGGTGGAGTGTATTCTTCAATAAAATCTTCTTTTAATCCGTCCCAGGTAGTTATGGAACCTGGAGGTAGTCTCTTTAACCATTTCTTTGCACCTTCGCGTAGTGTCATTGGAAAAATTCGTAACATGATTGCATCTGAGGAAATTCCTGGAATGTTGAAACAATCAGTTATTTCCGTGACTTGCTCGATGTGTTCGACTGGATCTTCTTCTTCCGTCCCTTTGAAAGTAATTCCTTTTAGAGCAGAAAGGTAATGCCCTTTAAGCTCAAAATTTGCATTTTCAGGAATTTTTGGGCGTATGAGGCTTGGTCCTGTTCCGTCTCTTGCTCGGTTATAGTATGCTTTCAAGGTTGGTTCTGGTTCGTTAACTGGGGCTGCCATTTCTTCTATTGGTTCTTCTTTTGGGAATATACTTCTTCTTGTTTTTCTCCTGATGTTAAATTCACGTTCTGGTTCGTTCAATGGAGGTATGATGTTCGGTTGTGAACTTCGGGTCATAAACTGCACATTAGAAACTGTTTGCAAGTTGGGTGCGTTTCTTTTTTTTTTTTTTTTTTTAAATATTTTTAAAAGAAATAATTTTAAAATTGAATGTTTTTTTATAAAAATTAATATTTTATAAAAAATAACAAATGGAATAAAAAAAATTAAAACCCTTTAAAACCTTTATGTAATCAATTAGTTATAACAACCGAATATCTTATCAAATCCACTATAATGCGTTGACTATCAAATAAAGAACGGCCAGGCAGGACAGTAGGGAGGCAGGACTCTTTCGGTCAATGACCTTTCGAAAATCCAACAACCAAACCGGATCTGTCTATTCTGACACCGTTCTCGTAAGTAGAATTACTAGCATGATAGTTGGATTGATAATCAATTTAGTTTGAAACAACTAAATAAATTGCAAGCAAGTCTTAAAATTATTTAGTAAACAAACATAGAGAAATACATGCAAGTTTTGAAACAAACGTGAAATTTTAACTTTCCACGGTAGAAACCGTAAAAAGGATCGATTGACTAACAATTATAAACAATAAAATTAATTAAATAATTCCCCGGCAACGGTGCCAAAAACTTGTTGTGTTCAAAACAACTCACTTGTAGTTGTAATGTTTACAAAGTCTTAAATCAATTTATCTACCTAATTATATGACTATTAGACTTACGAGCAAGTATTAATCGGTCATTTAATAGTATAGTTTAGGCAAGTAAAAGGGATCGAATTTTCCACAGGGAATTATTAATTAATTTAAAGTCTTAAATTATCAATCAAACGGTTTAGAGGCGAGTTTTAGTAAAAACTCGTAAAACTAAGTTTTGGATGCTTGTAAATTAGGCAAAGTAATAAATAACAACTATCGTAACAACACAACAATCAAGAGATAATATGATCAAATTATAACAAGGGAAGCTTTCGCCTAGGATTCGTTGATTCATATAAATCTATGTTGACTAGTTTTGATTATGTGCAATGAGTTAAAATAGGTAGCATTAAGTGGTAGGATCATATGGTCAAGTCACCAATTCTATAATTTCTAAGTTAATATAGCACAATGGTCATGCGACTAACTAACTTATAATCACGAATAATTAATATAATCTAGCATGCAAACATAGGCCATACCCTAATGGTCATAGTGATATGATCATACAATCAATGGTCATGAGTTGTAACTAAATATGATATAAGTTTTATTTCACTAATCATGTTTATAGCTAAAATAACTTCCCTAGTTAAATGGTCAATAACTAGTCCAATGATATATAAGTGTCAATTACACATCAAAATGGTTCATATGATCAATACGTTTAAATGGTCAATAAACTTTAATCATACGAAGATGGCTATTAAGATTATAAACTTTAATCACATTCAATATGTATAGCATGCAAATTATATATCCTAACCGATATTTAACTCGAATCAAGAACTAGATCAACACAAATTTATATTAATGAATCAACATCACCTAGGCAAAAGCTACAGGGAATCTAGCCTAGCATGGTATCAAATATACAACAACAATATGAAGAATACATGATAAAAGATACCAACCGGTTAAAATCGATGAATCCTTGCAACAAATGAAGATCCTAGCTCCTTCTTGTAATGTAAATAACTCTCAAATACATTTATCACACATGAAATGTTGAAATACACGAAATATAATAGTTCTAAAATGTCAAATGTCTGATTTCTCTCTTGGATTCTAACAATGGTTCTCAAAATGGTCGTCCAAGGCTTTCTATTTATACCAGGCGGAGTCTCAGGGCGCGGTGCGCCTAGATGAGGGCGGGGTGCGCCTTAGTGGACGAGATCTGGCAGCCTTTATCGCTGGAAAGGGCCACGTGATTGTTCGCTTTTCAGATCGGATCTGGGGCGCGGCGCGCCCAAAGGTAAGGCAGGGTGCGCCCTTGCACATGTTAGGCAACCCGGTTGAATCATTAGATCAACCCACGCTTTATTATTTTAATCTCAAGTGGACCAGCTTGTCGAACACTGGCATCATAGCAGGCGCAGTGCGCCCTTGGTCTGGGCGGGGTGCGCCCTGGCTGGAATCAGATTTGCATTTCGTTTTGTTTAACGCTCAAATCTCTTGTAAAATCCGATCTTTTGCTCCATACGTGTCTTTTAGCTACAAAATGTATTTTTAGCATATTAGGTATCTTTAGTTCATAAAATGTATGAAACTAAACTAAAATGACACTGATATCGCCCGGAAAATATGTATAATTTACGCGATATCACTGCTTGAGCAGTATTGGGACAACGGATAGATAAGAAACCTGTGGTCATCTGTTATGCGAGTAAGACCTTTTTGGAAGCACAATTAAATTATACGACCACTGAAAAAGAGTTGCTAGCTGTAGTATTTGCATTGGACAAATTTAGGTCGTATATTTGGGGGGTCAAAAGCCTTAGTTTACACTGACCACAGTGCTGCCCGACACCTGCTGGCAAAGAAAGAGTCGAAACCAAGACTGATCCGATGGATTCTTCTGCTTCAGGAATTTGATGTAGATATCAAAGACAAGAAAGGAACATAAAATGTCGTAGCCGACCATTTTTCAAGACTACCAATGCAAGGATTAGAAACGGGAATACAGGATGCATTCCTGGATGAACAGTTGCTGGAAGTCAACAATGCACCGTGGTATGCCAACTACGACAATTTTCTAGCCACATGAGTAATGTCGACACATTGGAGGAAACAACGACCGAAACAGTTCCGTACCTACGCGAAACGATTTATCTGGGATGATCCTGATCTTTTCAAGATTGGGGAGGATCAGATAATTCGACGATGTGTTCCTGACAACAAAATTCCCGAAGTATTGACCCATTGTTACGCGTCTTCATGTGGAGGGCATTTCAATGCGAAAAAGAGAGGATACAAGATTTTAGAGGCAGGGTTGTATTAGCCTAAAATCTTCAGATGCATACAATACAACAAAGGAATGCCTCAACTGTCAACAACTGGGAAACATCTCGAAGACAGATCAGATTCCGCTGAATCCTATTTTGGTCGTGGACTTTTTGACGTATGGGGAATCGACTTCATGATACCATTTCCCACATCGCAAAGGTATGTCTACATCTTAGTTGCAATGGACTATGTATCTAAGTGGATCGAGGCGGAAGCAACACATACTAATGATCACCATTTGGTATGTAAGCTTGTTAAGAAAAACATATTCACTCGACATGGCGTGCCCAGGGTAATCATTAGCGATGGAGGGCCGCATTTCAAAATTTTTAAATTTGGGCGATTACTGAGACATTATGCAGTAAATCATAGGATTTCTACTTCATACCAACCACAAACAAGTGGTTAAGTTGAGGTGTCCAATCGACAGATCAAGGAGATTCTACAGAGAACGGTGAAAAAGGACAGGAAAGATTTGTCACAACAGTTAGACGATGCGTTATGGGCATATAGGACTGCCTACAAGACACCGATTGGAACAACACCTTACCGGTTGGTCCACGGAAAAGGTTGTCATCTGCCAGTTGAATTAGCCAACCGAGCCTTATGGGCCATCAAGCAAGTGATCCTCGACTATGATTCAGCAGGGAAGGATCGGAAACTACAACTGTCTGAGCTGGAAGAACTATATGGTGAGGCATATGAGAATGTGGCCACGTACAAGTCAAAACTAAAAAGGTATCACGATGCAAAGCTCAAACTGAAGACCTTTACGATAGGAAAAAATGTGTGGTTATACAATTCGAGATTAAAAATGTTCCCCGAGAAGTTACGAAGTAAATGGAATGGGCCATACGAGGTTATAAGCATTACGGATTACGGTGCCGTGGAAATCTAGGATTTCAAAGGTGGATCGTCATTCAAGGTAAACAGACCTAAGTTAAAACCTTATGTGGTGACAGGTACGTTCCAGAAGCTAGAAGTAGAAACAGTCGAATTCGTGTCAGACAAACCAAACTATGAGCTACGAGCAGGTAAGTACACGTCTGGCTGAAGGCGTTAAACTTAGCGCTTGTCGGGAGGCAACTCGATCTTTGTTAATTTATGTATAGTATTTTTAGAGTTTTTATAAATTACGGTAAGAAAAGAATAAGTGAGGGGTTAAATTCGGATTATCATAGACGCGACGCGAGACTTCATATCAGCGTCGTGGGAAGATAGAATTCGCGATATCAGGATAAGGCTTAATTGACACTCGCGTCGCGGAAGTTACGTGCCGCGTCGCAGGTTTATCTGATTTTGAATTTTCAAGATAGTCACGAACAGAGTCCTTATTCTAATCCAAGTTTGCCCAATTCTTATAAAAAGTAAACTGCATAACACTTCAATTTACACCGTAATTCGATTCTCACTGAGTTCTTGTTCGCAATTCTGTCAATCTCTTAACTCTACAGACCAAGTAAGTTCTCTGATTCCTCTCCTTTTAGTGTTCTTGAAACTACCACATAAATTTCTTCAAAGATTTCGAATTGATGCATGTGGACAGTAATGTATACCCTTAGATAATCGATAATGATAAATAGGACAAAACCCAACTCACAGTAATGTATACCCTCAGGAGGATGTTGACGAGGTTGGAGGATCAGCAGCGCTGGATGGCGGACACTCAAAGGTTGATCATGATACAGCTCCATATAGAGGATATACCGCCATTCTCAGCAGCAGATCGACATGATGGCGCTGGCCCATCTGGGACACACCATGACGATGATGAGTGATTACATTTTCTTATTTTGTATTTTTGAAAACATTGTACATAAACCTACTTTTAGTTGTTTATATTTGTTTTTGTCTTTTTATGTTTAATGTGTTTGTGTTGCAAGTACCAACGAGATCTACCGATGAGTTGTATAACACAAGTGTGGGGTCATCGTACCCCTACACTTGTCATATACTGGCGTGTTCACTATTGCGCCACAACTCCAGATAGTCAAACCAAGATGTGCATTTTTGATATCCTGTGTAAATGGTTCCAATAAGCAAGCAGTTCTACCGTTCCGAAGAGGGTAACTCTTTTCTCCCTTGTTCTGAAATTTTTTTATGTACAATGGGAACGTTGTACAGTTTAAAGTTTGGGGTGGGGACGGTTGAAAAGAGAATTTTTGGAATTTTTTCAAAACCAGTCTAATTTTCAAAATCTTTAGCAAATTTCAAAATTTTTAAGAAATTGTAATTAGAAAACGAATAGCTTTTGAGTGTTATAGCATTTGGTATTTTTCAACAAACACTATTTAGTGGTTATCATGCTATTGTTGAGTTAAAATAAGTTGAGTTTTTACAAGTTAGAAAATTCTGGATTTGGAACATCTTAGGATTGGGATTCAGGAGGGAACTATCAATCAGTGGCATTTCTTGTTCGAGCCAGTAGGTCTGAAATGGGTGGCCCTGAAAGGGCATTTATGCACCTTACTACCTAAGATCGTCTGGTCTGGGATAGTATTTTCGAAAGCTCGTTACACAGACAACATCGAAAGTCATGGATAATTAATTAGCGGTCTTTAGAATCTGAATGAGTAACTTTGCATCCCTATGGACTGAAAATTTGTAATCAAGGGTTCTTTAGAAAGCCGTGATTCCCAAAGGGTATTCTAGTCAATTTCTCTTAAAAATCATTTTTCACTTAACTTCTGGATACAATAAAGTATGAAACTGAAGGCATTCAAAAATATTTGGGTTTTAGTTAGATTTTGTTAAAACTCATGTGCTTAGGGACAACCGAGGACAAGTGTGGGTGTTTGACGACGCCTAGTAATATCAAGTATTTTAGTCGTCGTTGAGCCTTATTTTGAGTAAAATCTATATCTGAAACTGTTATATTACTCACGTTTTGTGTCTAGTGCTCGTTGTGCAAATTGTATAAGTTGCATGTTAAAAAGTGTGCAAAATGGTGAAGTTTTGGAATGAAGTCTACTTCCAATCGAAGGAACACGCGCGTCCAGTCTGGAGGACACGCACGACGCAGGAAAGCTGTACACTGGATCAGAGTTTGAAATTCAAAGTGCGAACATCGGGGTTATGGATTAGGACGCGCCACGAATTTGACCCTTGCACGACGCATCCAGGCAGAATTTTCAACTATAAATAGAGGCCTCCTGTTCGTGATTCAGGAGCGAAGACCCGACCTTTGAGTGGAACTCAGGCATCTTCGACTCATATTTTCGTATTCCATTGATCGGTAGTTGGTAGATTGCTAGTTTTAGTTTAACTTATTGTTTTTCGGTATTTGTTATCGCACGAGTTCCACGATTCTGGTTAGTAGAATCCCGTTGACCATGTAGATCTGGATTCTCGGCTTGAAGTCAGAACATTCAGCTTCGGGTCTATTTTACTTTTAATGCAATCATTCAGTTACTTTTATTGTTCGGTTTCGATTTCGGTTATTTAATCGTTGTCGTTTATTGAGTTTGTTCGTGTTTGACTGACATCGCAGCGGTCGTCATGCGGTCAAAAATAAGGAAATACCTAACACACACACTTAGCACAGTGGAAGTTAGGGTTGATCCACAGGAGTTATGTGGTCGAGACAGGTGACAGATTACCAACTGCAGTGTCACGCTACAGTCAGAGGACCTAGTTCCTAACTTTTGCCAAATAATCCCAAAAATCATAAACTAAAACAATTCCAAGCAAGCATCCACTAAACTAAAATCCATTAACTAAACCTTGTTACCTACTGAAATCAGAAGTACATCTCCAAATCAGAAGCAATCAAAGGCAATCCAAACATCAAACACAATCCAATCACTCAAAAGTTCATTCACAAGCATAAACACCGAAAAACAAAGCAATTAACATAAACCAAATGATTATTATTAACCAAATCAGATCCAACAGGTCCAAAACAGTAACCAAACTATTAAAAACAGAAACAAAGACTCAATGTCAATGGTTGTCACTCCCAAAGACACTAGCCACTATCACTAACTATTTAACTAATTGAAAATTAAAGATAAAAACATGAAAATACCAAAAGATGGTTGCTGAAGCTAAATCTCGGAGTCAAAGAGCCTTGGGGGTCGATTTCACACCAGGTCTTCGCTAATTTTTTCGACCTAAGAGCCTCTATTTATAGTTGCAAAAATCTCGAAGCCGCACCGCGCATAAGTGGATCCCGCGGCGCGCGTGCGGGTTTATCCCCGTTTTATCTAAATTTAAATTCTTTCCACCGCCTTATACCCGCGTCGCGTCTTGGTGAATTCCGCGGCGCGCGTACGTCTTTGCCTGATTTTGCCTTGATCTTCAAACTTCTTCCAAATTGCACGTTTTTGGTCCCTGTTTTCATTATTTCTTTCCAAACAAGTGCTGGCACGAAAAATGAGAATACCACGATATATATGATATAATTCCACTAAGAATAGGGCTCAACAACGACTAAAATATTTGATATTACTAGGCGCTGTCAAACACCCCACACTTGTGCCTTGCTTGTCCTCAAGCAAGAGAGTTTTTAATATATTTTAATTAAGACTCAAACAATTTTTGACTGTGTTCAGTTTCAAAGCTTATTACCTTATGAGTTAGAGTGAAATAGTTCGTGAAAACATAATCGGAATGTTCTTTGGAATTCATCGCTTTCTAGAGAACCCATGATTACAAATTTTATGTCAACAATGAAGTGTACGTACTCATTCAGATTCTAAAGGCCAATAAATAATTGTCCATGACTTTCGATGTTGTCCGTTTAACGAGCTTTCAGAAATACCATCCCAGACCAGACGATCTTAGGTGGCAAGGTGCGTAAGGCCCACCCATTTTAGACTTACCGGCTCGAACAACAAAGGTCACAGATCGACAATTCCTTCCTAAATTCCAATCCTAAAACAGTCCAATCTTCTAAACTCATAAAACTCAACTTATTTGACTAAACTAATAGCATGATCACAACTAAATAGTATTTCTCGAAAAATACCAGTGCTATAGACAATCATAAACTATCCGTTTCAAAATTACAATCTAATAAAATTTTTGAAAAAGTTGCTAAATTTTTTTGAAAATCGGTCATTTTCGCAAAAATTTCAAAAACTACTCTTTCGACCGTCCACACCACACACTTAAAACAGTACAACGTCCCCGTTGTACAAAAATTACTAAGCACAAGGGAGAAAGAGTTACCCATTTGGACGGTAGATTGCTTGATTGGTACTCGGTGTCACAGGTACAAATACGAACAAAAAGGTCCTCAATTTAGCATTCTGAAGTTGTAGCGCAACAGTGAACACGCCAGTGGTCAAAACAAGTGGAGGGGGCACGGTGACCCAAAACAACTCTTCCCAATTGGTATCACATGCATAACTCACAAAAAGATTAAACGCAAACAAACAAAATACAATATAAACAAAAGATAGAAAGTGTCATAAGTACAGTACAGATATTCCAAAGAAAATAAAATAAGAAAAATACATCAATCGTCGTCCTGGCGAATCCCAAATGGACCTGCCCCAGTATCGCCTCTGGAGGGATGAGGTGGAATGTCGTCAATATGCATCCGGAGCATGATCATCCTCTGTGTCTCTGCCATCCACTGGTCATGTGCCTCCCTGTCGGACATCCTCTGGCTGCCAGCACATCAGATAACTGTGGCTGTGGCGCTGGCTTTGCTGGTGCTGCCGGTCTCCGGCGTCTCCTGCCCGGCTGGGCGTATGCTAGCTGGGGAGCCTGGGGTGCCTCAGTCGCCACCCTCACGTACTGGCCTGGGCGCTGCTGCTCGATCAACCCCATGTTCTCCAGAGCTCGCGCCGTAGTGCGAACTGGAGGTAAAGCAGTCAAGGATGCCACAACGGAGCAGTAAGGATCCGGTATGAACGGGCCAGGCGGGTGATGTATTGCCCGTGGGCCAAAAGACTGCTGGATGATGCACCCGTCGCACGGGTGGATAGGGATACGGCTAGAGCAAACGGGAGGTGAAGGAACCTGGAGGGGTCAAGGAGGACCTGGCAACGCCTAGTAATATCACATATTTTAGTCATTGTTGAGCCCTATTCTTAGTGAAATTATATCATATACATCGTGGTATTCTCACTTTTCATGCCAGCACTTGTTTGGAAAGAAATAATGAAAACAGGGACTAAAAGTGTGCAATTTGGAAGAAGTTTGAAGATCAAGGCAAAATCAGGAAAAGACGTACGCGGGCCGCGAAAATCATCAAGGCGCGACGCGGGTATAGGGCGGTGGAAAGAATTCAAATTCCGATAAAACGGGGATAAACCCCTACGCACGACGCGGGATCCATCTATGCGCGGCGCGGTCTCGAGATTTTTGCAACTATAAATAGAGGCTTTTAGGTCGAAAAAACTAGCGAAGACCTAGTGTAAAATCGACCCCCAAGGCTCTTTGACTCCGAGATTTAGCTTCAGCAACCATCTTTTGGTATTTTTATGTTTTTATCTTTAATTTTCAATTAATTTAATAGTTAGTAATCATTGGCTAGTATCTTTGGGAGTGACAACCATTGATATTTAGTTTTAGTTTCTGTTTTTAGATCTTTTGGTTACTGTTTGTGTCATTGGATCTGAGTTTTGAGTTAATGAATCATTTGGTTACAAGTAATTATCTCTTTTCGATGTTTTATGCTTGTGAATGAATCATTGGATGTTTGAATTGTGTTTGATGTTTGGATTGCCTTTGTTTGCTTCTGATTTGGAGATGTACTTCTAATTTCAGTAAGTAATAAGGTTTGGTTGATAGTTTAGTTCATGCTTGCTTGGAACTGTTTTATTGGGATTAGTTGTCAAAAGTTAGGAACTAGGTCCTCTGACTGTAGCGTGACACTGTAGTTGGTAATCTGTCACCTGTCTCGACCACGTAACTCATGTGGATCGACCCTGACTTCCACTGTGCTAAGTGAGAGTGAGGTTTATTTTCTTATTTTTGACCGTATAACGACCGCTGCGATGTCAGGACCCAGAGATATGTCATGTCCTCGCCGGACACCTTCTCGTCCCCCTCCCTGTGCATGATGGAGGTGGAGACGATGCGGTGCATGAGCCGGTGAAGCGGATCACGGAGATGGCTCTCCCTGGATGTCCCCGCCTCATAGAACACGTTGGACAACGGTGTCCAAAACCTCTGCATTGGCAGCCTTGGCGAGCTGCGCCTGAGTGCACGCCAGGAGAAACTGCGTGAAATGGCGGTGCTAGAGGTCCGCCTCTGTATAGATGCATGTACGCCTCCCAAAATCCGGGAGATTGCACTCCCTGTGCACTCCCCCTAATCGAAATCGTACCAGTCTGGAACGGGCCTCTGTCGACCCAGGTGCAAAACGGACAGTAGATAGGAACTCCAAAAGAAGCTCAGTGTATACTGTGTCGTCCTGGTTGGCCATAAGCCTATCCCAGCCACAACAAGTAAATGAAGCATCCCCGTGGGTCCATGTGCGGTGAAGGAATGGCTCGATCTCACCCCAAAGCCCCGCGTCTCTGAGGATATCCCTGTCAATGATCGTCGCCTCGAGAACCCAGCGACCTATGAGTGCATCCCTCCTGCTGGCAAACTCCACAGAGCTATCCAATCCCTCAGGGAACTGGAGAAACTGGTGGTCAATTCTGAACGACATCTGCACAAAAGAAATTAGCCACAAAAAATTTTCAATTTTAGTCCTTTTCTTCCCCACCGCACCGCGGCGCGGCCCAAGAACTATGGCGCGGCGCGGTGAGCGGCTGTTTCCAATTCCAAATCCGAAATCACGATCTAACATGTTTAAACTCAATCCAACAACACTACCAGGTAGCCTAAGTACCGACTAACTCATCTAGGGTCATTATTTGGCAAAATAAACACCCTACGAGTCAGCATTGGCGATTTCAAAGTTTTTGGGTTTTTGGAGAAATCAACCAAATCAACTGCCTAATCACTAGTTTTAACGAGTAAAAGCTAGTTAGAATGACGTACCTTGATGGCAAGAATGAAATGAGCAAGAAAAAACACAAGAAATTTTCGATGATCAGAGCTCTGCGGCGTGGGTGTGTGTGAATAGTGTCGCGGCTTACCTTATTTACGAAGAAAACCGACCGATCGATTTCCACGGCACGGATATGAACAAACCGCGGCGCGCGTGTCCCCAAATCAACCCCTGCGCATCGGGTTGGTCTTTGAACCCGCGTTGTGCAATTTTCCTGACCACGGCGCGGTCATCAAAAATCCAAATTATTCAAAACAACCCCATACTTGCCTTGGACCAATAATACCTGCAAATGACGATGATATAATTTTCCTAGTTACTCCTAAAAATACAGTACCTAACCTATGAAAAAGATGGGTTGCCTCCCAACAAGCGCTAAGTTTAACGTCTTCAGCCAGATGTACCATTCCTAATCCTACTCTTCTTGAATTCCTGATGGCATCTTCTTGTGATCTGGCATGAAATTGTGGGCCATCATTGACATCAATGAAGTGAGTTGAGTCATCCTGTCACTCACCCCGCTAATCCATTGTTGCTGGGCTTCCAGAAGTTGAAAGACCTTTGCTTCTCTTTCCCTTGCATCTTTCTCATATTGCTGGTGCCTTGCCTCCAACATCTCCATCATGTCCAACAGATGTTCCTTTTCAATGGTGGACAACGGATGCTCCTTTGTTTCCTTCAAGACTTCCTCTTTTCCTCCTTCTCCTGTTCGGGTCCATATTTTTCTTTTGTCCTTAACCCCAGGTTCCATCAGCAAGTTTTTGTCCAAATTCTTATCATCATACCCTTGAGGTAGAGATATGGGACTTCCAAACATATTCAACCTTCTTTTCCTCGACCCAAAGAAGATATCCAAATCTCCTGTTTTGCAATCGATAATAGCATCGGCCGTAGCCAAAAACGGACGTCCTAATATTAACGCGGGCGCATCCTCCTGACTCTCGTATTCCATAACTAAAAAGTCAACCGGGTAAAAGAAATCCCCAACCTTCACTATGACATTGGTCAGCTTACCTCGGGATACTTTGGTTGACTGGTCAGCCAACTGTAACACGGTCTTCGCCGGCTCTAATTCCTCATTCTTGTATTTATCATACAAATATCCTGGTAGCACATTCACACTTGCTCCCAAATCCAGCAAGGTGTTCCTAATAACCACGTCTCCTACAGTAGCAGAAATCAGTGGTGACCCAGGATCCTTTTCTTTCTTGGGCAGTGTTCCCAGCAGTGCCTCACTAGCTTTAATTGTCAACCTCACAGTGTCAGGTGTGGGAGTCTTGCTTTTTCCATTTTTCTCGCACATCTCCTGAAGAATTCTTATATCCTCAGGAGCGTTCTTAAGTTCGTCCCATAAGGGTTGATTCATCGATGGCCCCGTCGATTTGGGCGCTTCCTGCATTTTCTTTCCCTTTTTATCCTTCTTCCTTTATTTAATTCTGGCTATTATCGGCTGCTTTTCCTCTTGGACATCCTTGTCCTCTTTTGGTTGAGGCTCATTCTCAACGGGAATTTCCTTTAATTTCGTGTCTTTCCTATTCTCCTTTTCAATTTCCACCTTTTCCTTAACCTCTTCTTCTTTTTCACTCTCAGCCTCATTTCCTGATTCTAGCAAGTCTTCCAGGGTGACTTTCCTCCATTAAGCCTCGACAGTGTTGACATGTTCCTTTCCGGCCCGCTGACCATGGGTCGGATTGACTTCTGTGGTACTTGGCAGCTTCCCATTATCTCTTTTTCGTTGGTCTTCAGCCATTTGGGCAATTTGCCTCTCCATATTGACGATGGCTTTCGCATTGGCTTGAGACTGCTGCTGCGTTGTGTTGAACATCTCATACATTTTCGCAACTAGATCCTCCTGAGTCCCTGGGGCATTGTTGATGGAATTATGGGGCCCCCTATTGTTGCTGCTACCATTTCCATTGGTATTACCATTATTGTTCGCCAGTTAATACTGCCTGGGCTGATTAGATGATTGCTCTTGGTAGTTGTTCTGCCTCTGGTTATTGAAGTTCTGCTGACCTTGGTTATATGGTCTATTGGGTCGTCCATTGTTATATTGACCTTGACCCTGGCCATAGACTTGATTCGCTTCCTGAGTCTTTGGTCCTCCTTGACCTCCTTGTGATTGACTCTGAGGTCCATTCTGCAGAGTAGACACAATTCTATCAAATTTCTTATTAAGCTCGCTTATCTCCTTCGTTACATCCTTTTTCCAGTCGGCATCGTGTAACGCCCAGTTTCAACACAGAGTATACCCAGAAAATTTTTCGCATTTATAACATAAATGGTATAATTGGGTACTCGTGTGCTCTGGAAACTACAAGAAGTTATCATCGAGAATCGTCCCACGATCCGAGCCGGGCGCTACAACTGCTAACCTGCACACAACATAACACAAACATGTAAGCTACAAAGCTTAGTGAACAACACTACAACGACATGGATAACTTGTTTTAAATGTAATACGTCACCCAACTCGTGGGTGTAGTTATTCCCTACAACAATTCATAAGTACTGGTTAATATAACATATCAAACCAACTATACTTCATTATTAATAACTACAAGTATTCTTTCCGTAGTTACATTGGTATCTACCGATACCTAAGCTACTAATAAACAAGCACGGTGTAATACATGCAACACAAGCATACACCTAACCGAAAACTCGATATCACTACTTGATATCACCACTCGGTACTTCGTCACATTGATTTCCAATATGAAACCTTTTACTCGATAACCTTTCTGATCACAAGCCACAAGGGCTTGATATCCGACTCTTCTTTATTCTCTACGGTTTCGAGTCATCAAATCTCACCACTATCCTTATAGTAGTATGAGCACAAAAACTCTATAGGCAATTAAGCTTTATTTCTTAGTCACAGAAGCCAACACTGGTTTCACAAAGGTTCTTACCATATGTTAGGTAATTAAACCCAACCGCATAGCCAAAAGGCCGTTATAAAACCCAAGGATTTCCGCAATGAATTAGTTAGTTAAACCCAACCATTTAGCCATAAAGGCTATTATATTTGGACACCGGGTCCAATCTCCTAGCCACAGAGGCCATATATTTGGATATCAAATATAATCTCCTATACCAATAAATTCTATGTCTGCTATACATTTGGGTATGAACCCATCACATGTAAATACAAAAGGCGCATGACATATCCCGATCTTGTCTAGACTCACAGCTTATCCGGTCTTGTCTTTTCACTGACTCACGGCTTATCCGGTCTTGTCATTTCATTGACTCACGGCTTATCCGGTCTTGTCATTTTATTGACTCACGGGCTTACCCCAATCTTGTCCTTTCATGGACTCAAGGGCTTCCCCGATATTGTCTTTTCCAAAACTGTTACAAGTTATAGGAGTTTAACCAATATTATATTTGGACGATGAGCCCAATCTCCTAGCCACAAGGGCCGTATATTTGGATCCGTACATGTCCTCACTCGACCATTAAGGTCTGTATGAACCGTACAAGTTCCCACAATATATGTAGGGTAATTTAACCTAATCATTTGACTACAAAGGCTCAACATTATGACTGTAAGGTACTCGTACCCAACAGTCTCTGCATACCTGTAAAATCACAAGTATCATATATGTACTACATCATACTATATGTATTTCACCATATATTCATTTTACATATTTCTCTATGGTTGCTAAATACTCTTTAAGCAACCCATCAATATCACAGTTGTACCTATTCACAAAGTACTCATCTTGTTTTATATATATATATATATATATATATATATATATATATATATATATATATATATATATATATATATATATATATATATATATATATATATATATATATATATGTATATATATATATATATATATATATATATATATATATATATATATATAAATATATAAACTCTACATCAAGTGATCACGAGATTCTCATCTCGATGCCAATTACTACACATTATAACCATATACTTCTAACACATGTAATTACAAAGGATTCTGAATATATCTGCATAGTTTACACATAATCTACCACTTGTATCATTGATTAGGCACTCTTAGCATATATAACATGTTACATCAACATGCAGGTAGAGTTACTCACCTGAATATAGTAGCTTTACCCCGATCCAGATGGTATAATTTGCAGGCTAAGGTGTCTTCTCACCTCTTTCAATACCTACAACATACCACATACACACCATACATATGTGAATGCCTTGTTTTTTGGTTTTAATAGTTCTATCTACTCAACTATAACCAATAGCAAGCTTTAGGGTTTAAATCACAACCTTATTACACATCCAAATCGTGATTACTACTTCTATAGTTGTAGGTGGGTGATCAACACCACCTGGAACCAACCCTTCTCAAGCAAATCAATGCATCACTTGAAGCTAGAACATGCAATCTTACCTTCAAGAAGCGAGATATCGAATCCTACTTCAAATTCTCGAGTCCTAGGCTTCCAATTCGACTTCAAGGGCCTTGGGGGTGTTTTCTAGGGCTTGGGAGCATTTTTGGTTCGAAAGAAATCCAAGCAAATGGCTGAAATCGCGTTTAAAAAGAAGTGGGGTCGGCACAAAACCCGACCCGTGTCAGGAAACCCGACCCGGGTTGGCTTGCAGTACGACCCGTGCTGTAGAGCCCGACCCGTGCTGTCTGATGCTGCGCTACTGAATTCTGCGGCTAAAGACCCGACCCGGGTTGACTAACACGACCCGGGTTAGTCCAAATTTGTTTCAAACATTGTTTTAAGTCTTCCAACTCGACCCGGTTTAATTCACACGACCCGGGTTGTTCGTTTTTAGCATTTTTGGCACGAAAACTTTATCTTAAAGGTATTTTAACCATCCGAACACCCATGATATTATGTCTAATCCTAATTATCCAAAGATCAACATGAAAATACTTACCAAAAGTAATCATGGTGTTACACATTGGCTCCTACTGCTGCTGCTGTGCCTACCGTCTTTCTTGTGGAGAAATTCGCCTTGGAGCCATTACTTAACTGTTCCAAAAACTGCCAAGCCTCCTCCGGGTCTTGCATCATAATAGTGCCACTATATGATGCGTTAATCATAGCTTGGTTTGTCTCACTTGCTCCTTCAAAGAATACCTTGACCAGTTGCCACTTTGGAATATCGTGATGAGGGCACGACCTCATCAACTCCTTTAGACGATCCCATGCTTCATGAAAAGCTTCTCCAGGCTTCTGCTGTGTTGAAAAAAATAATACGATAACTGATCTCCACGAATAAGGTTTTTAGGCCGATTACTGTGTGACAGATATGTATTTTATCTATAATATGCGGAATAAATATAAACTAAAACTAAGTTACTGAAAACTATAAATAGTAAAATAAAGCGGTAAATCTAAACTAGACAGTATTTAAATAGACAGAAAGCGGTAAATAAAGTAAATGTTAGGAGTTAGAGGTTAGATGTAATAAACGCCATTATCAACGATAAAGTGTTTTTACAATAAATAAAAAGGTTAGAAGTTAGAAGTTAGATGTCAGATGTAATAAACGCCATTATCAACGATAACGTGTTTTTACAATAAATAAAAAGGTTAGAAGTTAGAAGTTAAATGTCTCGGTTAAATACAGTCCACATGTGTTGTTGTTGTCACGGTTCAATTTTTATGTCTTGGATGTTTGGTACAGTTGATTTATAACAGTTTGAATAAATCAATAATAACACAGATAATTTCAAAAGAACTTATCGATAGCAGATAAATATGGCGATTTTCTTTGAAGCTTCGATTCTTGTTCTTTGCTTGGGTTTTCTTGATGTGTCGATTTCTTGTTCTTTTCGGTAGGATGAGGTTTTGGTAGTTTTTGGTGTTTGGTGAAATGGGTTTTTGGTGTCGGTTTAATTGAGATGCGTGGGGTTTTTGTGGTTTAGTTTTCGGGTTGAGGTTGTTTAGAGGTTTGAAGTTTGGTGTCGGGTAGAGGTTTTGTTTGGTGTCGGGTAGAGGTTTTGTATGGTGTGGGGTAGAGGTTTTGTATGGTGTCGGGTAGAGGTTTTGTATGGTATCGGGTAGAGTATGGGTGTAGCGGTTTTGTTCGATGTTTGTTTGGACGTGATTTTTCTTTGGTTCAAAAGAGTTTTCTTGAGAGTTTTGGCAGGTTTTCTTGCTCTTTGGACGTAGGGTAATATTGGTGCTTGAATGGGTATGGTGTGGTGTATGATTTTCTGCACAAGAATGGCAAGAGGTTTGCATCTTATTTATACTGCTGAACTACAGCGTTCGCGTCGCGACCATATGGTCCGTCGCGTCGCGAAGGTGCTCAGCTGGTGGTCGGTGCGCTTTTTGTCGGGTCAGTGCGTCTTCGCTGGTATGTCGAGCTTTTCGTCGCGTTTCCTTTTGGTCGCGTTGCTTTTGGTCGCGTCGCGAAGGATGGTGCGTTGGTAGTCTCGCGATTAGAAAGTTGGTGGTGTCACGTTGGATCTTCGCGATGGAGGTCTTCGCGTCGCGACCATCAACTCCGTCGCGTCGCGAGCGCTGTAGAGTTTTGGTCTTCTGCTTTGCTTCTTCTTCACGTCGCGACCACTATGTCTGTCGCGTCGTGATTGCTGTAGCAGTTTGATATTTTGTATTTTGCTCTTTGGTTTGTAGCGTTACTTCCTCAGGTTTGGATGTTTTCTCAAAGTTTCTCGGGTCTTGATTTATTCTTGTTTTTGATCTCGAATTCATGCAACCTGAAATACTGATAATATTTGTTATAAAACATTTCGACTTATTTCAGTGATGGTCACATAAAAACATAAAAACATTATTCAACAATTTCCCCCTATGTGATCATTAATGAAATGAGGAGAAAAATGTTTGATTGAAAATTCTTGAAATTTGGATAAGACATTTATAAAACCATATCACTTGTTTTGAAAAAGTGTGACTAGATTTTACTTATGTTTTGAAAAATGTTTGTCAAGAATATTTTTCTCTGAATCAAGGTTTCATGTTCAATTATCAAAAGGTTTTTGTATATGTACTTTTATAATATTCCTTAAGATTTTATAACATTTATAAAGACGACAAGTGATCTTAATAGGTCGATTCAGATGAACTTCTCATAGGTATATCTCACACTTGACTGAGGTGTTTGTTTGTTCTGGGTGCAGAACTGGTGTATAATCACTAAAGATGAGTGATATCTCTCAGTTTGAAGGTGTTGACTTATGCTTAATATGGATTTATACCTATATACTTTAGTCACTTGGTCTTCATATTAGATAATCAATCAAATAAGACTGGTTTCGACATTACTCAGTGGGTTTCTTCATTCATGCCATTGATGTTCACTCTTTCTCCGTCGGGAAATACATGTAGAGGGGTTTAGAAATATTCATAGTGCAGTTTGCAACTAAGAATATTCAATTATGAAGGCTACAGTATCCCGGTAAATCTTTGATTTTGACAGCTATATTTGATAAAGCTTTTGAGAATTCGTTGTTTGAGAGATGTCTGTCTTGATGGATTGTTGTTTGTAAATCTTCTTTTTCTTTGGCGAAGTGTTTACCTTTGTCTTTATCTTTTCTTGATTTGTGCGAATACCTTTGTATAAAGGATATCTGATGTGGTTGTCAATTGTGATTTGTTGACAGCATATGTTTGATATGACTTTGTCGTTTCTTCAATTGTCGGATTCGTTATGCCAGATGATGAATCTTTTCTTTGAAGTGGTTTGATTGATGATAGGGATAGGTGATATAATAGACAGTTTGTCTAATATATGAGGAAATGAAAGTATCGTCCCTGGTCATTTTGATATCTAAGCAAAAATGAGACTAGCATCACGGTATAAGAGTATAAATCCTATAAGTCATAATGAAAACACCTTTGCTCACAGAAATGAATTCCACTTAGCATTTAAAGACGAGGCACAATTTCTCACATGGGTTTGGTTTTCATCTGAATCTCCTGATCTTATGTCCCTTAATTGATAAAATCGTTATATTTGAAATAAATTCAAAGGGAATAGGAGAATGTACATAACGAAAAATGTTTGAAATTTGAACCTTCTCTTTAATTAAGAATCAATATAACTGAGAACATTCATCGAGCATAAGTATCTGAAAATTTAGTCAAGAAGATGTTGATCACATGGTTTTATAAAAACTTTTAAAAGGATAAAACTTTATTCAATTTTTTGTGATTTTTGATTATGTGGATGTTTTTGGTAAATTTTGGTTTGCGGGTGAGAATGGGGTAACGAGAGTTCCCCCATAAATGATGCACTGGGATCATTTTGGATAGGTAGATTGGGATTGTTTAAAGAGGAATTTGGTTTTGGTGGTTCTCCCATAAATGATGCATTGGGATCATTTGGACAGGTGGATTGGGGTGTTTTAGGAAGGTTCTGGTTTTGGTGGTTCCCCCTCGACTGGATCCGCATCATTTTGGTTTGATAGTGAAGTTTCTGCATCGGAGGTAGTGTGGGTTTGAAGTCTTGTAGAAGGCTATGGTTTGTTGTCATATGCTTGGAACGGCCACTATCGATATACCATGTATCATCCTTGGGTTCTCCAGCACAAAGTACCTGCAATTAGACAGAAAGTTTAGGTACCCAAACCATGGTGGGTCCTGATTTGTTAATGGTTTTCGGTGATTTGAAATCATTATGGTTTCTGTTATTTGGACGAAGTGGTTGAGGCTTGATTTGACTTATCAGATTTTCCCAATTTAAGATTTGTTTTTGAAAACCTGTCATTTGAAATGGTCTTTGATTTTGTGAAAGGTATCTTATATGTGAAGATCTGTTTGATAACCTTTCTTTGTATCTGGGATTTTGATGATTTTGGAAAACATTATGATGATGGAATGGAGTTTTGTGAAATGATGGTTTCTGAAAGTTCCCTGAGAGATTGAAGTTTATCTCTTGAAAGCGATTTTGAATTGGTTTTTGAAACGGTTTTTGTTTTTGATTAAAGGTTTGTTTTTGTGGCAAGAAGGCTGGTTTCAATGGTTTCTTTTGGGTTTGGTGGGTTGAAGACCTATTAGTGAAAGATCTTTTGGAAACAGTGAAATCAGTATCATCTGGATTACAGTTGATAACTGTTTCGTCGTTTGAATTTTCCTCATTAACAGATGTGGATATATCTGTTAGAGTTGATTCAGAGTTTTCACTGTTTGTCCTGGTTTCTTGTTTGGCTTGTTCGATTTCGAAGGATTCTCTTCCTAATCCAGGTCTGTAATTCGTATCGATTTTGCCAGATCCTAAGGATGTTGCTTTGATGAAAATATCATCACTTAGCTTTCTAGCAAGATTGATAGAATCCAGTTTTCCTTGAAATCTTTGATTCTCGGATTCAAGAAGTTTGATTTGTTTTGAAAAATCATCTAATTTCATAATCAAACTAGAGTTTATGTCAGTTAAATCTTGAATTTTTAGTTTTAACTGAAGGACTTCTATTTCTAAGGCATCTTTTATTTCAGATGGAAAAACAGATTGATTTTTTATTTCCAAGTCCTTTTTTTGTTTTAGAGCTTCATTTAATTGATCTAAGATGTGATTATATTCTTCTGATTTTCGTTCGACGTCTCTTTCAAGTTTGTCTCTAGTCTTTGTTGATTCTCCAAATCTGAGTTGCAAGGTTTGTAATTCAGATTTGTAGATATCAGATTTGACTATTGTGTCATGATATAGTTTGAGATCAGCTTTCAAACTGTTCTCAATCTTAGTCATGTGGGACTCAAATGGTGTTCTTGAAAGACCGATTTCTGAGATCATAGACCATACCTGATCGATGACATATGGAGCTCTTGAGTAGGTTGTGGAAGACATTTTTGGGTTGTGTTTTTTTTTTTTGAAAATTTTAAGATTTTAAATTTTTTTTTTTTTTGAAAGGATTTTGAACAAGTGATATTAAAATGAAATTTTTAAGGAAAACTTATTGGTTGGTTATAACAACGCTACACAAATAAAGTTTTCGACAAAAATTTCAGACTAAATCACACGAGCTCTGATACCAATTGTTGAAAAAAATAATACGATAACTGATCTCCACGAATAAGGTTTTTAGGCCGATTACTGTGTGACAGATATGTATTTTATCTATAATATGCGGAATAAATATAAACTAAAACTAAGTTACTGAAAACTATAAATAGTAAAATAAAGCGGTAAATCTAAACTAGACAGTATTTAAATAGACAGAAAGCGGTAAATAAAGTAAATGTTAGGAGTTAGAGGTTAGATGTAATAAACGCCATTATCAACGATAAAGTGTTTTTACAATAAATAAAAAGGTTAGAAGTTAGAAGTTAGATGTCAGATGTAATAAACGCCATTATCAACGATAACGTGTTTTTACAATAAATAAAAAGGTTAGAAGTTAGAAGTTAAATGTCTCGGTTAAATACAGTCCACATGTGTTGTTGTTGTCACGGTTCAATTTTTATGTCTTGGATGTTTGGTACAGTTGATTTATAACAGTTTGAATAAATCAATAATAACACAGATAATTTCAAAAGAACTTATCGATAGCAGATAAATATGGCGATTTTCTTTGAAGCTTCGATTCTTGTTCTTTGCTTGGGTTTTCTTGATGTGTCGATTTCTTGTTCTTTTCGGTAGGATGAGGTTTTGGTAGTTTTTGGTGTTTGGTGAAATGGGTTTTTGGTGTCGGTTTAATTGAGATGCGTGGGGTTTTTGTGGTTTAGTTTTCGGGTTGAGGTTGTTTAGAGGTTTGAAGTTTGGTTTCGGGTAGAGGTTTTGTTTGGTGTCGGGTAGAGGTTTTGTATGGTGTGGGGTAGAGGTTTTGTATGGTGTCGGGTAGAGGTTTTGTATGGTATCGGGTAGAGTATGGGTGTAGCGGTTTTGTTCGATGTTTGTTTGGACGTGGTTTTTCTTTGGTTCAAAAGAGTTTTCTTGAGAGTTTTGGCAGGTTTTCTTGCTCTTTGGACGTAGGGTAATATTGGTGCTTGAATGGGTATGGTGTGGTGTATGATTTTCTGCACAAGAATGGCAAGAGGTTTGCATCTTATTTATACTGCTGAACTACAGCGTTCGCGTCGCGACCATATGGTCCGTCGCGTCGCGAAGGTGCTCAGCTGGTGGTCGGTGCGCTTTTTGTCGGGTCAGTGCGTCTTCGCTGGTATGTCGAGCTTTTCGTCGCGTTTCCTTTTGGTCGCGTTGCTTTTGGTCGCGTCGCGAAGGATGGTGCGTTGGTAGTCTCGCGATTAGAAAGTTGGTGGTGTCACGTTGGATCTTCGCGATGGAGGTCTTCGCGTCGCGACCATCAACTCCGTCGCGTCGCGAGCGCTGTAGAGTTTTGGTCTTCTGCTTTGCTTCTTCTTCACGTCGCGACCACTATGTCTGTCGCGTCGTGATTGCTGTAGCAGTTTGATATTTTGTATTTTGCTCTTTGGTTTGTAGCGTTACTTCCTCAGGTTTGGATGTTTTCTCAAAGTTTCTCGGGTCTTGATTTATTCTTGTTTTTGATCTCGAATTCATGCAACCTGAAATACTGATAATATTTGTTATAAAACATTTCGACTTATTTCAGTGATGGTCACATAAAAACATAAAAACATTATTCAACATGCTGGAAATCCTGAATGGCCCTCCTGATTTCCGTCATCTTGCTTGCCGGATAAAACTCTTGTAAGAACTTAGCTTTGAGTTGGTCCCATGTAATGATGCTATTCGACGGCAAAGACGTAAACCAATATTTGGCTTTGTCTTTCAGAGTGAATGGGAACAATCTTAATCTAAAAATGTTCTTATTAGTGTTCCTAGGGGTGTTAGCGTTGGCTATGGCTATATACTCATACAGGTGATTGCATGGGTCATCTTGTTTGTACCCCCTAAATTCCGGTAATATTTCTAACAACTGAGGTCTAATTTCTACTTGAGATTCTATATCATCAGGAATGTAAATGGGCGACGAGTCATCGTACTCCCATGGTTGGAAGTGCGATGCAACCGATTGCCCTCTCGGTTGTGCAAAATACCAGGGTTGAGCAGGATTACCGTAAAAGTGATGATCATTATATCTCTGCTGACCTTGTAATGGTTGATGCTGATGTGCTCTTCTTGGAGGTCCCCGACCTCGGTTCCATGGTTGCTGTGGTGCTGGTGGAACCCATCCTTCGTCTTCGTCATCATACCTCTCCTCAGCCTCTTGATACCGGTATTGCTGCTGAGGTGGTTGTTGGTATTGTTGTTGCGGTGGTATAGGTTGGAATGTGGTTTGTGGTTTAAAAAGTACTGGTGGTGGTTGTGAAATGGGTTGAGAAATGGGTGTCTGCTGTCTAGATACTGGGGTGCCATCACGGGTCGGGGCTTCCAAGACATGGCAGGTGTAAATGGGTTTGTGGATTGTGGTTGGGATAAAGGTTGAAATGGTGGAATCGACGGCGGAGTGCATGATGGTATAGGTACAGGGGCTGAAGCTGCACCACCAATAGCACTCGTGCTCCCAATATGAAATTCTGAAATTGGGGGAATAAATGACATCCCCGTTGCCTCACCCGAGGGTTCCTGGGCAACACTCACTATACTACTACTGACATTACTAAAACTCATTGTATTTAAACGCCTACGTGCACGGATCTTGCGTGCAGTTCGCTCAATCTCTGAGTCAAAACGCAAAGGGGATAATTGCTCACCCCTACGGGTATGCATGCACTAGTGCAACACGCCCGAGAAAACCAAAAGCAAAATTACTAACTAATTGAAATCTCAAAATCAAAACCAAAAATTCAGAAACAAAAATTCCTACAGATCACCTATTCTCAAGCTCACAACTCCCCGGCAACGGCGCCAAAATTTGACATCGCAGCGGTCGTCATGCGGTCAAAAATAAGAAAATACCTAACACACACACTTAGCACAGTGGAAGTCAGGGTCAATCCACAGGAGTTACGTGGTCGAGACAGGTGACAGATTACCAACTGCAGTGTCACGCTACAGTCAGAGGACCTAGTTCCTAACTTTTGCCAAACAATCCCAAAAATCATAAACTAAAACAATTCCAAGCAAGCATTCACTAAACTAAAATCCATTAACTAAACCTTGTTACCTACTGAAATCAGAAGTACATCTCCAAATCAGAAGCAATCAAAGGCAATCCAAACATCAAACACAATCCAATCACTCAAAAGTTCATTCACAAGCATAAACACCGAAAAACAAAGCAATTAACATAAACCAAATGATTATCATTAACCAAATCAGATCCAACAGGTCCAAAACAGTAACCAAACTATTAAAAACAGAAACAAAGACTCAATGTCAATGGTTGTCACTCCTAAAGACACTAGCCACTATCACTAACTATTTAACTAATTGAAAATTAAAGATAAAAACATGAAAATACCAAAAGATGGTTGCTGAAGCTAAATCTCGGAGTCAAAGAGCCTTGGGGGTCGATTTCACACCAGGTCTTCGCTAATTTTTTCGACCTAAGAGCCTCTATTTATAGTTGCAAAAATCTCGAAGCCGCACCGCGCATAAGTGGATCCCGCGGCGCGCGTGCGAGTTTATCCCCGTTTTATCGAAATTTAAATTCTTTCCACCGCCTCATACCCGCGTCGCGTCTTGGTGAATTTCGCGGCGCGCGTACGTCTTTGCCTGATTTTGCCTTGATCTTCACACTTCTTCCAAATTGCACGCTTTTGGTCCCTGTTTTCATTATTTCTTTCCAAACAAGTGCTGGCACGAAAAGTGAGAATACCACGATATATATGATATAATTCCACTAATAATAGGGCTCAACAACGACTAAAATATTTGATATTACTAGGCGTTGTCATTGACGTTTCTGATTTTCTGAGTATACCTTGGAATCAGAACGTGTTGGTTTGGTTTGATCGAGATTTGGATTTAAATAGTTCAATAGTTGCAAGTTTATATTTTCGGTAATTTCATATTGTTTGGTATAGAGTGATATTATGGATCAGTTATTTCTTGACACAAAATTCAACCACTGACTCCACAGTTCGACCCTTACTTCCACTAGCTAGTGTGATGTAAGGTATTTAATCTAGTATTTTTTACAGCAATGACGACTGCGACGATGTCAGTAACGTAGTCCGAAATAAGGCAAGGTTGGTTGTTAAAGGCTACTGTCAACAGGAAGGAATTGATTATGAAGAAACCTTCGTTCCTGTTGCCAGACTCGAATCAGTTTGGATTTTCCTAGCTTATGCTGCACACAAAAACTTTGATGTCTATCAAATGGATGTCAAATGTGCTTTCTTAAATGGGGATCTCGAGGAAACAGTATTCGTTGAACACCCACCTAGCTTTATTAATAAAGATCATCCGGATTATTGTTACATTCTTGACAAGGCTACTATGGTTTAAAACATGCTCCTAGTGCTTGGTATGAGACCTTGACAAAATTTTTAAAACAATCAAATTTTAAACAAGGATCAGTGGATCCAACACTTTTTAGAAAGAACGTTGGACAACATCTCATGTTGGTTCAAATCTATGTAGATGATATCATCTTCGGATCCACTGACCCAAACTTAACAAAAGAAATTGAAAATCTGATGAAACGCAAATTTCAAATGAGCATGATGGGGAAAATTAACTTTTTCCTCGGATTGCAAGTTAAACAATCAAAGGAAGGTATTTTCATCAATCAAGAAAAATACACTCGAAGCCTCCTTGAGCGCTTCAGAATGACTAATTGTTAAAATGCCAAAGTTCCAATGGCTGCAGGTACAAGTTGAATCCCTCATTGGACAAACCGAAGGTTGATCTTCAAAACTATAGGAGTATGATTGGCTCATTGCTCTATCTTACATCTAGTCGTCCAGATATAATGTTCGCCGTGTGCAATTGTGCTAGATATCAATCCGATCCACGAGAACCTCATCTAGCTGCTGTGAAGAAAATTTTTCGATATCTACATCATACACCTGCTTATGGCCTTTGGTACCCTATAAATTCAGGCTTCTATGTTCAAGCATACTCCGATTCGGATCTAGGGGCTGTTCCATTGATCGCAAGAGTACATCTGGAGGCTATCAGTTTCTAGATGGAAAACTCACCAGTTGGCAATCAAAGAAACAAACATGTGTATCCATATCAACTGCTGAAGCTGAATATGTAGTAGCCGCAGCCTGCACTTCGCAATTCATATGGATTCAAAGTCAACTCCAAGATTATGCAATCAATATGCGAAAGATACCCTTGTTATGTGATTCACAAAGTGCAATCCGAATTTATCACAATCCTGTTCAACATTCTAAGACGAAACATATAGCTCTTCGCTGTCACTTCTTCAAAATCCATGTTGAGGAGGGGAATATTGAAGTTCACTTTGTTCACACTCAAGAACAACTGGCTGACATCTTTACAAAGGCTTTGAATGAAACATCATTCACAAGAATTATTCATGGACCGGGAATGATTGATGGGAACATCCTCACTTAACATCAGATTTGCATATTCTTTCTCTTTAATTTTCCTTCAAATAACGCAAATTTTCTTGTCCGCAGCCATCCGAACCTTCGGAGGTCTTCGGAACAGAAAAATTTCTCAATAAATGATTATAAATGTCAAACATCATTTTAAACTATAAGTGTTATCAAATCAAACAAAGATAACTTTGCAACTATAAACATTTTGATGTTGTAATTTCTTTGTATAAACATGATTCAAATCCATACTTAAGCAAGAAAATTACAAAATCTGTTCTCAAAATATGCAAATGAAAAATTGACTTTCTTCTTTGAAAAATATTGTTAAAGGACAAAACTATGATTTTAGATTATGTTAATCATATCATACTGCACTAAAAGATATTTGAGAATTGAATTGCAACAAAGGTAACAAACAGACTTTGGAGTGAGGTTAAGGCTATTTTACAAAATGAAGATATGTGTGATTTTAATATCCTTAGCATGATGTTTATTACTAAACTCTCTGTTAAATCCAACTCGCTTCGTCAATTTATTATTCAAGAAGCTTCACACTTCTCAGGATAAATTCATGTTCCGAAGCTTTCTTCTTAAGTAACACTTTGCAATGACTATTAATAAACTCAATAATGGTCTCCATTTTTTTGCACAATTGAGCTATAAGAAGTTAATGAAAATTTTTTGAGAAATCTCGACATCACCAACAATGAATTATCTGTGAATTTTCTAATTTCACACTTCGGATAAGAAATCCAACAAAGGAAAACGAAGTCTAAAGAAAACCAAGTTCCAAAAAGGAAAAAATAAAAAATCAATTGCAAAATGTGCAATCATGAGTACAAAATTTGTATTCCAAGGCATACTACTCTTTCTTAAATGAAAATACAAGGAGCTTCTATAACATAGTCGAGTACCTTCTAGAGAGTATGAACATCTCAAGTAATCTGTCTTTAATGACAAAGATAAAGTAGTGCACAAATCCCAAAGGCTTGTCATCAGGAAAATGTATCTAAATACTTCATTTGATGAAATAGGATAAGTTTCTCAAATATCTTCAAAGTTCAAATCAAAAATTCCCAAAGTCTTCTGATGCTCAATTAATAAAATTGAAATCATTGTTGATCAACATCTTAGAAAGAGTAATCACGTGTTGAGTTAGAAATTCCAACAGTGATATACGATAATAGTATTAGAAGAATGATTCAAGCAACAATCAACTCAAATAATTATAATGAACATATGATAAATGAGGAAACAAGGAGTCGAATGATTAGATTAATCAATGGGTTTTACAATATGATGTGTTTCTCTCTTTACAATATGTGGCTCACTCCCTCTAGAATCATTAGACTACAAATAATAAATAAACACTATTTATAGTCTAGACATGCTATAGAGTACACTACACAAGCCCACAAGCCTATAAGCATAAAAGGGGGATACAAGATGTAAGAAGGAAAAGGGAGTCTACCTGTTGCATAAGATAAGTGATGTGATTAAGACCAAAGTTATCCTCTGGCCTGTACTTGAGCAACATCTTAGAAAGAGTAATGGCTACATATCATACTTTTTTTCAAAGAAATATTCTAAATCAATAGATATCAAAATATTATAAAATGAAAAAAATTATCAACGAATCAAAAAGGATTAAAAAAATGATTAGAATGATCAATTATTACCAGGAATCTTGTCGGGTGTTTTGGTGAACTCGTTGAGAGTTGGTGGGACCTTCAACGCTGCTTGAGGATCCTCATCTTCCTCTACATGTGCACCACTTGCAGCCATCTAACAAACCTGTACATATTCTTCTTTAGTAGGACCGATAGTCCTTGTACTTCCCTTCATCTCCTAGTTGCTTCTGTAATGGCACCCATCCAAAAAGAATCAACTGCGGCAAAAAAAAAAAAAAAGAACTCGTGTACCAGCTCCTTTAATCGATTACTAGTACCATCTGTTGCTGTTTAAATCAAGGACCAGATGCGAATGAAGTTTTGTCTCCGATTCTGATTTATAGATTATGCAAAATATGGAGGCACAATGATGGTGGAAATGAAGATACGTGAACAAAAAAAGATGAATTGGTTGGGGAAGACTGATAATCAGAAGGTATAGTAATGGTGTAATTGGTTGTGGCGGTGGATAAATGGTTTGGCCGTGATGTAAGGATGGAGATGACGATGGTAAGGGATGGCTGTAATCTTGATTTGGGGAAAACCCTAATTTAATGAGAGAGAGAGAGAGAGAGAGAGAGAAAGAGAGATTTTCCATATTAAAAGGCTAACTTTTTGGAACCTAAAATATTGAGATTCCTTTAATACCCTTGACTCCTTGTTTAAATTTACAAATTTGTTACATTAGTTTCATATTTTACATAAATGACACATTAAACCTTTTTAGTGTTCTCATTTAATTCTACCTCTCTCTCTCTCTCTCTATATATATATATATATATATATATATATATATATATATATATATATATATATATATATATATATATATATATATATATATATATATATATATATATATATATATATATATATATATATATAGAGAGAGAGAGAGAGAGAGAGAGAGTCCGTTTCAAGGAAAAACCAATATTTTCCTAGGAACCGTAGGAACTTTTTGACTGAAATTTTTTTTTCAAAAAAAATGACATAATACATCTAGTCGCTTATATTTAAGACTTTTTGTCAAAAAAAAATTTGAAAAATAATATGTATACACGAAATGTGCATATATGCATTTTTTTCGCACATGTGTATATGATCACGTTTCGTGCATATGTGCACATTTCGTGTATATATATTATTTTTTCAATTTTTTTTTACAAATGGTCTTAAATATAAGCGATTAGGTGTATTATGTCATTTTTTTTGGAAAAAAATTTCCAGTAAAAAAGTTCCTACGGTTCCTAGGAAAATATTGGTTCTCATTTGATATTTATTCTATATATATATATCCTTAATACTCCGATAGTCCGATAGAACAACCGGCCTCGTTTAGGCCCAATATATCATTCTTTTATGGGCTTAAAAGCCCCCAAGTGATGAACAACTCTATTTGGACGAACAGCGTACAATTATTAAGGCATCATTGCTGTTAATTTAATTATCCACATGAACTATATCAGATGCTTGTAATCAGATGCTTAGATTTTAGGAAGAGGGCTCAACGTTGATTGTATTAGGTGATAATCTATTTGTTATATATAATAGAATAGAATGATAAATGTTACATAAACAATAAAGAACGTGAAATATCTGAGTTTTTGGGTTCCAATACAAAATAAGATGGCATTACTCCCAAAGATACATATAGAAATATTAGAGTCGAGTCTATTTTCATAAAAATTAAAATGTATTATAAATAATGCGACCATTTTATTCAAAATCCTTTTTGCGGGAAAAATAAAACAAATATCGAGTCAAAAGTGGGTATAACTAATATATCCACCAAAGTCAATTTACAACAGGCAAATTAGAATGAGTCGTTAAATCTAGAAAAATAACGTTTTCTACGTTTGAGAGATTTGTGAGTGATTAGCGTGGCAAGTGGCAACAAGTGAATCCAGTGGGCCAGCGAGTGAATCATATATTAAGGATCAAATTCATAGAGTGATTCACCAAAGCCAACCGATTCCAACTCAAAAAAATATACTCCGCATATTATATAATAAGATAAAAATTAGAAATTAAAATTTCATTTAATATATTTTGGTATATCTCAGTTAACTTTAACAATTTTTCTTTATCAAACCTAGAAAATGAATCACAAGGACTCAAAGCCGCTATATTTTCTATCAATTAGGTGCTTACTTCACTAAATCGATCCCCAAATTCTTGAATTTGTATAGCCAAAACCGTGTTACAAATCACAACTTCAAAATTGATGTTGATTAGTAATATTAGTCATATGGTTTCTTCAAGTAACAAAATTTTCCGACATTTCCACAATTGCAATATTATGTCTTTGACCAAAAGAACATACTTTCTTCAAAATTTGTGGAAACTCATCATTTCTTAAACCTAGCAATGTTTCATTTGTCCCTTTTACCAATGAAGCAGCTTCCAAAATATATTGGTCTTTTCTTTGAAGATGTTTTGACAATGTTTCTTCGGAGATGCCAAATTTTCATTTTTAGGAGCCTTTTCTAAAGTAACATTATAAATATTCTCGTTATGTTCTCTAATCAAAGATAATACTTCTACGAAAAGTCATCTAGAAAGAGAGGCATTTGAATTAACTTTAGTTTGAACATTTAATTTTAGACTAAATAATTCAAGGGTAGCACAATTTTTTTCCAGGGGTTTCACCAATATATAAAAAACGAAAATCGAAAATTTTATTACTACTCCGAAAAATTTCAGGGGTAGCATTCCCCATGCTACCACTAAGGTCTGCCACTGTATACAACGCTGCTTACATACTTCATTTTATATTTTTTGAATTGATTCCATTAAAAACTATGTTCATTGTTGTGAGTGTGAGAGTTTGCGTGAGTTATTTATATTGCGTGTCAAGAGAGTGAAATTCAATTTAAAGAATATACAATATATTTTCACTTTACAGTATGGCCTACCATAAAGCGATCAAAGTTGTCTTGAACTAAAACTTTCTGATGAAGATTTCAGTGCATGAATTTTGTTTTAGTGTCATACGCAACTTCCCCAAGGTGTCCATACAATGTATCTATGTATGTATGTATTGTGTGTTTGTGTATGTATGTTTATATGTCGTGGTAGAGAACGTAAGTCAAGAGGAGTCCTTTATACAAAAAAGATAAACAAAAATAATGATGTATCTATGTATGTATGTATTGTGTGTTTGTGTATGTATGTTTATATGTCGTGGTAGAACATGTAAGTCAAGAGGGGTCCTTTATACAAAAAAGATTAAACAAAAATAATGATGTATCTATGTATGTATGTATTGTGTGTTTGTGTATGTATGTTTATATGTCGTGGTAGAGCATGTAAGTCAAGAGGAGTCCTTTATACAAAAAAGATTAAACAAAAATAATATCATTAAAAATTTTCTGAAAATTTAAGGGATTTTTTTTTTGGGTCTTTCAAGCAAAGAAGAGTATAAAATGGGGGAGTTTCAGCAAAAGTGGGTGTCAAGAAAGGATTGTTTCAGCAAAACAGAAATTCTTGAAGGTTTTTTTTTAATAAAATAGGGTGGGACCCACTTTAAGTGGGGGCCAAACACCCCACTTCATCTATACTAGCTCCGCCACTTCATCTATCTAGCTCCGCCACTGTTTATATGTGTATGTATGTAGGTGTATAAATAATTTGAATTTTGACTACCATGATAATCCATGTAGATATTTGTCCCAAGTCGATATCAATACAAATGTTATAAAGCATACTTTTCCATGAATTCCTTATTGTGTCATAGCATCGATGTGTATGTATGCTATGACATGATGGGCCGGACATATACAATCTAAATGATATACAATATTGGCCTAAATACAACAATATGAATGTAAATACATGCACTAATATGCCTCCACAGTTTGAATGAGAGATTTCTGAATGCTCAAATGGGTGTGAAACATGGTGAATAATGGAGATGGGAGATTTTTGGAGAAGATATCTGCAATCTTATACCGGAGGGAACATATAAGACTTGAACCTGGCCGATGACGACTTTATCCCCAACAAGGTGAATATCCAACTCAATATGTTTTGTATGTTGGTGTTGCATGGAGTTTGCAGTCATGATAGCATGAATGTTGTCATAATAGATAGTTGTGGTTATCCGAAGGGGAATGTGGAGTTTGTGAAGGAGGTTTTGTAACCATGATGATTCGACAACAACATCAGCTACCCCTCGGCATTCTACTTTAGCACTAGAACATAAGACTATGCGTTGTCATTTTGACCATGGAGAGATTAGGTTGTTGCCGAGGAAAGCACAGTATCCTGACATGGATTGACGATAGCATAGACACCCCTAATCGGCATTGGAGTAAGCCGTGAGTGATGACGTGGGTGAGGTACACAAGTGAAGGCTGTTGTTGAGTATACCATGATTGTACTGTACACTCGTTTCAATGCATTGAGATAAGGTTCTCAGGGGTCATGCATGTAAAGGCATACATGTTGACCGCAAAAGAGATGACGGGGCGAGTGAACATTAAGTATTGTACTGTACCGAAAATTATGGTACAAAGTTGGGTCAACTAAAGTGTTGTCAGTTGCTGCTAGTTTCATGTCAATCTCGACCGATGTTTTTATTATGTTGCGGTTGATCATACCAACGCATTCTAGAGTATTAGTGACATATTTCTTTTGAGACAAGAACGTGTCGATTGTTGCATTTAGCCGAGATGTTGAGGAAGAAGTTAAGTGACTTGAGATGTGGCATGGAGAATTCTTGACTAAGAGAGTCGATGAGTCGATACAATAAACTTTGTAATGATGCGGTAAGGGTAATGTAATTGACATGAAGGTGTAAGTATCCCACCTTATTCTCGTGTTTGAACACAAATGCAGATGATTCAGGTTTGGTGTTTGTGAAAACGATGTAAATGGCATATGAAGAAAATCATTGGAACCATGCTCTCTATGCTTATTTGAGACCGTAAAGAAGTTTTGAAGATGAAAAAAATGAGATGGTCTTGATTGGTCGGCATACCCTTTTGGTTGATGCATGTATAGGATTTCTAGAAGGTGACCATGTAAGAAGGCGTTTTTTTACATCGAGTTTGTGTATATATGTCAATAATAGGAAGCCACTAGACTAAGGACTGTACGTACTGTGGTGGGTTTGACAACCGGCTAAAATTTTTGCTACAGTCAATATCCAACTATTGGTTACACTTATTAGATACAAGATGGGCTTTGTAGCAATTTAAAGACTCGTCAGCATTATGCTTATGCTTAAATAGCCACATACATCTGACAACATTAACACCTACGGGTCTAGGGACATGGACCCAAGTATTATTTTTAATTATCACATTATACTCGTTAAGAATAGTCTTTTGCCAATTCGGGTCAAGAAGAGCTTTGAGATGTTACCAAGGACTGGATAAAAACGGAGAGTTAGTGGTATGAATATTTAAATTTTGTATGTGTTTGGTAATGATGAGATAGCCATTGGATGTTGATTGTTGGTTGTTGAGGGTTGTGTGGGGGCTGTCGAGGGTAGCATAGGGACACGAAGTAATGTGTAATCAAGGAAAACACATGAAATTGGTCAGGGTTCACATTTGTGAGTGGTATGTAAGTGAGGGTAGCATAGACACCCGCAGACATCAAGATGTGAGTACGACGGAGTTTTGTTGTAGAGTTTGGTATATAGGATGCTTTTTGTATTAATTTGGACGAAATAAGATTGAGAAACGATGTGTCTATGTGAAGTGCTTCATGCGATATGTTGGTGGTATACCATCTTGGAAAAGAAGACTACCTATTAAATTGTTTATTGAACTGATCGTGCGTTTCAAATTATTGTGTTTGTTGGGATGTTTTTGGACATTAGAAGCATTTGATGTCCTTTTGAAATTGGGCTTTCACAAACGAGCAGAAATGAATAAACCTAGATAAAGCATCATATTTTCTATGTAGAGGATACGCCCACAAATAATCTGAATAATGGTCTAGAAAAATGGCACAGTATTTCAAGCCACTATTACTAGAAATTGGATACGTCCACAAGTCGGAATGAGTTGAAACAAAAATTAAACTAACAATGGTATTGGAACTAGAAAAGGGAAGACGAATACATTTTCCAATATGAAATGCATGGCAACTAAAATTCAAATTTATTTTATTGAATGAAATGAACCTAAAGACTTGAGCACTTCATTACCAACATGATCGAGTATTTGGTGCCACACAGTAGGGATGAACGAAATAAGAGCAAATTGACTTGACTTGGTGGACGTTATAGGATAGAGGTCCTCAATGTCGTCACAACAAATAATAACTTGGTGGATCTTAAAGTCCCTCATAAAACACTTAAACTCGTTAAATTCAATATACTCTTTGTTATCACAAGTAAACTTTCATATTGAAATGAGGTTTTGATTATTTTAGGTGTAGCAAGAAATTTGTGAAGATAAAATATACGATGAGGGGTAAGAAAAATGTTATTACATGTATTGGTGACGGGCATAGTCAAACTATCACCAACGAGGATAGACGGTACAATACATTCATTAAATGTAGTGCTTAGATTTTTATGACAAGAGATGTGGGTTGGCCCTTGTGTCTATGATTCATTGTAAAAAGTCTGGGTCATGAAGGGACATGGTGTTGAAAGCTTAAGGTGATTTTATGGCCCGATCCAACTGTTTAGATGCTGTCTAATCCCATAGATGAGTTGGTTTAGTAGGGATCACCCAAAGGCAGTTGAACTTTGTGAGTTTTGTGGGCTCAAGAACTATGGTTGCTAGCTGGGTTTTCAAGAAAGCTCGGGTGCCCACATACTTAGTTGTTATATAGGCGAAGTGGGACAGCCACTAGGCTGATGTTGCCAAGCCTGTTATGAAGGATGAATATAGCTAGGTGGCGGATCCCACAAAGGTGACATTGTTCGATAGCTCCATGGCGGGGAGGTGCAACCAGGAATTGACATCCGTTATACCAATAACGGTTATTCTCAATCGATTGTGTCTGCTGACGGTGCTATTGTGTGGCTAATTTTATTGACCAAAAATTTCCATGTTGTGACGATAGTCATGGTTTTAAGAGCCTAGGGCCCAACACGAAGAGTAGCCAGTAATGACGGGTTTTAGTGATGGGTGCCCATCACGAGTTTGAAATGGTTGAGACGAGACTCTTCTAGCAACAACATAGACATTTCTTGTGTAACGTCCAAAATTTAAGGCCAAATATTTCATTATTAAATCAGAGTATTAGTTTAAAAACCATATTGAGTTCCATAAAACATTCATTCCAAGTTAATAAAACATCGTTTTCAAATCCATAATATCATATCCCAAAACAAACAATAGATACAACAACAGTTTCAAATCAATAAGTCGATGCAATGCGATCACGTCATGCTCTTCCGTTGATAAGAAGAAGTACCTAAAAACCATTTAGTTTTAAAGAGTAAGCACAAATCTTAGTGAGTTCCCAAAATTTACATGATCCATCATGCATTCACACAATCACACAATGGCTCTTAGACATGTTCTGATCTGCCAGGCTCGCAGGCTGTCCAGTTTCGCCAACATTTATAGACTCTCAGGTCGTCCCCGATCCATCCGGCTCTCGGGCTAATCCCATTCTGCCAACATCTGGCAGTCATAAGAACAAATCCTATGACTGGCAATCATCAAGCAAGCAAGAGTCCATTATTTCAAACATGCAACATCGCAAACAGTATAGTGAGAAGACTTACATATCTTATAGAGTGGCAACACACACGAATCCTTAGTACTTGGTGAACGCGGTCCTCTAAACCAACATCAAACATCATTTAGCTATCTGAATCACTTAGAGTCGATCCCTTCTGTCTAAACCTCAAACGATTCAAGTTAGACCAGTAGTCAGTGGTCAAAGACAACAGTCAATGTCAATGATCAAAGCGTAGCGTCACGACCAAGAGCCATAGTGTCGCTACAGGTCGCAATCCAGAAAAACGGGCTTCATCAAGGATAGTGTCGTATCCGCTGATGTTAGTGGCACCAACCTCGATCATTCCAACTTCCATTTTAAACACTTAATTCGTTATGTCAAGGATTATGGCCTTCCATAATCCATCCTCTAAGCTAGTAGACCCATAAAAATGTGAACTTTATGGACATGCATGACCCATGCATGTCCAACATCAACCCTAGGTTAAAAATCTCCAAAAACAAGCTCAAATTCTTTCATGGCTCCGAGAGGGCTTGAGCATGCCCTCTTCCAAGGTCTAGGAGCTCCAAAAAGTGTTTCAAAACCAACTTAGTAGCATGAAGTTCTTCAAATTCCAGAAACATAACCACAAGGTACCAAAACCATCATCTACAAGCCTTTACTCCTAGATCTACGTGAGATAAGCACCAAACAGAAGGCTAAAGTACTTACAATGGTCCAAAATCTAAATAACAGGTTGAATCTAAGCTGTAGAATGCTCATTGGCACAATACTCTTCCTCTTCTTCCACAAGAAACCTTTGAAACAAGGTAAATAAAGCTAGAACACCAAATATGAAGGCTATGGACGAGCTAGGGTATCTTTGGAGGCTAGTGGTTGATAAAAGAGCACCTCTAGGGTTTAGATCCCTTTAAAAAGGCTCAAAGCCCGAAACTTATGGTTTTTGCACTTGTGGCCCATCGAACCGCTAAGCATGGCTGATAGCGTCGCTATGAGCCGTACTTCGGATGCAGACTTAACCCTCCTTTAAGTCGTTATCCCCTTAAGGATAGCGTCACGAAGTGCCTTTCCTTCAAAAATATTTATGATTTAATTCTTTAAAACCTTTAAATTAATATATGGCACACGGGTCTTATTGCTTGAGGAACGTCGGATGTATTCCATGGGTGGCATATGATCCTTGTAATTCAATCGAACTTGTCCCTGAGACCGTTTCAAAAGAGTCTTGATTGTTTTACACGAGTCGGATATAATGAGATCGCCAATGGCAATAGTGTGCAAATCATGTTCTAGTTTCATCTCTTGAGCATCGTGATTATCACGAAACAAGTTTTTGAGGCTCTTCCAAATTTATAAGCATGTTGAGGCCCTTATTAAGAATCGTTTTATTGATGGTTTTGTAGATCCATAATTTAACAAGGAAGTCAAGATATTTTCATGAATCATTTGGGTTGGCTAGAATGGTCAACAGATGATCAATGATGCAAAAGGTGAGACAATGTGCCTCAAACAATTCGCACCATGTGTCCTAGTTGACTTCGTCAAGGTCAAGCATTAGTGGTACGTGTGCTTTGAGGTTTGTAACGCCAAACGGGTTGTCAGATTTGTCGCTAGGGGTGACCATGGATGTGGCTGTTAGCGTTTCCATAAGGAGGGAGATGAGAAAAGAAAAAGAAAGAGAGATCACTAAGATCAATGAGAGAAAATGGAGAATTATAAAATTTTGTTACGACTTTGATACCATGCTACAAAACGTATTTTCCCATGAAATTCTGATTCTCACTAATAATCAAATATATATATACATCGATGCTATGACACAATGGGCCAGGTAGCCAGCCATATACAATTTAAACAACATACAGTATAGGACTATATACATTAATATGATGAAAATAGATACACTAACAACAAAGTGATATAATATGGAGATTCCATGTGTGAATTGTGATGAATCTTTATAAATTAGGTACTGTTTATGCTTTTATTAAACATCAAAATATCATATTTGTCTAGCCTAATTTATAAATATCATATTTATCCTTCATAAACTTTAAAAATATTATATTTGTCCAGCCTAATTTCTAAATATTATATTTACCCTTCACAAACTTTCAAAATATCATTTTGCCTAAATTCTTATTTTTAACTTTTTTAAACATTAATCATGAATTATTATTTTTATTAACGGACTATCAGACCCTTCTTAGAAATCTAGATTTAAAATATCATCAATATCCTCATAAATAATTATTTCTATTGACGTAGAGGGCTAAGATGGCGACGGTGACATCGTTGGAGATGGCGGATGAAGACATTTCAGGGACTAAGATAACGGGCGTAGTTTGTAGAGAGGGCAGAAGATGATAACGATTCTATCATATAAATTTTTTTAATTATAACGATTCTAAAGGATACCAACAATTTAAAAGTGGAGACACTATGGTCAATTTAAAATTTTTAATTATATCGATTCTATCATATAAAAATGAGCATTATAATTATAAAAAAAAAATTGACAATATTATCCCTACCTCTAAATTGTTGGGATCCTTTTGAATCTGATTTCACAATCACGACGCATCATCTTCAGCCCTCTCCGCATACTACGCCCTCTATCTCAGTCCCTGGAATGTCGTTGGCCACTATCTCCAGCAGCATCGTCGTCCTCCAACTCATATAAGCTTTGAGACTTGAATGCCAAGATCTCCATCTCAACTCTCAACATCAATAAGAATTAATTTTTTACGAAGGGCATAATGATATCATAAACTTAGATTTATATGAGGGGTATAATATTCCTTTAATAAACATAAAATTTTAAAATGATTAATGTTAAAAAAAAGTTAAAAATAGGAATTAGCGTAAATATGATATTTTAAAAACTTATGAATGATAAATATGATTAAGCTGGACAAATATAATATTTTAAAAGTTTTTGAAGGATAAATATGATATTTAAAAATTAGACTAAACAAATATGATATTTGATAGTTAATAAGGATATATATGAAATTCTCTCTAGATAAGAGATACAAGAATTCGTAAGTTATAGAATTCATAAGTATAGAATAAATAAAACTTGTGTCCTGACTTATACATTGCGTTGGGAAGATCATACATTGATTATTGACACAAAAAAAGTAAGAAGGGAAATCCTCATGAATTTGGGAAGCAGGCTTCATAAACATGCTTGCTCTCATGATGGTAAATCGTCGATCTCACATTTAAATGGGACCATTCTTCTTTACTCTTTGAATGAATCTACCTTTATATCCACCAAATAAATCACATTCACAATTACATCTCACGTCTTCATTACGCTAAGTACAAACAGGACCCACCCAAAAATACTTCATGACCATTTAGGAGAGACACTGAACTCACCATGGGTTTACTTACTTTCTACATGGTTATGTTGTTATGAAGGATTGAACATGACAAATAACGATATATTTGTATTGTGTTTGAGACATATTAAGACGACTGTAGTAATGAGACATTTTTTTTGTCCTACACAAAAAGTGGAATAATGTGGGTACAAGGACTCACACTCGATACATCGTACGAACAAAGGACAGAAATGCCATTTTTCTTCCTCTTAATTCAAAGAATAGCTTAGAACACGTAGGGTATTGTATTTAGTATGTTATGCATAACTATACATGACAGATAACAATGGATTGTATTATGTTTGACATGCATTTGATGAGCTAATGTAATGAGACAGAATTTTGCACTTTTGTGTCCTGTCAAAAAAGATGGAATAAAGCGAGTCTAAAGACTCCCTCTCGATATGTCGTATGTACAAAAGACATAAATGACATTCTCTCTCCCTTGTCATTTAAAGAATAGCTTAGAACACGTTGGTTTAATATTGTGTTTGGTATACATTGGATTAGACTGATGTAAATGACACACAAATTGTAAATTTTGGTTTCCCGAAGAAAAAAGGAACATGGGACAATGACTAGTTGTCGATATGCTGCCCGTGTAAAAGACATAAACGCCTTTCTCATCTTCTTGAAATAACAAGTTATAACGCTATAGTTTTGTATTGTGTTTGATATGCCTTGGAATCGACAAACGTGATTTCGACAATTTGTAATATTATGTTCCACCCAAAAAGATGAACGAAAAATAAGACGTGGACTTGTTAGCGATAAGTTGTCTATGCAAAAGACAAAAATACCCTTTACATTCTCGTGATTGAAACAAACACATCCCAAAGGTTTGAAGTTGTTTGGTTTCTTGAGCTACTTTCAACCATTTCTTCTTTTCAACTAAACCTAGTACTGCCACAAGATAACTAACAACTAAAAGTTGATCGATTTTGAACGGAAACAAAAAGACATACCCCACAAACACGGTCACCAGCTTCACCACTCCAACCAACCAAATAAAACGGCCGTATGCATCAGTTTGTTGTGCATACAATCTATTTTTAGTGTGGTAATTAAAAGTTCTTCAAACTAGGAATGGACAAGTTATGGTCAAGTATCTAAATGAACACTTTATATGATTACATGTTCTTATAAGTAAGATATTGATCAAGTATACACAAACCAAATGAATTAATCAATAACCATGGTGCAAAAATAGCACTATACTTACGAAGTGAGACAAAGTTTTGAGTGTGACACGTAATAGGTTTGACCTAAAAAAGTCAAACTACATCTCATTTTCTTGAATGGAGATAGTGTTTATTCAAAAAGAGAAATGAGAACATCAATTAAAAAGGAGACATCGCTTTAACACTCATGCTATTTTAACTTCCAACGAGTTATATGGTCAAACAAAATGCACTTCGTATATATGATTTATTGTTTCTCTTTTTACTTAATAGCAAGGTTGTAAAAATCGTTTGACGATAGCTTGACGGTTGAGTGGGGTTAAGAGATTAATCGGGGATTAGTCGGAGATTAACCGGAAACCCTAAATTCTAAAGATATTCATTTAAAAATATATAAATATAACAAAATAACAAAATTTGATTTATTTTATTCCGAAATAAACATCAAAGATTATACATTTGTTTATTTTTATTATTTAATGTTGATTTTTCAGTTTTCTTGAGTTATTAGAAAGTGTTTGTGTCGTCATTTAAAAAGAAAAAAAATGAATAAATAAATAAAAATGAAAAATGACAGTTAAAACTGATTAATTGGCCGCCAAGACCGATATTTGATCGATTTTTGCAGCAAACAGTCAAACTAACCGGTTAGGCCTAATCGTAATCGGTTGAAGGCCGTTAAGCGACTAATTGCCGATTAATCGGCCATCAATGCCGATTATTGCAACACTACTTAATAGATTTAATGGAGAAATGATTTTATAATCCGTAAGGTAAAACTATTTGAGTGTTCTTTTTTAATGAATGCATAAAAACATCTTAAAAGAGAAAATCCGCTAAATGACTCTTTGCCCTCTAGTAACAAATTGTTTACAAATTTGCCCTTTTTATTTTTGGGCAAATTACAAAAACGAGTACTATATTTTGGGCAGTTTTGCAATTTAACTACCGATACTTTATTGGGTTAATGAACTAAATGAGTAACGAACTCTTACTTTTGTCCACATTTAGATCAGAATGTTTTTTTTGTACACTTTTACCCATCAAACTTATGGTGATTGTTTAAAAAAAAATAATATGACCCACAATTGTAGGTTTTTGCTGATTCGGGTATTATTGTATATTATGTGGCATTATCATGTATTACGTGGCATTACGGAAATATTACGTAGCCATTAACTTAAATTACGTGGCAAATGCACGACCTAAGCTTTACCCGCGTGTGACCCATTTTCCCAAATGGTTCTACCCATGACCCAACTCTACTCTAACCCAAAATCCTACCCTAATCGGGTTCACCCTTTCTCTCTTTCCCTCTTCTCCCTCACGCGAACAGCAAACCTCCCGTACCCCCATCCCCCATCTCCGGCCTTCTTCTCCGGCCAAGACCACAACCGAGCACCGCCTCCGCTTCCTCCTTCGAAACCTGCATCACCCTCCCTCTCCTCTCGCCCCCGCTACCCTCCTCCTCCTTTTCACCACTCGCGATCTGCTTCCACTTCTTTCCCCCCGATCGAACCCTAGCCACCTTCTCCCTTTCTCTCCCTCACTCGCAAACAGCTGCTACCAACGGATCGAGCCCAAACCGACCAAGTCGCCGCCTGCAACGTCCGATTCAGCCCACCTAGCCGCCGGTTCTCGCTACACAACCGCTGGTTCCGAGCTCCGGTGGCCATCCGCAGCAAACCTCTGCCCCATTTTCCGATCTGCAACCTATTGAGTCGACTCGGTCATCTCGGCAAGCTCACTCAGTGAACCGGGCCGAGTCGGGTACCATAAGGTTGATGGGTAATGCCACGTAATATACGATAATATCCAAATCAACAAAAACCTACAATCATAGGTCACATTACCATTTTTTAAACGGTCACCATAATTTTGATGGGTAAAAGTGTACAAAAAAAACATTCTTACCTAAATATGGACAAAAGCAAGAGTTCGTTACCCATTTAGTTCATTAACCCTACTTTATTCTTTCAGTCAGACCATAAAAGTTTTATAAATCTTTCTAAACTAACCCTTTTGACTTGTTATATTATGATTTTTGGAAAATACTCCAAATTAGCCACTTCGACATGTTATATCTAAATAAAAACAGTTAATTTGGAATAACATACGAAAACTTTTATGTTTTCATTTGAAGAAATAGAATATAGATGGTAAAATCACAAAAGTGCCCAAAATATAACGGTCTTCATTAATTTGCCTTTTACGTTTTCCTAGTGTGTCGTGGTTTTCTCAAATATTTTTAAGACATCATTTATCAAACAACAGTTAATGTGAAAAAAGAAAAATAAAGTTAAAAGCTTTTTGTGGTAACCAAACAAAATTGGAAATAATCACATATACACCTTCATGTACACACTATAAAGATTGATGTTTTTACACAACAATAAACCTTTTAAAGAACTCAAACAACACACGCAAACCACGAAACCAGGATTAAAAATAAGGCTGTCAATCAAAATTTAATAAAAAAATCTAGAAATTAACATAAAATAAAGAACACCGTGAAATACATGGTAGATTTAAAGAAGATCAATTGTTGATCAAGTTGACTTGTGTACTTCAAAGACAACCCATCAAAGTACACAAAACAACTCATCCATTACAATATCCAAAAACCTCTAAAAAAACCCAAAAATCCAAATATTCACATCATTTTGTTCCAAAAAAAAAAAAAAGCTTATCATCATCAATATTGAGATTGCCATTCCATACACTCATTGAAGTCAAAACTACTTGCACAATCCAACAACGCGTTTTGTTGATGTTCATATCGACATATATAATTCAACCCCACAAGAAGCTCACAAATCGCGTTTTCGGTTTTCGTTCTATCCGCAAAATATAAAGTTTGAAGAAGAAGCACATTTGTTCTTGAAACAATTTGTTGTTGTTCAAAATTCCTCTCATTTTGCCACCTAATCATGTTATGTGCCAGCGGGGACAGCCACGCGAGAATTTCATCGAGCCGATCTTTCCAATCGTGCGCAAGTGGCGCGTCGTAAATCGCTAAATCTTTCACGTAAGATTTTAAACTAATCTTTAATCCCAATCGAATGCTTGTTGGTAACATTTGGTATAAATCGTCTCGAGCTTCTTCACCGATTAAATGAGGGTATTTTAGTAATTTCTCAATCACAATTATGATGTTGGCGTAGTGTAAGGCTAATGCAGATCCTCCGATTGTGGTTGGAGGAGCTTGTACTGTTAGCCTGTTTTTTGTTGTAGCAGCTTTAAAACTGCTTTTTGAGGAAAAAGCAGCTTTAAAGCTGCTTTTTGGGATTCGGCTGGTGACAGTCGAATCTCTTGAAATACTCAAAGAACCTGAAATCTGTGTGCTTTGATCATCGTGTTTTTGGGAAGAATCGTCTTCGAAATCATTGAATTTTGAAATTGAGCTGTTTATGTTTAAACATTCCATGAACAATCTTCCGGGTCCCAATCCACAAGCGAAATTGAAGTCGTCGGATTTAAACAGAGAGATTTCCCCCTTTTTTGATACGATTTGAGGTCTGGTACGATTTACCCTTTTCTCAAATCCGGAATTACTAAAACCACCACCGGATTTTGAACTCCGGGAGTCGATTTGGGATGAATTTTGAGCTAAACTTCTACAGGAGTGAAGATTTGTAGTAGAATTGGGAAGAGAAGAATTGGAAAACATGTCTCTTCTAGAAATTGTATCGATGAAAACTAAAGAGATTCGAGCATAGAGGGTACATACTGTTCTTGCAAGCATCTCGACGATTTTATCGTAGGTTTGATTCCAAAGAGAAACGTTCTTCAGGTGTCTTACATCTTGTTTCTGCCAAATCACTTTCTGTTCCAAAACTCTTCGGCTTTCTTCATGCTGGTTCTGTTGGAATTTGTTCGTTGCAGCTTCCAATTCGTTTAAAACTTCGATTTCGGTGTAGAGACTAGCTGTGGAGTTTACGTATCGCTCCATTTTTCGGACCATTGCGTCCATGTCCTTGACTAGAAACCCTAATCCCCCGACATCGATGGCTCCATTGATTATGTCTTCGTAAACGTGCTGAAAGCCTTGGAGCTGCGGGACTGTACACTTCTTGCCGAGCCTGGAAACGACGCCGGCGATGAAACTCAAGTCGTCTAGCTTCTCTGAAAGCGCGAGGTCTAGAAGGTAGGTTTCGTCGGAGGAAACTAGGGTTTTGACGCCGTCGGATTTGAGAATCTCGTTTTTTAATTTGGAGATCTCGGAATTCGTTAGGGATTTGTGGAGATGAACGGTTTTGGACATCACATTCGCGACCTCAAACGAGAGGATTCCGATTGTTTCTGGAGCTTTGTTGCCGGTTTCTTGTTTGTTCTTGGCCAGGGGTTTTGAAGACGATTCCAAGAGGAGAGCGTGCTTGAGATTCGAACTCATTTGACTCCCCATCCTCAGTAACCACGGCTCAGCCACCATTGCTGAATGTATGAGGTTTCCAAACTTCAAAACGCCCAAAACCCACAAAAAATATCGTAGATCTGATCAGGGTTTCAGTAATTGCATCGCATTAAATACAGAAATGAGTAGAAATAGAAATCTTTCGAGATTGCGAGTTCAAAAAGGAAACGATTGAAGTATTCGAAGATTCAGAGAATCAGAACATGGGTTGGAATGCGATTTTGGTATGGAAGATGGAGGGAAATATGGAGATCGATTGATGGAGTTGGGAGCATATTTGAAAAGGGGAAATGGCAGTTTGAATGAAGCCAATCTCAACTCAACTGCACCACTGTCTTTCTGTACCTTGTCTTATATGGACTCATATCACATTTGTAAACTAATTTACACAAAGGTTTGTGAAAATTTTAAAAACTTTAATAATTAGGGTGAAATGTGAATATCCAATAACTTTATTTTCTTAAAAAGTTTTAGAAAGTAATTATCTTTCAAACAAATAATACGAATGATTACCATGTTTTGAAATTTAAAATTTTCAAGTTAAAAATAGATTTTCAAACTTACTTTCTTACAAAAATCAAAATTGTTTTTAATTAAAAAACAAATTTAAAATTTAAAATTAACTTTCGAACCAAAAGGCAATTTTTGAATTAGTTTTTTTAAATTAAAAGCATACTTATTTCTTTTAGTTCAAGTAAGAGTGTAGATTTGATTTAACTCGAAAACGAGAGCAATGAGAACGTTGTGTCGTTAACTCTTTCTAGATAGCAAGCTAATTCATTGATATATAACATTCAAAGAGGTAAGAGTCATAACATTTATGCATGACTCGTTAGGAGCTCCACAACATCTGGAGCAAAGAAAGCAAATGTATTGAACGTGAATAGTATAAACACGTGGTTGTTATCCATGCATGTTTTCACGTGTTTGTCATTTTGCTTGTAGCGACTTTAAAACAGCTTGTCTCACAGTGAAAACTCCACTCCTCAAATCCACGAGGTCGGTTGAGGAACCCTGTTAAATCCACACAGGCTGTTTGCCTATTATCCAACCAAACACCAGAACATCAGTCGGATGAAGTTTTGAACGTCTTTCTCCTGGCCAGTCATGAAGTTCATTGGTGCCTAAATATCATAAAGTAATTTAATTACTTCTAACTTTAACAAATATATTAATTTTTTTTCTGTCGTCAAAATAAAACTAAGCATTTGAAAATCACAAATCCAAATATTCTCGGATTTTAAAATTAATACCAACTCTTTTGTATTTAAAATCCAAACCAAAAATAATAAAAGGGCATCAGTAAAATAATGAAAAGTAGGGAATTTTGATTTTGAGGTCAACTATAACTTATAATATTTAGGGGTATTGGAGAGGTTGTGGATGGAAGATGATTATGCAACTTGCAAAGTCAAAATTGTTGACTTTCTTTTGAGCTTTTTGCCTAATTCAGAAAATAATATGGGTTCGGTCAACCATCAATTCATATTATTCAATCGGCATATTTTGGTTGTAAATAAAGTTTCACATGATATATAGTTTTTTGATATTCCCTTACACTAAAATATTAAATCTATTTCGTTAAATATTTTAATAAGGCATAAGAAGGAATGGAATATTCGAGAAGAATGTATACACTAATTGAAGTTAGTGATTGTGCAAGTTAACGTGACATTAGTCTTTTAATTTAAATTGCGTGAGTTTTGCCCGTGTTATATGATGTTACCGTATTTATTTGTGTGACATTTGTTACTCTTTTTTTTTGGGGTCTTGCAAATCGGGTTTAGACGCGGGTTTTCGGTTCTTACCGATTTGTCTTTCTTTTCTCTTGACACGTGTTCTTCCAGGAGTTTTCATGTTCGCCGTTTCGTTTTCCTTTCTTCGTTGTTTCTTCTCTTCCTGTATCTCTCCGGTGAATTTCCGTCGTTTTGGGGGTTTCTTATCGGTGGAGCTTCTTCTTCGTTTGTGCATGTGGGTGGGTTGTTTGCGCTGTGTGAAGGTTAGCTTTCCCACTTAGTTTTTTTGTTTTTCCATTTATGCGTACCTTATTGTTGTAAAGGTTTGTACTTTTTTGGGTTTTCATTGTTGTTTGGTTAGTTGTGTTGGGTGTGTCGCTGCCGTAAATTTTTTCTTACATTGGTTAACGCTTTGTTTTCCCGGTTTCGGATCTTCTTCTTCTTCTATATTGCTTTCGGATGAGTTGACTTATGGTTGTCTTTGTTGGTGGTTTCAGGATTCCTGTTGGGTCTTATTTGCGGTTTTTTTGTGCTCAAGGTGACTCTTTAGTAATATTTTTTTATTCGTTAGTTTGATATTTTTCGTCTCTATGGATTTCAGCTACCCAAGTTTTTTTACGTAGTTTGGTTGTGGTTTTATTTTTTGTTGGAAGTTTTTAGCTGCTAAAGTTGTTTCTGACATGAGTGGTTCTTCTAGCCTACCGTTACCTGTTTATTTTGATTGTGGTGACGCTATAAATGTTTGTCGTTTTTGTTCTGCGATTTTTTGGTATGGTGAACGTGTGGTGCGATTATCGCGCCGTGGAAACATTGTTTACTCTCAATGTTGTAAGAATGGCGCTGTTGTGTTACCATTCCAATTTCAGCCTCCATTTAATTTGATGTCGTTGTTTCAAGATCGCCATTTCCTTGATAATATAAGAGCTTACAACTCAATGTTCTCAATGACCTCATTTGGAGCCAAAGTTGATACTATTATCAACAGTGGACAAGGGCCTTATACATTTAAGGTATCGGGTCAAGTGTCTCATTGGATTGGGTCTTTATGTCCGGAAACTTCTGAAAGGCCACGTTTTCTGCAGCTTTATGTTTATGATGTTCAGAACGAGGTGCAAAACAGGTTAGAGTTATTTCGTGAAGGACTTTCTTTGAGGTCAAACATTGTTGCTATTCTTGCTGAGATTCTATCTGTTCATAACGAATACGTAAGGACTTTTAGAGTTGCTTCGGAGATAGCTTCTCAAGGAAATATCCCAGAATATGCTGTTAGACTTTATGAGAATGTTATAGATGGACGGTATGGTTTGCCTGCACCTGGAACTTTAGGAGGTATTGTCGTTGCTGATGACCCAAACGCTTCGAAATACGATGTCATAGTTCGTTCTAAATATGGTCCTCCACATCGTATAAGTTACTTACATCGTTCGTATATGCCTTTGCAATATCCGTTGCTCTTTCCTTTCGGGGAAGATGGTTGGTCCTCATCCCTTAAACTCACGTTAGTCTTAAATATGATATAGTATTCATTCATTCTAATCTGGGAGTTCTTTTGATGAGCTTGTACTTCTTCGGTACCTTCAAAGGAGACTTTCAACGTTTTCCAAAATATCCTTGGTAGAGTTGTAGTTTTCAACAAGATGATAAACTTCATATGGAAGAGCAGCACAGATTGTAGCTCTTACTCTGATGTCTAGATTAACTCTTTCTTTATCATCGTCGGTCCACAAGGGCATTTGTGTAAGTTGAGTTTGTAAAGGCTCATAGGTTTAGTGATCGTCCTCATGGGAGCCTATGGTCCATTGTTTAGGGTATCAATCATGTGGATGCCTATAGTTTGAAGGACCATCATTATAACATCCCGATCTTTTATACACATTAAATAGTATAATATTTTATAAAAACGTTATAAAACAAAATCTCAAACTTTAAACAAAACTTTTCTCATGACATTAAGTCATGTCTTAAAATTATGGTCCTAACAAAACAAATAAGTTTAAAAATGTTTAAAGGACTTTAAAGGACTTCAGGGGTTACAACTTCGTATCAAAATTAAACAATATAAAGCATAAGCAATCACTTGTGTACACAAGGCCCAACGACTACGGAGGTAACAATCATCCAATCATCATTTCTATCATTGAACTTTTATATGACTTTGAAATCCTTCCATCGTTCTATGATTCTATCCAATGCTAGACCACCGGATTTAGAGATACATGGTATAAAAACAAACATACGTAAGACAACAAGTCTCGTGAGCTACATGGGTTTGGACTCAAAAGCTTTGTAAACATGACTAATTCATTTTCAAAGCATTTATAATCATATCATGTAACGACACTTTTGCTTTTAAAGCCTATCATAATAAATCAAGTTGTGACACCCCTCGCTAGGGTATTATTATTAAAACATTATTTATCACATTTTGAACTTTTGATAAAGATTTAATCATCATTTTCGGAAAATAGGTCCCAAAACATCATTAAAAAGCTATACAAAACGTGTAGCAAGGAAATATCATACTTCAAGTAACATAACATGGTTCAAATAGCCACATACACACCGTGGTCTTCTAAAAGTCCTCGACTCGCCTCAAGCTCCTATCCTTGCCCTGAGTACACATCAAAACAGTTACGCAATTGAATATGCCTAGTGAGTTACCCGAAGCTATCTCACTATGAGTAGAAGGATAACCTTAACACTCGAGACAACCTCCATAAATAGTTTCTTTACACACTCAAAATTTGGTAATAAAAAATCATAAGGATTTCTCAACATAAATGGTCATGTGATGCAAATGCAATGCAACTATCCCAACCCAAGTCCAACTCATAAAAGTCCATCTCACCTCAATGGCACTCACCTAAGTTCACAAGTAAATGCACAAAGCATAATACTTGATCCCCGTATGAGTTAAACTAAGACTAGTGGCCATCACACTAGCCTCATGAGGGGTAGCAACTCCCTCATGCGGTTCCCTTTTGTCGGGAACAATCACTCATCGCCCTTTTTAGTTGAGGAAAGGGTCAAACTCATACTCGCCCTCTTTAATTGAGAAAAGGGTTAAACTCACACTCTCCCTCTTTAATCGAGAAAAGGGTCAAACTCGTACTCAAGGCATCTCATGGTCAACCCCCATCCTATATGCAATGCAATGCACAAAGGAATGCTCAAAACATCTTTCAAAACAACAATAATACTTTTATTCGGAAACATCTTTGAAATGACTCTTTTAATGCCATGCACACATAAGATTTATGCAACAAGTAGCACATATGAAGTATGCATGATGAATGAATAAAACACACCAGAGTTTAGAAGAGTGATGTGTACTCCCGGTAACTCACCTTCCTTAAGTCTCAAATACGGGTGTTACTTCTTTGCTTAAACTTCAATTACTCTTCTCCTACAAGAGATAATATTCAACATTACTAATAGTTCTAAGACTAATTAAACTTCACTAAATAGGGGTAAAATCTTAGTTAAACATTGTCTAGAAGTGGGCTTGGACCTTAGGACCGAAGGCCCAAACCATAAAGCTCAAAGTCTAAAAACTGAAAAATTTGCCAGACCCAGCTACACGGGGCGTGCAGCCCTACATGGGTCGTGTAGCATTCCAGGCAAAACCCAAACCGAAGCCCCAGACCTCCTACACGGGGCGTGTAGCTCTACACGGAGCGTGTAGCTCTACACGGGGCGTGTAGCCCTACACGGGTCGTGTAGACCTGCTATAACTCCGATTTTTTGTCTTTTTCACCCCTTTTTAACCCAACTCAAGTTCTAACACTTCACTAAACTCATATACATCAAAAGGACATTATTCTAACCCAAATTATACATGATTATACTCATTTAATCCATCCAATATCTTCTCAATTGAATCAATCCAAGTTTTAACATAAACACTACTCCATAGCCTTCAACCATGGAATCCCCAATTCTATTCTTCTAATTGATAATTAACCAAGAGATTTCCTTCCTCCAAAGACTTGGAATCATAAGGAATCATTCAACTCATCATAGAAACACATTGGAGGATAATAGTTGACCCAATCACCAAGGATTCACCCATAAATGGGGTTTTCCCCAAAAATTAGGGTTCATATGAATCCACTATCATCCACAATGGTTCTCCAAGCATTTACAAATCAAAATATGGAAGGATAACTACTAGAATTCATTGCATGAACCCTTAGGATCATAGATTTCATCTCCCCCAACTTTGAACTCGAATTTTATACTCATTTCACCCTAAAAGTGGGTTTTCAACAAGAATACAAGATTCCTTACCTTAGATATTCAAGGAATTGATACAAATCACTTAGATCTTGATAGAGTTGAGCTTCCCCACTTGAATCTCCTTGAAAATCGCTTCCCTCCTCCTTCTATCTCTCCAAATCGTGATTGTGAAGAGTAATGGGGGTTTTCTCCCAACTAAAACCTCTAGTTTTACCATAATTGCAAAGCAGTCCCTCCAGCACAACTAATTCTTTCTTATTTGCAATGAGACACTCCCCACCCCACAAGAGTTCTAGTTTTGCATATACGTCCTTCTTCTAGAATCCCATATGGTAAATTTCCATTTTTACCCTTATTAAGTTTTTCTAAACTAAATACCTCTTTAAATACACATTTTAATTTAATTTGATATAAGTTAATTATTATGATTATTAAATTTATTATTATTATTTATATTTATCTTATCTTTAAATCCTTAAACTTTTTGCCCCGATTTCAGGATGTTACAATTACCTTCCCCTTAAGAAGATTTCGTCCTCGGAATCTCGGCATCATACTTTGCTAGCCAACTCCTCCTTAGAACTAAATCAAATTCACCAATCTCTAAAGGAATAAGATTTGCCCAAACTCAGTCCCACTACTTCTACTTCCACTTATGGTATTTCCATACCAACAACCTTACTCGAACCATTCGCTATATCGATTACCACTTCATACCCTAACTTGAGTGAATGTGAGCTTAATCTCTTTGCAATGTAGGTGACGCACGAGAACGAATAACTCTCGAATCAAATAAAATAAAAGCGGATAAAAGTTCACAAGAATATACCTGACACAACATCCCCATTTTCTCTAGCTTCCACTTCAATCTTTTGGAAAGTCTTTCCTCTAGTTCGGGGTGCTTCACTTCTCCCACCTCCACTAGTCTCTTTCTTCTTAACAGTACACTCATTAGCCTTATGGCCAAAAACCTTCACATTTGAAACACTTTATCCCTTTGCTACATGCATTCGCCATATGACCCTTGTCACCACATTTGAAACACACCAACTTTCCTTTTTCCTTGAATTGTCCCTCACCACTCCTACTCGATTCTTCAAACTTCAGTTTCTTTTGATCGGTGGCGCCGTTTCCATGTGATTCGTGGCCTTCCTTCCTCTTGTTCGTAAATTGGGGTCTTTCCTTGTCCCGTTCTTCCAATGTTTTCTCAATCTTCCTCGCCTTCCTCATGGCAACTTCAAGAGTAGCAGCTTCAAAGTTAAGTCGGTAGTTCCAAGGCAAACCTCCCACATATTGATCCACTTTAGTGGCCTCATCCGGTGCCAATCTTCTAGCAAAGCTCAAGAGTTTTCGGAATTTGGCGTTGTACTCTGTAATGGTCATCTTATCCTTTTTCAAGTCAAGAAATTTTCTCTCAAGATCACCGATTTCCTCTTTGGTGCAAAACCTTTCCTTCATTTTCTCCAAGAATATATCCCATGTTAAGCTCTCCAACACATGAACTTCCATCATCTCCTTAGTCTCCAACCACCACTCAAGAGCCGTTTTCTTTAGAGTAGTGATTACAAAGTTCACACGTTGATCATCTCCACATTGCCATGCATAGAATGCCATTTCAATCTCAATCACCCAATTATGAAGTACAACCGGGCCCAACGCCCCGTTGTAAGTTGCTGGCTTGCAAGAGTTAAAGTATTTGAAGCTACACTTCTTCTTTGGTGCTATTGCGTCTTGGGAGACATTATTACTAGGGGGCCCATGTCGCATGCTTTCATACGAGCTACTTGTCTCTTGCCCGTCCGAAGCGGCGTTATCTCCGAGCATGTTCTTCACTTCCTCCCTCAACCTTGCCTCTTGGCTCTCAAGTAGTTCCTTCACCTTGCCTACCATCTTTTCTTCATGTTTTGGCATCAAGTCAAGCATCATCTTTTCAATGCTTGCAAGGGAAGTGGGTTGAGATTGACCTTCATCACCGGCCCCACTCCCTTAAACTTCAACCGACAGAATCATGCTACGAGTGTTCACAATTCTGAGAAGGATGAACATTAATCTAACAATCTATAAATATTTAACTAACACATAACCCTCCACTCGTGAACACCTTAAGTTTAAGTCTAAGTACTAGTCCTAGTACCTAGTTCACTTAAACCGATACTCTGATACCAAATTGTAATACCCCTCGCTAGGGTATTATTATTAAATCATTATTTATCACATTTTGAACTTTTGATAAAGATTTAATCATCATTTTCGGAAAATAGGTCCCAAAACATCATTAAAAAGCTTAACAAAACGTATAGCGAGGAAATATCATAATTCAAGTAACATAACATGGTTCAAATGGCCACACACACCATGGTCTTCTAAAAGTCCTCGCCTCGCCTCAAGCTCCTATCCTTACCCTGAGTACACATCAAAACAGTTAGGCAATTGAATATGCCTAGTGAGTTACCCAAAGCTATCTCACTATGAGTAGAAGGATAACCTTAACACTCGAGACAACCTCCATAAATAGTTTCTTTACACACTCAAAATTTGGTAATAAAACATCATAAGGATTTCTCAACATAAATGGTCATGTGATGCAAATGCAATGCAACTATCCCAACCCATGTCCAACTCATAAAAGTCCATCTCACCTCAATGGCACTCACCTAAGTTCACATGTAAATGCACAGAGCATAATACTTGATCCCCGTATGAGTTAAACTAAAACTAGTGGCCATCACACTAGCCTCATGAGGGGTAGCAACTCCCTCATGCGATTCCCTTTTTTTCGGGAACAATCACTCCTCGCCCTTATTAGTTGAGGAAAGGGTCAAACTCATACTCGCCCTCTTTAATTGAGAAAAGGGTCGAACTCACACTCTCCCTTTTTAATCAAGAAAAGGGTCAAACTCGTACTCAAGGCATCTAATGGTCAACCCCCATCCTATATGCAATGCAATGCACAAAGGAATGCTTAAAACCTCTTTCAAAACAACAATAATACTTTTATTCGGAAACATCTTTGAAATGACTCTTTTAACGACATGCACAAATAAGATTTATGCAACAAGTAGCACATATGAAGTATGCATGATGAATGAATAATACACACACCAGTGTTTAGAAGAGGGATGTGTACTCCCAGTAACTCACCTTCCTTAAGTCTCAAATACGGGTGCTACTTCCTTGGTTTAACTTCAATTACTCTTCTCCTGCAAGACATAATATTCAACATTACTAATAGTTCTAAGACTAATTAAACTTCACTAAATAGGGGTAAAATCTTAGTTAAACATTGTCTAGAAGTGGGCTTGGACCTTAGGACCCAAGGCCCAAACCATAAAGCTCAAAGTCTAAAAACTGAAAAACTGGCCAGACTCAGCTACACGGGGCGTGTAGCCCTACACGGGTCATGTAGCATTCCAGGAAAAATCCAAACCGAAGCCCCAGACCTTCGACACGGGGTGTGTAGTACACGGGTCGTGTATACCTGCTATAACTCTGATTTTTTGTCTTTTTCACCCCTTTTTGATCCAACTCAAGTTCTAACACTTCACCAAACTCATATACATCATAAGGACATAATTCTAACCCAAATTATACATGATTATACTCATTTAATCCATCCAATATCTTCTCAATTGAATTAATCCAAGTTATGACATAAACACTACTCCATAGCCTTCAACCATGAAATCCCCAATTCTATTCTTCTAATTGATAATTAACCAAGAGATTTCCTTCCTCCAAAGACTTGGAATCATAAGGAATCATTCAACTCATCATAGAAACACATTGGAGGATAATAGTTGACCCAATCACCAAGGATTCACCCATAAATGGGTTTTCCCTAAAAATTAGGGTTCATATGAATCCACTATCATCCACAATGGTTCTCCAAGCATTTACAAATCAAAATATGGAAGGATAACTATAGAATTCATTTCATGAACCCTTGGGATCATAGATTTCATCTCCCCCAACTTTGAACTCGAATTCTATACTCATTTCACCCCAAAAGTGGGTTTCCAACAAGAATACAAGATTTCTTACCTTAGATCTTCAAGGAATTGATACAAATCACTTAGATCTTGATAGAGTTGAGCTTCCCCACTTGAATCTCCCTGAAAATCGCTTCCCTCCTCATTCTATCTCTCCAAATCGTGATTGTGAAGAGTAATGGGGGTTTTCTCCCAAATAAAACCTCTAGTTTTACCATAATTGCAAAGTAGTCCCTCCAGCACAACTAATTCTTTCTTATTTTCAATGAGACCCTTCCCCTCCCCACAAGAGTTCTAGTTTTGCATAGAAGTCCTTCTTCTAGAATCACATATGGTAAATTTCTATTTTTACCCTTATTAAGTTATTCTAAACTAAATACCTCTTCAAATACACATTTTAATTTAATTTGATATAAGTTAATTATTATGATTATTAAATTTATTATTATTATTTATATTTATCTTATCTTTAAATCCTTAAACTTTTTGCCTCGATTTCTGGATGTTACAGATACCCCTAAGTCTGTACTGAGATGATCAGAACATATTCAAACCACCTCAGGATCTTATTACATGATTTGACTAGTATCTTAACATGCTTAATTTTTATACTTATGGCATGAATCATTCTTAATGATTACCCCACGTTTGTACTAGAATGGAAAGTACACAATCGGTCTATTCTAGCATCTTCCCATATTTAGGATGTCTACTTCACGAAGGGGTGGTACCGCCCCAGTAGATTCCTTTGTATTCCCCTAGTATGAACATCATAGCCAGGGCAAAACATTTTCCATTCATTCATATTACTTTTCATTACAATACAATGCTTGCATCAAATACCAGTCATTCGTAAACATAATACTACTAGTTGTTAAATCATCACTTATAATCATCATAAGGCTAAATGTCAAAATATTCTTTCATAAACTTAATAGGCTAAATGCCAAAACATTCTTTCATAAAACATGATAGGCTAAATGCCAAACATTCTTTCATAAATGTCATAGGCGTAATGCCAAAACATTCTTCCATGAATATCATAGGCTAAATGCCAAAAAATTTCTTCATACATATTGTGGGCGTGAAGCCAAAACATTCTTTCATAATTTATTGGTAAACTTCCATAAGCATGACATAGATAGTAAAAAGTTTGCATATCACTTCACATTTGAAAATCACATAAAACTTTTATAACTTTTTGCCATGTACCCCATAGTGAGAAAGTGCCACATGTACTCACCTTAGCAGCTACGTACGTATAGCTACACTAATCCACATAACTCTAGCCTTTCGTTGCCTCCAAGCGTCATTCAAATCTCTATTAATGTAGTAGAGGATTATAATTTATTACGCACCTAAACATACAACATATGTCTAAGCATTCTTAAACTACTTGTAATCATCATCTAATTTCATTACAATGGCTAAGAATGATTCTCAAAACATAATACCCTTGTAACCTATAATATAAACCTTTTAAGTTATTTCTTGCAAAATAATTCTATATTTCAAATAAAAAAATTACATAGATTTTATTAAACACCATCATTTGTTATTTAAGATGTTAGTGTTATGACCCATGAGTGCTAGCGATATACAGAATAATAATTTCTAGAATAATAATCGGTAATAAACATGAAGAACAAGATGAGTAAACAATATTTCATTAGATAACAAAGAATAATAATCATAATACATGAATAACACATGTGCCAGAGAAAGTGGATCCCTGGACACAAACTCTCTGAAACTAAGAAAACTGCATATTTGGAACAATGACCATATATATTTCCTCTATATAGGAGAAAAGGGGATGTCTCTAAATACAAAGGGAATATTCTAGCCAATCTATCATTCATCATTGTAGAGCATTTCCAGCTCCAACAGTTGATATTGTTTTTAAATTATCTGCATGTATTACAAATTGCCCACATAGATCTTTTATTCAAATTGATTTTATGATTAAAACAAACATATACATTTTAAAGTAAAATATTATTAAGAAAAACAAACTAAAACATTATAATGAGAAGCTTACACAACAAAAACCCAATAGAAATTGAATGGTATTAAAAAAATCGATCATCCTTCTTTGTAGGCGTTCTTCTAATTACTCATTCTCTAAAAACATAAATAAACATTCCTCATTTCTATATCTTTTAACAAAAAAGTTAGTAAATATTCAAATAATGCATGAGATGATTAATTTAATTTACTAACCCAATTAAAAGTTCAGTTGTAGTGGTTTAATGAAAAATAACATACTTAAAAGTAAGAGAATTGTAATATTAATAAACACATTCAATGTAATTAAATGTATGGTTTAAGATAAATAGTTGTAGTGATTAATAATATATTGTCGACATATATTGCGATTGTAAATGAATGAAGTTATAGTTTTTCAATTACCCAACTATAACAATAGTTAAAGTAATATTAAATAATAACACTTCATAATTTTATTCATGCATAATTCACATATAAAAACTATCTAGATTGTGCAGTTAGAGATAAATATTCATAATAATTTAAATTTTATTTTGTAAATGACATTCAATACTTATAAGTACAATACATTTTCAATATCCAACATTCTAATAATTATCTTATTTGTCATATTAAAATAACTACAATATTGTACAGTAAAAATTATTATTTCATACTTAATCAGAATTATTTTATTTCTAATAATACATATTTTTTAATTTAATTTTCAATTGGTGGAATTAAAATTTATTTTCTATTAAATTCTAGAACAACTTATTAACCAAATGCGTAGAAGTTATTTAGAATAATGTATCTTTTAATAATTTAACTATATAATTTTATTAATGCGTAACGTATGTACGTTCGTCTAGTTTTATTCATATTTGAGTTATTATATGTTTGAGAGATTATCATAATATGAAATTAGAAATCTTAAAAATACAAAATACATATATTTTACGTGTTTCGACTAAAATGAAAGTTAACACGAAACGAATATTTAAGAAATTGTCTAGTGAGACCGTTCGGAGTACTACGTGAAGAGGAGCCGTGATGGACACGGTGGCACCCATCACGGCGTGCACACCGCCCCGTGCTACCGTGATGGGGCGTGATCGTGTTCCACCGTGCTCGGTTTCACGCTTCATCACGAGATAATATAGCCGTTAGCCGTTGAACGGCTAGAATATTTAAAAAAAAAAAATTTACCTTTTTTTAAAATTACCCATATACACATATATAAACACACATCTTTTTAACATTTTACACACACATTCTTCATCTTTTAACCTCAAACATAAAAAATTTCAACCTTCTTTTGCAATGGAACAAAACCCAAACACCCCACCTTCAAACCAAAACCGCGAGTATGATCCATTCGGATTAAACTCGACCCCGCGTCAATACCCGAATCTTGAATCGCCCCGCGGTGGTTTTATGAATTTACTTCAAGGCGGGTCTCCGATCGCACAACCACCACTTTTTCAACAACCATATCCGGCATTCAACCCATATCAACAATATCAACCCCCGTTTCCGTTTCAACCGCAAGGATTCCAAGCTCAATCATCGCAACCACCGATGTCACAACCACCACCGCAACCGCAACCGGTGTCTCCCGAAATGGTTCAAGAGACACAAGAGGAAGGGGACAACCAAACCCGCCGAGCCGCAAGGAAGAAGGCAAAACAAACGGGGGGCGAAAAAAGAACGAATTGGACGAAAGAGGAGGAGTTAAACTTGGTGAAGGCGTACATTTCCGCTTCCGTTGACCCGATCGTCGGGGACTCGCAAACGCTTGCTACTTTTTGGAACAAAGTTCAAGCGAATTTTTACGAGCTTATGGGCGAAAAAAAACGGAACATGGATAAAATTTCGGGGAAATTTCGAGAGATGCGACTAAAGCTCAACGCTTTTAACGGCATCTTCAACAATCTCTCGAATATGCGGAAAAGCGGCTCCAACGACTTCGACGTTTTCAACGCGGCGTTAAAACAATACGAAACAACAACGCCAACGAAAAAAGCGTTCCCGTATATACAAGCTTGGAACGAGTTGAAAAAACAACCGAAGTGGCTTCTTGTCGACGATTCACAATCTTCGGGAACGAAACGCTCGAGGTCGGTCCACCAAGAAACGTCTCAACAATCGGACGGGCGTACGTATATCGACGTGAACGACGAGCCCGTCGATCTCGATGAGGACGAGCCCCAACCGATCCGTCGACCGATGGGGCGAGACCGGGCAAAAAAAGCCGGCAAGAATGCGGCTTCGGGTTCCGGGTCGGATTCGAGCGTTATGGAATTGTTTGGCGACAAATTCGACCGATACGTCCAATTACAAAGCGAAAAGGTCGGGATTATGGGTCGGGTCGAAAAAGAAATTGTCAAAACTCAACGGCAAATTATCCAAACGCAACGGGAGTTACAACGAAACGCCGATATCGACTTCTTGAAAACAAAACCATCCGACTTCGAGGGCGAGGATTTGGAAATTTTCTTAGCGATGCGGGAAAGTGTCCGCGCTAAATATCGCCCCGGGAACAACGACAACGACACCGACTCCGATGACGACAACTAGTTTACGTTTATTTTTATTTTTAGTGTAATTTTTATTTTCTAAGTTTGTTTTTATTTTTTGTAATTTTTATTTTTAATGAAATGGGTTTTAATTTTAAAATTATGTTCTAATTTATTTTTGAATTTTTTTTAATTAAAAAGATGATGTGGTGTGATAAAAATGTGATGGGTATAAAGGGGGAATGTGATGGAGAGTGATAGAATGTGGTGTGATGAAAATCTGACGTGGCGCTGAGGTGTCACCCATCACTTTTGTGCGTAGTGATGGGTACTCCCAATGGTCTGAGGGTGGTTCGCGAATTTATGGAAAGTGTTGTACAATCTCACATAATGATTGGGGTCAGAGAGTGGACCGTTTTGGTGTTGACAAGTCAAAGACTACTTATGGTGAAATGGAAGAAACAACTTCTCTAATTTATTTCACTTCATTTGTAAAACAAAAATTACAGAGTAAAACAAAAATTACAGTTTTGGTTATGTTGTTTATTATTATTTCAATTTTTGAAATTTTACGATGATGGTTTTTATGGTTGCTAAAATTTTGTATTTTTAAAAAGACTAAGATGTAATTTTTAATTTTTTTCTTTATCTTTTAAGATATTATTTTTAGTAATTAAAAAAAAAGAAAAATAATCCAAAATTCAACGACTACACCACCTCAATCTGTCAATCATTCACGAAGACATAATCAAGGCTGACTACCATACCCCCACACAACCGGCAGCACCACCTCCTTGCCGTCTATCATCACCTTTGTCGTCGACAGTCGTTGGTTGTCTAGGGTTCCGTTGTTGAATCTGCAGGTGGCGATTTAGGGATCTGAAGACGATTAAATTACTTGTTGCTACCGCAGTGATTAAATTACTGGTTGCTACCGAAGACGATCAATTTATTTTTATTGTGGTGGTGGTGGTGTTACTATTGTTACCGCGTATGGGGAGAGGAAACGACAAGAAGCAGATCTGGAGAAAGTAGACATTCAACAATTAGGATCAATCAGAATGAAGACTCAGAAGGACTAAGAAGACTAGCAACCACGTTTTTTGTCACCAATATCCCAGACGGATGGAGTAGCTCGACTCTTTGGAAACACTGCATGCATATGGGCAACCTGGTTGATGCGTTTGTAGCAAGAAAGAAAGACAGAATGGGTGCCACCTTTGGTTTTGTTAGATTCATTAAAGTGACAGATATTAGAAGGTTGCTCGAGAGGCTGAACTCTACGGTGGTCAGTGGCATTGCTTTGAAGGTGAATGTGGCTAAATATGACAGGGAGTCCAATGTAAGTCATCGTCAACCTCCTGGTAAAAAGCATATAGTTTCTCAGAATATGAATTATATGAAAGAAGTTCCTTCATCAGAAAACAAATTTACTGAAGTGTCGTTCAAAGATATGCTTATAAACAATTATCATGCTAGTTCCTCTTCGCAAAACAATAGTAACATGGTGATTAGTATTCCAGACTCGGTCCCTTTAAGACCTCTTTCTGATCTCGACTGTTGTCTAATGGGAGAAATCAAAGATTTGGATCTTCTTTCAAGGTGTTTCTCTATTCTTAATTCCACGGGTATAGGTGATTGTGTAGTAAAATATTTGGGAGGCCTAAACGTAATCCTTCGATTCGAAAACCCGAGAGTTGCGAGTGCATTCTTATCGGAGCATAAAGAGTCTTGGTCATATTGGTTTGCATGGCTAAGGCTGGAGGGAGTGGTTAGCATGTTCAGCATGTGCTAAACTATGCCACGTCAGCATTCAGCGAGTTTAGCACATGCTGACCAAAAATGGTGGTAGTGGTCAGCACATGCTAAACTTCATGCTAAACTATTTTATTAAATCTTTTTTTTAAATTATTTATATATTATTAAAACCAAATATAAAATAAAAAAGTACCATCTCATTAAAATTAAAATGCATTACAATAAAATTAAAAACATAAATTAAAAACATAAATTAAAAACATAAATTAAAACTTAAAACAAACAAATTTAAACTACAAACTACTCATCGAAGTGATATCCCAATTGCCTCGCTGCATCCTTCTTCATTTCCATTGCAATTTGGTACTCAAACCCCGTCTTCCCCGATATGTCTTCTTGTAGGATTTTCCGTAGCTGCATAGTCTGTTTGAGCTTCAAGTTAGCTTGCTTGATCAATTGAGCTTCCTTGAACGTGTCAACATTGCCGGTCAAAGCCACTATATCTTCATGCACACTACTATTTGTGCTAGTGCTAGTGGCTTGACTTTTGCCTCTTGTCTTTCTCTTTGCTTCATCACGTCCCATGGGATGTGGCGGATCATTATTGAGGTTGAATTCGGAGGAAGGGGATTGTGTGGATTCAGAGGCTTTGTGCCTCTTTGATAAGTGGACAACAAATTGGTCAAAGGACTCTAACTCTCTCCACTTCTCGTAGTCTTTGACCGCACGCCAAAAGACCTCTTGGTTAAAGTGAGTACCATATTGGGCATGGTACAAGAGCCTCGCTTGAGCCATAACATCGTCACCATTGGCTCCACTTTGTCTTTGTCTCTCAACTTCGGCATGGCACCCTTGGAATTCCATTGCACTTTTGTTGCAAGTGCGCCACTTTGAATAAAGTGAATTGGGATTGCGGTAGCTGGAACCCATTCGTCGACACCAACTATTCCACACCTTCACTTTGAAGACATTTGTAGTTTGGTTGGTTCCTGTCTCGGCTTCTTGCGAACAATCCACCCAAGCTTCGCCCAAAGCTCGGACCTCATCATCATGCCAGTTGATCCTAGGGGCTTTGCCTTTGTTAGTTGGCCCGATGTCTTCTTCTTCTTCTTCTTCTTCTTCTTGTTCTTCATCTTGTTCGGGTTCTTCTTCTTCATCGTCTGAGTTGTCTTGTTCTAGGCGGCGGGGTGCATTTCTTAAAAATTGGGAGTTGGGAGTGAATTGGGAAAGTGATTCGAGCGGTGGAGACATTTGTGTTGGAGATGGTTGTGGTGAAGAAGCTTGTTGTAACCAATTGTTGACATATTGGTGTTGCATACCCCAATATTGGCCATATCCCATCGAAGGGTCAACCGGTTGAGGGACATAACATCCGGCCGGAGGGGTTGCAATTGAAGTAGGGACGGATTTCTTTTTGCTAGCTTTGGATGTTTTGGATGATTTGGATGATTTGATGTTTTTGTTTTGGCTGGAAGACATGTTGATTGAACTTTGAGAGAGATTTTGGAAGAAGAGAGGGGATGATTGTGTGAATAAAAGAGTAGAAGGGTTGTGTTTATATAGGGGAAGATGTAACGGCTAGTTTTTTTTAAAAAAAAACGGCTAGTTTTTTTTATAAAATTTTTTGAATTTTATAAAGGTTTTAAAAGATTTTGGTTTGGAAAATGGAAAATTGGAAACTAGCCGTTGGAACCCGACTTTGGCGAGCTCGTCTAATCTTCGGCGAGGGAGAGTTCGGCGAGCGGTTTAGCGACTTAGGCGGTGTGGGTTAGCGAGCAATGGCGAGGGATGGCGAGGGGTTTGGCGAGGGGTTCAGCGAACCCACTCCCCCCAGCCTAAGGAAATGGGACTCGTCATATACTCAATCGTTCAGAGCTATTTGGATTAAAATATATGGTGTTCCGGTCAATTATTGGGACCCTATTACCTTTCAGGCCATTGCTGAAATTTGGGAGGGTTCTGGTGCCGTTTGAAGTTTGCAATAAAACAAAGGATGTTGGGATTTCCAAGACAGTTGCCAATTAGAATCATGAGTCGCCCTTCTCGATTTTTGTAATAATATTCTCGAAGATCAAAACGTCGCCAGTAGTAATTTGAATTGTAATGAGTATGGTGGGTCAAAAGCCCAATCTGTTAACGTGGGCCAATCTCCATGTGATAATTGTTTTTACAATATGGGCCTCTCCAATATTCCGGACCTCAATAATCCCATTCCCAAGTCCGGCTCATCTTCGGCCATCAAGATTCAGACAAAAAATTACAAATAAAAAAAGACTGATAATCGAAACAACAGGAGAGTGATGTCAGTAAAGTTCAGAGACATAATTAAAACTTCTTCACAAGGGAGAAGGCGTTCGGTTGCTAAAGGACCAAAAGAAAAGGCGGTTGAGATCGTAAGCCAGTCGGGGACCGACCAAATTTCCGCTTCTTCATCCACATCTGTTGAAATTTGTAAAACGATTGAAATTGGGGAATCAATTGGTTATAAAATGAACGGACTGGAGAAAGAAATTGCTGCTACCATCAATGGAGAGGGTGATAAAACAGTTGCTCAATGAATTGTCTCTCTATTAATCTTTGTGGTGCTGGTAACTCGCGCAAGCCAGATTGGATTAGGCGACTCAAGGTAGAACATCAGATTAATTTTCTCAGCTGTCAAGAGACGCAGTTTGAGAGAGCTCAAGATATAAAAATCGATCGACTCTGGGATAACTCTCCAATGGAGTCGGCAACTGTTGATGCTAGAGGAAGATCTAGAGGACTTTTCTGTATTTGGAGTCCAGGTCTGTTCTCGGTTACCAATATTATAAAAAATAACCACTTTATTATTGTTTCTGGCATTTTGTAGAAGATACACATGGATGAGCCCCGATGGTAAATGTCTTAGCAAGATTGACAGATTTTTAGAGTGTCGTTTTTTCTCAATGTTTGGGTGAATGCTTCGGCTACTGTTCTTCCCATGCGCTTTTCAGATCATTGTCCGATTATTCTCTCTTCTGATTTTTATGATTATGGCCCCTGCCCGTTTTGGTTTTTCAATTCTTGGCTTAACATTGAAGGTTTTCGAGATATTGTAATTTCTTTGTGGGTCTCGGTTGTTGAAGCTCCTCGACCTGATATTGCCCTTTTTAAAAATTACAAAGATTGAAGGCTGACATTAAGAATTGGAGGTGCATGACAAAGAATCAGGAGTCAATAGAGCGTGACAGATTACAAAGCCGTGTTGACGATTTAGAGATTATAGTCGAAGATAGAGATCTTTCATCTCCTGAAAGACTTGAAAGGAGAAATTGCAAAAAGAAAATTATGGAGATTGAAAACATTATTGCTAAAGATTTACAGAAAAAGGCCAAAATCAAATGGGATATTGAGGGGTACGAGTGTGACAACCAAAAATTTATTTACACGTATAAAATACAATTTGACGCTTAAACGTACAATCGAATGACAAAATGGTCCAAGAATGTAAAATTATAAGAAAGTTATTGTTAAGACTTTTTATTAAGTCATTTTGAGATATTATTTTAGTTAGAAATTTGGTCATTGCGACCGAAGAGCAAAAAGGGAAATAAATGACCAAAAGTGAAAACTTTGTTGCCAATTGCTTAAAATATAATATCTCAAAATCTAGAAGAAATTGAGAAAAAGTCCTCAAGGATACTTTGGTAGTATTTGAGATAACAAAAATATAGGAAAAAGATTCAGGCCATCTGGATTTATAACGAAGGAGTTATGAAGGTTTTAAAATGGCCCAAAAATGACAAAAATGACCAAAGAGTCATTTTCAAGGGTTAATAACGGGAAATCTACTAAGAATCAAACTTAAGTCAGTAAGGGAATAATGTAAAGCTTTTTTTTTTTTTGAACAGCAGCAATTCATTAAAGGCAAGCAAGTAGCTCAAACCCAAAAAAATAAAAGTCCAGATTACATCAATTTAGCAGTTACAAATTTCAGACACCGGGTCTTTGACCCATTTCTCCCAGACTAACTTTCTACATTTCCTGTTTCTTGCATCGATCCACACATGTGCAAGAATCTGGACTTCCGCTGCTAACTCCAACTCCGTTTTGACCTCCTTTTTGAAAATGGCCTTATTGCGAAATGACCATATCACCCAAACATACGTTAGACATATTGCTTCTGTCACCTCTGCTAGCCAAGCAGGTCCCACAAACATTCTTTTTTGGTTGATGAGATCTGCACTCGTCAAAGGAAGCTCACCAAGACATTGCCACCATTCTCGAACCTCCTTCCATACATGCTTCGCAAGATTGCACCGCACAAATACATGATCTTCATTATCATTTTCCTGGTTACAAATCCTGCAGCTCGAGGGAGCATCTAGTCCAATCCTCCTCAGGTTCTCCAATGTCGGGGGTCTGCCGCATAACACCCGCCATGCAAGGATGTTGACTTTGCATGGGATAAGCTTATTCCACTCCCATGTTGCATCACCATGAGGGAGATGATGCTTATCAAAGTAATTGGAATAAGAGCAAACCGAGAACCCATTAGACCTGTCAAGCTCCCATCGAAGAACATAGCCACCATCATCCGAAGTTTCCCTTCCGATCAAATCAGCGAATCTTAGGTTTAATTTATTCAAGTTAGATGGGAGACTGGAAATAGTCCCCCAACAGCCCGAGTTGATTCTTCTTGCCCCCGATAGTGCACCATTGGCCCCGTGTATCGCCCTTATTACATCTTTCCACAGCCCCGGTTTTGAATCAAGAAATTTCCACCACCATTTGCCCAAGATGGCATAGTTTTGCCCCCTTAGACTACCGATACCGAGTGTAACGTCCCAAATTCCGTAATAAAATTTTCATTTTTAAAAGCGATTTAAATACATAAAAAGGCTTGCCAACTAAAAACCATCCAATTTAAAACTTAGTATCTAAACATATAAAACGTACTTATCAAAACATTTACAAACATTATATAGCGGAAGACTTAATCGTTGAAATCTCCAGATGAGGTACAGTTGTGCCGTGCTCCAAGCTCAAGCCAGTATTTACCTGAAAAACATTTAGGGTGAAAGGGTAAGCACAAAGCTTAGTGAGTTCCCCAAAAATATCACACGATCCTTCACAAAAACATCGTACGACTCTCGGGCCCACCCCGATCCGTCGGTAAACATCGTATGACTCTCGGGCCCACCCCGATCCGTCGGTAAACATCGTATGACTCTCGGGCCCACCCCGGTCCGTCGGTAAACATCGTAAGCACAAATAATCACATTATCACACAAAGTAATAAGGACTATCTACGTATGTAATATCACCCATAGTAAAGTGAGAAGACTCACCTGATGCGCGACCTTAAGCTAGACAGCACTCCCCATGAGTGCCTGCAGATCCCGACAATTCACACTTCCTAACAAGGATAAACCCCACTTAGAACTTTCTAAATCCCGAACGGAAAAATCCTATAAGTCCAATATCCAAAACCTTCAAGTTTGACCAAAAGTCAAACTTATCAAAAAGTCAACGACCAACAAAAGTCAACGCTGGTCAAACAGACAGATAGCGCCGCTATCTTCAAAGATAGCGCCGTTATCTACACTGTTCAGCCATTTTCTCCATTAAGTGCTTAATCCGTTCAGACAGAAGCTCCAACTTTCAGGAGTTGTCCAAAACAGTTCCTTAACTCATGAAAACGTAATTTCAACCACCAATCCTAGCCAAACAAGCTCATGGTGACAAATCTAACTCCAAAAAATGAAGAATAACAACTCAAAACTTCATTCACAACCATACTAAGACTAGGCTTGGGTTTTTCTCAAGGATTCAGAGACTTAAAGGAGAAGAACTCATCCTTAGCCTCTAAATCCCACCCTCATCCAAGATATGGAGCCATCATTGTCTTGAAAGCTTAGAAATAGCTTTATAACTCCATTAACAACAAGAACTAAGGAAAACAAGCTTCAAGAACACTTATAATGGTCCATGAACATCTAGATCTTGACTCCTTCTAAGCACCACCTTCTCTAGAACACTTAGCCACCTTCTTCTTCTTCCAAAACCTTCACAAACCCAAAAATGGAGCTCAAAACACCGTGGAAGCTTTAGAGAGGGTTTAGGGATGTTCTCTGGAGTTCTAGAGGTAAAATGACGAAGTAGGAGGTGATAAGTAGCTTAAAAATGACTTAAATCACGAAAATAAACAATTTTTCCCGCTTCAGATGAGATAGCGCAGCTATCTCCAGACCCCTGCATCGCGAACAGTCTGACTCAGCGACTGATACGGGATTTGCCGAGATAGCGCCGCTATCTCTATAGATAGCGCCGCTATCTATCAAATTTCACCATTTTCCTTATTTTGTCTTTATTAAATGCCACCCTCTCGATACTTGGTTCCGGGCTTTACACATTGACTCGTTAAGACTCGAAACTTGACTTTTCAGGATTAGGGTCTTACACCGAGCCCACCTTGATCCTTTGATCCCAAGATTTTATCCCAACTGATCCAAGCAACTTTCCTCTTTTCATCACTTCCCCCCAAAAAAATTTCATTCGAATCCTTTCTAATTCTTTAATAACTTTATCGGGTGCCTTATACAAAGAGAAAAAATACGTCCTAAGAGCTCCAAGGACCGCTTTGCAAAGTGTTAACCGACCACCAAATAAGAGTGATTTTGCCTTCCATTTTGAGAGTTTTGCTCGAAAATTTTCTATGCTTGGTTCCCAATATAATGCTCTCCCCATCGGGACCACAATTGGAAGTCCTAAGTAACAAAAGGGAAAAGATCCCACTTGACATCTAACCAACCGGGCTATACGATCCACCTCCACCTGTGGGCACATGATACCAAATATTTTACTTTTATTTAAATTGACTTTGAGCCCCGATGCAAGCTCAAAGCATCGCAATATGCGAAGTAGGTTTCGAGCATTCATGACGGACCATTCCCCAAAGAAAATTGCATCGTCGGCGTATTGTAGATGCGAGATAACCGGACCACCTCCGGGAGACACAGGCCTTTAAAAATATTCTGTTCTTTGGCAGATTCCATGGCACGATGCAGCCCCTCAGCTACGATAATAAATAAAAATGGAGCAAGTGGATCGCCCTGCCTTACCCCCCTCTCGACATTGAATTGATTTGTGGGAATAATGTAAAGCTTGTTCCCACCTTTCAAAAGGCATAAAGTTTACAAGTTTTGGATTTCATATGAAGTAATTATGCCCTTGCAAAATAGAGGAAAAATAAAGAGAAAAAAAGTTGGAATATTTTGCTAAGGCTGGAATAAGGGGTATTCTTGTCATTTAACATTTAAATCCAGCCCCTGGTTTCCTTTATACCGTTTTTGCTTCTGGGAAAGAGGGAGAAAGAAAAGACGGGATCGAGAACAAGGAAAGGAAATTGAGAGAACTCAAACTCGCACCCAAAGGTGCAATTCACGTGAAATCTAAGAGCGAAGTCGATTAGGGCTTGAAATCTGTATAGTGGGTCACGTTTTTCTTCAAACCAAGGCAAGGAGGAGCTGCTACAGCAGCTTTCAGCAACATCAAAGAGAAGACGAAGAAGTCTCGTCGCCGGCGCTGCTGCCGGCGGTTTCCGGTGGCCGACGACCAGCAATGTCAAGGGGGGAGCCGAGAAATCCTTCCTTATGTCCAATTTCATGTTCAATCAACATTAATTTCAGCATTTTGAGTATTGGATAGAAAGATTGAAAATGGTATAATTGATATTTCAAACCCTAGTTTGATTAAATCTGAAAATTTGGTTAATGCATGTTGGATTTGAGCATGGTTTTGATTTCTATCACTTTTATGTGTTCAAAATCATATATGGATTTAAGTTTTGGAATATTTGGTTTGAGATTCTTGAGTGCATGTTTTACAAACTATTGAATGCATGAAGAACTCTTGGTAGTAAGTTGGGATTCTAAGGAAATCAAGAACACATGAGTTACTTGCTTGAAAAATATTATTTTTACCCTTTTAAATGCTTTAAGTTATGAGTATTTTGCTTAGTAATAAACTGAAATAATGAAAGAATCAAGAACATTAAACTTGGTGTTTAGAAAATTTGACAGCTTTGACTTTTCTGCCAAAGTCAAACAATAGACTAAAAATCAATTACTTGGAATTGGCTTGTCATATGAGAAATTGAGTTTGGATATATGAAATACTATATGTAATAAGTTATAAATACCAAAGAATCAACATTATAAAGTTGGTTTGCTAGGTAACAATCAAGTGGCAAAAGAGGGACAAAAATTGACTTGTAAAAGTCTAAAATGGGACAAGAATTTGGAAATTGAGGTTTGAGATTAAAAAGATAGTTAAAATATGATTTATGAGACATGTTTAAATTTGAAAATGGTAACATTGAATTGGGGTTACAAGTGTTTGGTTAAACATCTTATAAAGTATCGTTTAGTCATAAAAATACTATAATCGAGCTATTTTTAGTTCAATTGTCGTTTTAGACCTAAGAAGCAAAAGTTTGAGAATTGACCTTAAGACTTGAATACTATGGTACCTTGTCATATAATTATGCTAGATTAAAAGAAATAACCAAGTTTGGGTCAAGAAAGAAGGTGTTTTGGTTAATTTTAAAAATTGATCAAAATAGCCGCGGTTGAACTAAAAGTTACCGTTTTAGCAAATACGAGCCTATATGAGTATGAAATGAAATTATATAAACATTTATGCGTTGTTGGGTGGTTTTGACAACAAAATATGTAAAAAGTGTGATGTTTAAAAATAATTTTTAATTTTATAATTTTAACGGCAAATTTGCCAAAAATAGAATAAAAGAGCGAAACGAAAGATATTTTGACATCTAGGCATTGATATTGTTTTATAAACATGTTAGGATCATAAAGTTACTAAAATTTCATGTTAAAACCCATGAAAACACAATTAGGAAAAGTAGGATGCCTAAATAGGAAAACGGTCAAAAAGTGCCGAAATGAAAAATGGGTTAAAAGGTTCCGTGAAGCTTTATACATGTTCTAAACACTATTGGTACATTTTTGGGTTATATAAAAATGACTTAAACAAGAGTTTACACGAATTTTGGACTAAGTTGTCGAAATGGGACAAAAAGGGTAAAATTGTCCAAAATTGTTTTTATGGTTTAAGACCCATACTTAGCCACCGAAATGAACTTAGATAACGAGTAGAAGTAGTCTAAGAACGAGTAGACAAATTTTTTATGTTTAGTTGTTAAATAAGTTCTAACGTTTTATTAAATTAATAGAGGTTTGAAGGATGTTTGAAAGCAACGAAAAGCTAGAGAATGTGGATTAGTGTAGCTAGACGTACCTAGCTACTAAGGTGAGTACATGTGGCTTTTTACCACTATGGGGTGCATGGAAAATTGTTGACAAAGCTTTTATGTGATTTTTGATATTAAATGATATGCAAATCGTTCTACTTATGTTACAAAAATGAAAGTTTTATGCAATGATTTTGAAATAACGTTTTGACATCAAGCCTACGATGATTACGAAAATATGTTCTGGCATATAGCCTACTCTGTTACTGAAATATTATTTTCGCTTCAAGCCTACTATGCTTATGAAAGAATATTTTGGTAGTAAGTTTACTATGTGTTCATGTTATGAATATGTTTCAAAATAATAATGGCTATATGCGTTATATGATTTGATTCTTATATAAGTTTATGAAAGATTTAAATTGTTAATGTTTACGTTATTGCACATGCATCTCATGACATATTGTAATTTCTTGTGCAAAAGATAAGTAGTGTTTTCTGCATGCATAGAGTGTGATTGCATGAGTCAGCGAGGTCCGGACATGTCCCCGTAACGGGACAAGACTCTACTGGGATGGTACCTCCTGTCGCGAAGTAGAAGTCTCCTACGATGCCATTATAGGATGATTTGTTCTCCTATTTTGGCCAGCTTTGGTCTTTATAGGCCTCAAGACGCGGTATATAACCGCCAGCTATTGTCACAAATGTGACATGGTCTTTTAGACCTAAGACGCGGGTAAGAAAACCCGCCAGCTTTTTATTTGTGTGCGAATCATGCATTGCATACTTGCATATTCTCATGAACTATGTTAACTTGTAAAAGAGAGATAAACTATCTTCTACTTTGAGAGTATTGCTTGATGAACCGACTTTTAATGACGTTTTGGAATTAAAGAATATTTTATATGAGTCGATTTTTCGAAGAGAATTTTGGAAGTAAATTTCATTATTATGACTTCGGTTGTAAAGAAGTTTTTGGAAAGTTAAAGTCATTCGTATGACTTATTTCGCAAATTATTTTGAAAAGAAATGTGACAAGTTTATAATATTTATTATAAAACATTTTCAATAATGTTTTGAGTCTAAAACCCATGTAGCTCACGAGACATATTTGTCTTACGTATTTTATTTTAAGTCATGTATCCCAGGTTCTAGACACGAGAGATAGTAGCAAGTAGATGACCCGAGGAGATTGAGATTTTAGATGGAGCGAATTCTGGCTCATGTACTGGTTTGTAATCCTAACTTGTTTTCTATGGTTTAGATTTGATATAAAGTTGTAACCCCCGAAGTTGTTTATACATTTTCTTGAAACTTAATTGTTTTTGTTGGGACCAAATTTTTAAGACATGACACGAGGTCATAAGAAAAGTTTTTAAAGCTTGACAATTTGTTCTATAAAGAAACACGGTTCTTGAAATATGAGATTTTTCAATATCGAGTTTTATAAAATACTACACTAGTTATTGTGATTTTAGCGCTATTGCGCTTTTGGCGTTAATGCGCTTTTGGCGCTATTACGCTTTTGGTATTAATGCGCTTTTAAAATTTTTTTATGAAAATCGGGGTGTTACAACGAGAACAGTAAATTTTTCCACTGTTTTATCATTGGAAACAAAAAGAAGTGTAGAATCAATGGTTTAAATGTCAATGGTGTTTGGACTAAAGACCCGATTATTATTAAAGATGTTGTTTTCAAAGTCTTTAAAGAAAAATTTGATGAAAAAGTGCATAGCCGGCCCAAATATGTCAACCTGTTATTTAATAAACTCTCCCAAAGTGATCAAAACAGCCTTGATCGCCCTTTTACTATGGAGGAAATTGAAAAAGCGGTTAAAAGTTGTGGTCGTGACAAAGCGCCGGTTCCGGACGGCTTCTCGTTTGGTTTCCTAAAAGATTATTGGGATGTTGTCAAAGATGATATATTCTCATTTATTAAATCTTTTGAGACCTCTGGTGTTATTAGTAGGGGTTGTAATGTTTCCTTTATCTCTCTTGTCCCAAAATGCAAAGACCCGCTTTCTCTTAAAGACTATAGGCCGGTGAATTTAATTGGTTGCATGTATAAAATCCTTTCGAAAGTGCTTTCTTCTAGAAGTAAAGAGGTCATTGGTAACGTTGTTATTCCGGAGCAATCCGCTTATATTAAAGGAATGAGCATTCTTGATGGCCCTCTAATTCTAAATGAATTGTTTACTTGGGCTAAGAAGGTCGGTAGAAAAATTCTTATCTTTAAAGTGGATTTTGATAAGGCGTTTGACTCTTTAAATTGGGAGTTTCTTGATTCTAATATGATGCAAATGAACTTTGGAGATAGATGGAGAAAATGGGTGCATGGTTCGCTTTCCTCGGGTAGAGCTTCTATTCTTCTCAATGGTTCTCCCACGATGGAATTCGAGATCAAGAGGGAAGTTAGACAAGGTGACCCTCTTTCTTCCTTTTTATTCGCAATTGCCATGGAGTCTCTTATGATCTCATTAAAAGAAGCGTGTGATAAACACATTTTTCATGGTCTTACTCTCCCGGGTAATGGGCCTATTCTCTCTCATCTCATTTACACGGACGATGTAACTTTTATAGGAGATTGGTCGGAGCATAATCTTATCAACCTCAATAGGATACTTAGATGTTTCTATATGGCCTCGGGACTTAAAGTCAATTTCCACAAAAGTAAGGTGTTTGGAGTTGGAGTGGAAGACAATGAATTATCTCGTTTTGCTAGCATTCTATCATGTGAGCCGGCTAAATTCCCCTTTATTTATCTTGGTCTCCCCATTGGGGCCAATATGAAAATTGCGAAAAATTGGAAGCCCGTTGTTGAGAAGTTCAAAGTTAAACTTTCTTTGTGGAAGGCTAAGATGCTCTCTTTTGGGGGAAGACTAACCCTTGTTAAATCCGTCCTAAGTAGTCTTCCTTTATTCTACTTTTCTTTATTCAAAGCTCCGAAAGGTGTTATTCATTCATTGGAATCGATTAGGAAAAACTTCTTGTGGGGAGGTGATGAGAAGAAAAGAAAATTTCATTGGGTAAAGTGGGAGAATGTTATCCGCCCTAAATCCAAAGGTGGCCTTGGAGTAGGCTCGCTTAGCACTATAAATGTTGCTCTCCTTGCTAAGTGGTTATGAAGTCTTAAGGTTGATTCGAAAAGTCTTTGAAGTTCTTATATCAAATCCATGCACAATATTTCTGATTGGGACTATGCTCTGCTCGCCAAAAAAGCTTTAAAAGGTACTTGGTTGTCTATTGTTAATATTACTCAAGATTTTGATGATCTTGGTATCTCGTTCCATGATTTTTTTGTAAGAAAATTTGGTGATGGCTGCAATACTTTCTTCTGGAAGGATTGCTGGATTGATCGTTCTCCCTTGATGAAGATTTACCCAAAACTTTATGCTTTGGAATCCAACAAAAACTGCCTCGTTTCTGATAGAGTTTGTCCCCTTGCTTGGACTCCTGTTTGGAATTGGAAGAGAAACATTCGGAGTGGGGCGGAGCAAGATCACTTGGCTTTTATTTGTGATAGAATTGCACAAGCGAACTTTATTTCAGAAGCTGATAAATGGTGCTGGAAACCAAACAGTGATGGGGTTTTCTTGGTTTCCTCTTGTAGAATCATCATGGAAGATAATTTTTTCAAGAATCTCTTTTAAAATTTCAATGGATTAATTGGATCCCTCGCAAAGTCAACTGCTTCATATGGCGCTTTATGCAAAATCAGATCCCTGTTTTGTCAAATCTGGATTCTAGAGGTGTAAACGTGGAGTCGATCACCTGTAAGGTCTGCAGTAACGGAGTTGAATCTATTGATCATCTCTTCTTCAGTTGTCCGTTTGCGAAATGTATCTGGAGTTGGTTCTACAAATGGTCTTCGTTTCTCCGAAAGCCCCTGAAGGTCTTATTGACCTTGTTAATTTAATAGACAGCAGTCGGCTTAGTAAAAGGTTTTAAGTGATGAAGTTTGGGCTTATCTACTCAACAGCGTGGTTCATTTGGAAGTCGAGAAATGATTATATCTACAAGAAATCCAGTAGATCTTTCGCTATCACGGTGGATAACATTAAGCTTAATTCATTTAATTGGTTTAAACTTAGAAATAGGATTGATAATCTTGAGTGGAATGTATGGCAATTCTCTCCTATTTCTTACTGTAATACTTTATAAATTTTTGTAATGTTTTTTCCTGCTAGCTCCTGGCTAGTCTTAATAAATGGCCGTTCTAAAAAAACTGAAGGGATATTACCAATGGCAAAATTATCAGCAGTTAATGAGAAGGACAAATCGATGATGGTAATACCGATGATTTCTGCCAGAAATCATCATCATCAATGATGTTGCATGTACGTGTTGATCGTGTTGATGATTATCACGATGATATTGATGATCACCAAAATTATCGGTATTGCTAGTACCCATCGTCCATGATGTGTTTAATGATGCCAATGAACCCCTCTTATTATTCAACAGTGAAAGTTATTGTGTTGATTCAAGTATTACTGTCATGATTAAATTAGTGGTTGCTACCATTATGAAATTGACTAAACTTTAAAATCAAATCCTTTTTTTTTTTTTGATAACCGAGGACCCCACCCGACCCATCCTTTGGATGACCCTGATGAAGCAACCTCGGGGCCCATGCACACCTGGCAGCAGGGTGGTCTGGGTCAATCACCTACGGGGGTAGAGAGGTGGCCAGTGGCCATCCCCTGATTGAAACCTAACACTCCCTATGGGGAAAGGGAGGGAGTGGGATTAGAACTTGGAACCTCTTTATAGGGGAAGAGAAAGAGTCCAAAGCCTTATCCACTAGGCCATCAGGGTGATGGTTAAAATCAAATCCTTTTGTGGTGTCAAGAAACCGATCTATGAATTGGTTATTCAGTTCTCATTGGATTTTACCTTGGTTTTTGTGGCAATGAAGATACGGTAAGCATTCACAGATTCACAGATGGTAATGTCAAATCTATAAAATGTCCATTATCTTCAATTTCTTGATTCCTTTATCGTTTTCCTATTCATATGCAGGGAGCAGCTACTCCTCGAGCTGAATTTGCTCTTGTCAATTACACTTATCGTGATTCTTACAGTTGTGCATATATTTCCTTATGATTATCGTGATATTGATTTCTTCTTGCTTGCAGGTCTCGATTGTAAGGCTTTCTGTGATTTGCTGTGCAATCGTTTTGTAATTCTATTTTTTTATGAAATAAAAAGCCACAGAAATTTCCGAGTTCTTGTTAGTTCTTATCTGAGCTTTAACTTGTGTTGAGAGAGAGAGAGAGGGTTTTGTTTTTTTAATTACTCTTTAAGGGTAAATTACAGTTTTGGTCCCTGTGGTTTGCCACTACTTTCAGTTTTAGTCCAACTTTTAAAATTTCACGTTGATGGTCCTTATGGTGGCCAAAATCTTGCAGTTTTGGTCCATTGGCCAGCAAAAAGACCAATTTACCATTTTTAATTTCTTTTTCAATTTTCTTTTAATGTTTTATTCATTAAATCGATTAAAAAAAGAAAAATAAACAAAACCCACCCCACTCCCACTCCCACTCCCACTCCCCCTCCCCCCGTCTCTCTCTGCTGCAAAAAGGTTACACCCACCCTATACGTTCTCACCGCCCCGTTAAAATCGGTTGTAAAAAGACCAGCGAGATCCTTCCGAACCACCATGTCGTCCTCAATAAACACCAACCTCTTGAGCATTGAAAAAGAATAGATGAATCTGAACTTTTTACCTTCTACCAGTCTGATGGATGGTTTTTGAAAGGTCAACATGGAATGGAGCTTTCAGGGTCAAGGCAAAGTCGGACTTTTTTAGGCAACTTGGAAAGGAAATCGCCTCTCAGGCTTGTAACGAAATTGCATTTGTTCCTTCTCATGTGTTTTGAATCTTCGTCAGTTGACAACAATGGTTTTTTTCTTCAATTTGATTTTAGGATTTGAAACTATAAGATCTTAGCATCACCAAATAAACTTTCAAGGATCTAATGTCCTGAAAGCAATGACCTAAGAAACGAATCTAACACTTGACGACAAATTGCTTATCTCTCTTAGACAAATTGTCGAACACTTGGTGTTGACAATCTTGCACATCAGAAAACCATGAATAATCGACCTTTTTAACAGACTCACGAATTTACCAGCATTCTTCTTCTTCTCGAATCATTATCTATTAACTTCCCCCGAATCCTCTCTTTTTTCTTCTTCATCTCAAATCGATATCTCGAACCATTCGACAGTAAATTGGACACCGAGACAGAAAAGAGATTTTGTTGTAATTCAGACAAACAATCCGGAAATTAGTATCGTAAACTAATTCCGAATAATGAAAAAAACCCAAAGCAGACGGATCGACAAATAATATTGAGAATTATGTATCGATTAGTCGCTAATAATTAATTCAATTATTATTATATTACCCAATTTCGTCCAGAAATCAGATTTGATCCTACGCGACCAGATCTAATTATAGAAAGGTAGAAGGAGACTGTCCCGTTATCGGACGAAACAAAATACGAGACAAAATATTAAAACCAACCTGAAGATCGTTGATTAGTGTCCTTGAGACTGCACGGATTGACTCCTGTCCTTAAAGGTTTTTACGGCACTCGACGGCTGTAAGCTTTCAGCGTAAACCCCAGGATTTAATGCAGAATATCGTTCGTTCCAACAGCTATGGAAGAACAGATAAACGCAAAGCGAATACTCGGAAACCACAGAGAGAGAAATCGCAGAGAGAGAGAGAGCAGAAATTGAGGTGTTAATAAATGAGACCCCAGAGGCCCTATTTATAGGGGTCCGAAATTATCAGATAACAATTGATTTGAATTTGAAAAAGATTCAAATTCTGGATAAAATCTAATCCAAAATCGGATCTGATAGACTTTATCCCGATTTTCGAGTCTGCTAAGGCGCGCGGCGCGGTTCCTTGTTTTACGCGACGCGCGTACCAGTAGACCGGGTCGGTCCAACCGATCCGACCCGAACCCCATTAAAAATAAAAGCTCCTCAGCTCCCAGCGACCGATGCGTCGTGCGAAGTGCAAAGTGCGCCTAATCGCGCCATCTCGCGCCCACGGCCCGGCTCGGCGTGCGTGTGGGCTTAGCCCATCCCTTAACCCACTAAAGCCTTTGAAGGCTTAGTAAAGGAATGGGGTTATAAACCCACAAAACTTTCTCTCCCCCACCAATGTGGGATACAAGGAAAATCACCAACTTGTGAATTCCTTAAAATTCCAACAATCCCCCACCAAGTTGGAGAGTTTCCTTTCATTCAGACAAATGACGTCACCTGGGTGTCACGAAGATTAAACCCAAGTTTATGTGAATAAACAAGAAGAGACCGATCCAATGGTATCCTTATAGGTTTAAACCAAGAACCTTATGACCTCTCCAGTTTACCCCCACACATCACCTGCCGTCTTTGCGTTCTCACTGAGCGCGAATATGGCCATGCGCTATAAATCCTTTTCATGACCCTCTAGAAGATAAACCACTGATCTTCATTTGAGGCGGCACCACCTCTAGGTCATATATGCAAAGTTTTACAACATCTTCGTTGCTTAGATGTCTCCAAAACTTTGTTACGAGCCTTAGCTCAACCTCGTTCTCGGCAACGAACGTACTATCCTACCTCACATGGATCTATCATTTGATAGTACCTTGTATCGTCAGTGACTTCGTTATTACCCTTTAAACTTAAGAATTAGGAGCACTAATGTCAAGTTGGGTTTCCATCACTGAACGGTTCTATAGCGGTTTTAGACCCATGACTCTCGTGGTAGATTGTACCAAATCTCTCGTCAGAGGTTTGGTAAGTGGATCTACCAAGTTCCTACTCGTCTTGACATAGACAACCTTGATGGTACCACTTTCAATTAGTTGTCTCACAAAGTTGTGTCGCAGACCAACGTGTCTTGACCTCGTATTACTAACCGCATTATATACTTTAGACAGTGTGGCCTCACTGTCACAGTACACGGGTATAGTTGGCATTGGAATATCCCATAATCGGATATCCAAGAGTAGATCTTTAATCCACTCTGACTCTTTTCCTGCTGCTGCTAGGGCAATAAGCTCAGCTTCCATCGTTGAGTGGGCTATACATGTCTGTTTCTTGCTCGCACAAGAAATAGCTCCGCCAGCTAGAGTATAAATCCAACCACTTGTGGATTTAGAATCACTGATGTGATCTATCCAGGTGGTATCGGAATACCCTTCTAGTATTCCGGAAGTTGATGTATATGTCAACTCAAAGGTACTTGTCCTTTTCAGGTAACCCAGTACTCTACTCACTGTCTTCCAGTGCTCCATCCCTGGATTGACAGTATACTGACTTAGTTTGCTTACAACGAAAGCAATGTCAGGTCGAGTGCAATGCATAGCATACATCATGCTGCCAATCGCACTCGCATACTCCAATTGAGCCACCGCTATACCAGAGTTGATTTTAAGTTTCACACTTGATTCAAAAGGAGTGGTGAACTCTTTAATGTTCAAGTGTTGGAACTTTTTAAGAACTTTCTCTATATAGTGAGATTAACTTAAAGAAATCTCATTACCAATTCTTTTCACCTTGATACCAAGGATGGTATCTACTTCTCCTAGATCTTTCATCTTAAAGTTCGAGGATAGGTATTTTTTCGTCTCAAGAATACCTTCAAGGTGAGTATCGATGATCAACATATCATCAACATATAGACATATGATAACTGTGTATTCGGCAGTGCATTTAGAATAAACACACTTGTCAGCACTATTGTGCTGAAATCCGAACGCAGTCACAGTGGCATCAAACCTCTCATGCCATTGTTTAGGAGCCTGTTTCAACCCGTACAAGGACTTAATAAGTCTACACACTTTATTTTCCTGTCCAGGTATCACAAACCCTTCCAGTTGCTCCAAATAGATCTCCTCCTTGAGATAACCATTTAGGAAGGCTGTCTTCACATCCATTTGATGAATGTACAGTCCTTTCAAAGCTGATATTGCTACGAGAGTTCTAATAGAACTGATTCTAGCAACTGGGGCATAAGTATCGAAATAATCGATCCCTTCCTTTTTCATGTAGCCTTTAGCAACTAATCTTGCTTTATAGGCAGATATGGATCCATCTGGATGATATTTTCTTTTGAAAATCCACTTGGATCCTATGGGCCTCTTTCCCTTGGGTAGATCAGCTAGCTCCCAGGTACCGTTACCCATAATTGAATCCATTTTGTCATTGATTGCTTCTTTCCACAATGGAGCATCTCTAGACGTCATGGCTTCATTGAAGGTCTTAGGGTCATCATCCAAGTTAACGGAGAAAAATGATCTCTCTCTTCACTTTCTTTTGTGTCCTTTCGACCAAGTAAGAGAAAAAATCATCTCCTAGATTTTTCTCTTTTCTAGTCCTTGTACTTCTCCTTGGTTCTTCTACAACATTATAAGGTTGGATATTTTCTCGAGAAGTACTAGGTGCTATTGTGGGGTTTGTGTTTTCAACATCTTTTGAAAACTTGTCCTCAAAGAATTCCACATCTCTGGATTCAACTACAACACCTGATTCATCATCCAATAGTCGGTAAGCCTTGCTGTTCTGAGCATATCCAATGAATGTGCTCTTCATAGCTCGAGCTCCCAATTTGGATCTCTTGGGATCAGGTGTTCGATAGTAGGCTCTGCACCCCCACACTCTCAAATAATCAATATTTGTTTCCTTCCTTTCCACAGCTCATAAGGACTCACAGGAATCACACGACTAGTGATCCTGTTGTGCACATAGCAAGCGGTCAATAACGCTTCCCCCACATATTATGTGGCAAGCCGGATTGGTTCAACATACAGTTGACCATTTCGACTAAGGTTCGGTTCTTTCTCTCAGCCAAACCATTCTGTTGGGGAGTGAACGGTGAAGTTCTTTCGTGTTTGATTCCTTTCTCTTTGCAGAAGGCATCAAAGTCACGATTAAAGTATTCTCCACCTCTATCCGAGCGAAGAATCTTTATGTGTTTCTCATGTTGATTTTCGACCTCGGCCTTATACAGTTTGAATGCGTCAAAGGCTTCGTCCTTAGTTCGCAACAAATAAACATGTAGATAACGGCTCGAGTCATCACAGAACGTTATGAAATATCTCTTGCCTCCTCGCATGAGGATTCCATTTAGTTCACAGATGTTAGAGTGGATAAGTTCTAGTAATGATGTATCACATTTAACGCTTGGAAAAGGTTTCTTTGTAAACTTAGATTTTACACAAGTTTCGCATTTTTCAAATTCTTTATTATCAAATTTTAACATTCCTTTAGATTGCATCTTTTCAATGTTTTTAAAATTTATGTGTGCTAAACGTTTGTGCCATAAAGAAATTGAACAAGCGATATAAGCAGAAAAATTAACTTCATTAATTTCAAAACCAGTTACATCATCACTACCAGTACCACTACTATCACTAGCAGTACTGCTACTATCACTACCACTATCACTAACTCCATCACTGAAATCAAAATCTAACACAGACACATCAGGACCCAATCCTTCGCGATCAGCAGCTCCTTCGACCAAGTTAAGCCGATACATTCCACGCGTGTTGATGGCTTGACCAACGAAGAAGTCATTCCTTGTGAATTCCACACGTCCATTTTGAATCACCAGCTTGTACCCATTATTGTCAAACTTATCAGCCGATACGAGTCCCTTCGAGATTCCAGGAACATGCAACACAACCTGGAGAGTGACTCTACAACCGTTGCGGAATTTCAACACCACTGTGCCTTTGCCGCGAACTCGTACTCAATGTCCATCAGCACAAACCACTACAGTCCCCTCAGGCATGGGGCCATAGGTGCGGAAGCTCGACTCGCTTCCACAAACATGCACTGTGGCTCCAGAATCCAAGAACCAGCCTCAGGCCGCCACTGCCCGTGTGAGAGAGGAAATTGTGTTGACCCCTCCAAGACCCACATTCGCCACAAGGTGGGTAAGTTCCTCAACAGCATTTGCGGAACCAGTAGGGGGACCAGATTTTCGTTGAGAGCATTCCCTTGTATAGTGCCCGGTCTCTCCGCAGACGTGGCACTTTCCGGTCTTCTTTGGTTGGTTGTTGTTATGATGCTGACGGTTAGGCTTGAAATCCTTCTTCTTGGGACCAAAGCCTTTCTTGTTCTTAGACCCATGTTTGCCCTTTTGGCCAGAACCCCCACCAGACACGAAGTTTACACCCGATCCGACTTTACTTCGTTTGTCCCTGTTGCGAGTTTCCTCCTCAATGCGGAGGTGTTTCAACAGATCATCTAAAGAGTAGTCCTTAGATTTGTGCATCATCCTCTTAGAGAAATCTCTCCAGGAAGGTGGCAATTTCGCAATAATTGCACCTACTTGGAAGAGCTCCGGTAGAGCAATGGAAAGTGTGGTCAACTTGTTGACTAAGACCTGGAGCTCATGCACTTGCTCCATAATCGATCTGTCATCCACCATTTGGTACTCGAGGTACTTTGACACAAGGTACTTGTTAGTACCTTCTTCATGTGCCTTGTACTTGAGTTCCAAAGCTTTCCAAAGTTCTCTCGGATCTGTAATCGGCACATACAGATCATAGAGGCGATCGGAGAGGGAGTTCTTGATATCACCAAGACATAGTTGCTCAGACTCTCTGCGCAGAGCCCTTTGCTTTTCCAAATCAGAAATTGCTTTCAGATCTGGCTGCTTTCCAGCCTCAGGAACCGGATTAGCAGGCATCGGGGGCAACTCAGGATCTAGGAGATAACCAAGTTTAAGCACAGCTAGCAAAAACTTGACCTTATCAGCCCATCGAGAATAGTTCTGACCATCGAAGCGGTCGAGTTTGACAAATTCTTGGTTCATCATGTTGAGGTTCATTGAAGGCAATTCAGTAGCCATTTGTCTGAATATTTAAACACAAATAAAAACCTTTAAGATTGTTGTAATTCAGACAAACAATCCGGAAATTAGTATCGCAAACTAATTCCGAATAATGGAAAAAACCCAAAGCAGACGGATCGACAAATAATATTGAGAATTATGTACCGATTAGTCGCTAATAATTAATTCAATTATTATTATATTACCCAATTTCGTCCAGAAATCAGATTTGATCCTACGCGACCAGATCTAATTATAGAAAGGTAGAAGGAGACTGTCCCGTTATCGGACGAAACAAAATACGAGACAAAATATTAAATCAACCTGAAGATCGTTGATTAGTGTCCTTGAGACTGCACGGATTGACTCCTGTCCTTAAAGGTTTTTACGGCGCTCGACGGCTGTAAGCTTTCAGCGTAAACCCCAGGAATTAATGCAGAATATCGTTCGTTCCAACAGCTATGGAAGAACAGATAAACGCAAAGCGAATACTCGGAAACCACAGAGAGAGAAATCGCAGAGAGAGAGAGAGAGAGAGCAGAAATTGAGGTGTTAATAAATGAGACCCCAGAGGCCCTATTTATAGGGGTCCGAAATTATCAGATAACAACTGATTTGAATTTGAAAAAGATTCAAATTCTGGATAAAATCTAATCCAAAATCGGATCTGATAGACTTTATCCCGATTTTCGAGTCTGCTAAGGCGCGTGGCGCGGTTCCTTGTTTTACGCGACGCGCGTACCAGTAGACCGGGTCGGTCCAACCGATCCGACTCGAACCCCATTAAAAATAAAAGCTCCTCAGCGACCGTTGCGTTGTGCGAAGTGCAAAGTGCGCCTAATCGCGCCATCTCGCGTCCACGGCCCGGCTCGGCGCGCGTGTGGGCTTAGCCCATCCCTTAACCCACTAAAGCCTTTGAAGGCTTAGTAAAGGAATGGGGTTATAAACCCACAAAACTTTCTCTCCCCCACCAATGTGGGATACAAGGAAAATCACCAACTTGTGAATTCCTTAAAATTCCAACAGATTTCGGGATTTTCTTCAATGGCGATTTGGTGTATTTGTTGCTTTTCCCTATAGTAGAATTTATCTGTTCTTCTAGATCTTGGATTGTAGATTTGATTCTCATGATCATCGTTGCACAATCGTAATGGATTTCTTGAGCCTGATCAAGTTCCTCCAACGAATCAATGCTCGAGATTTATCAATTCGACTAAAGAACTCTGACGCAAAACCGAGGATTAGTAAATTAGCTTCATGCTCAGGGTTCATGAAGTGTGATTGGATGGCCTCAAATAAGAAGAGCTCAACAGAAGCAGTGGTTATCTTTGCATAGTTAGATTCATAAACACCATGATGGGAACGGTTTAGGATCCTCTTTTAGTATCCGGTGTTCATCAGAGTGCCTAAGAACACATTGCTGGTGTTGGTGAATTTGTGCTGGGGACAAACACCGTAAGAGAGAGAGACCGGATAGTGGGTAGGGGGTAGGGGTAGGGTGGGATTTTGTTTATTTTTCTTTTTTTAATTGATTTAATAAATATAACATTAAAAATGAAAAAAAAATTAAAAAGGGAAAATTGGTAAATTGGTCTTTTTACTGGCTAAGAGACCAAAAGTGCAAGATTTTGGCCACCACAAGGACCATCAACGTGAAATTTCAAAAGTTAGACTAAAACTGAAAGTAATCAAACCATAGGGGCCAAAACTGTAATTTTCTCTTAATTTAATATATAATACATTAAAAGAAAAATAAAAAAGAAATTAAAATGGTAAATTGGTCCTTTTACTGGCCAAGAGACCAAATTGTGCAAGATTTTAGCCAGTACATGTTTAAAAGTTGGACTAAAACTGAAAGCAATGACAAACCATAGAGACCAAAACTCTAATTTACTCAAAAATTATATAAAATGATATTCCTTTTAGAAAATAACAAGAATTACCATATAAAAAATAATATTTAACAAATTAGTTATAAAACAGAAAATATTTTAAAAAAAGAACCAATTTTATATTTGAATACACCGTGAAATCACTAATTGCTATCAAATAGTCCCCATTTTTTTTAAAACAATTTTTTGGATTTTTTTTGTTAATTTTACACCAATACTTTTAAGAAATATCTATCATAATTCTGTATTCCACACTCAAAAAAATTTGTTGTAAAAATGATTTTTGAAGATTGTCACAACAAAAAAGTTGATTAAATAATTATGATTTTTTGAATAATTTGAACAATTTCAGTATGTAAAACATTTCCGCGGCGTCACCAGATGACAAAAGTCTAAACAGTACAAGTGACATGAGCTACGATGAACATCTATTTTTGATCAACTTACATATATTACCAATAGTTGTTATTTCGATCACACTCCAAATCGTTACTTAATAGTACTTATACATTATTCATTTGTAGCTTTACTTTTGGTATAATAGTCTGTTCAGAGACTGATATGCCCCCTTTATACCCATACTTTTAAGAATATTATTATATATTGTTAAAATATACTCTTTCATCTTTCCGGGATATAAGGCACACCTTCACACAATTCTTAGTTGCTTTATTACAAATTTTACAAGTTGACTAATGTGATCGGTCAACTTTCGAGACCAGTCTGTAAAGATTACAACTTTCAAGATTCTTAGGGTTGGAATTAAAGGCAATGTCTTTGGATGGAAGTAACTAGACATCCAAACAAAGCTACATGATCTGACCTCATGTCATTTGGAGTTTTCTAAAATTATTTATGAAATTTACAAGTTAAATGTCTTAATCGGTCTGGTTTCGGACCAGGCTGTGAAAATTGCAATTTTCACCCAACTTAGCTTTGGCATCAAGCCATGGTCTTTTAATGGTCAAACTAGCCTTGCCTTTTTTAACGGTTTTTACAAGACATGGTTCAATACTACACTTTACTACATTGATTATACTTAAGTTTCACTTCTTTGCCCCACCTATTTAAGTGCTTAATCTTAATCATTACTCACTTAACCATTAATTTAATGGAATATGAGTTCTAAATGTGACCGTTTATATGTATAATAAGATCTTCTTAACGGATTAAGATTTGGCTTTACTTACAAGATGACAACTTGACTCTTTTTCCTACATAAAACCATAATCCTGCATTAGGGTTTTTAGTTGCATCTAAACCCATTAAACACAAAAGGATTCAATAATTTCCTGATCATTAGGGTACCCTACATCCACCACAAAGTGGTGGTGACATGGAGGCGATAGGGCATTCAACGAGGGTCAAACGGTGGTAAAACCCACCACAATACCAAAGTTCAAACACTAAAATTTTGAGTGTTTATGCTTCTAGATCTCACCCTAACCCACCATGGAACTGAAATAGACAACTAACCACGACCACCACTCAGTGGGTAGTCTAGTGGTGGTGGGCGGTGGTAAACCGGCCGCTGCGACGGCCAGTGGCAATGGTCGTACGTCGGTAAACCCACACGCCCAACAAAGTTTAACATTCAAAAGAAGTAACCTGTAAACTTAAAAATTCGAGACCACAAGAAGAATATTACTCAACACCAACCCACAACCACCACATGTGGTGGTTCAATGGCGGCTACACATTTCTTAGCCTTCTACTTGATCGCCACTCCAACAACAGTCCGACAGCACCACCATCAAAATCTCATTGTCTTTCTTTTTCCCGCTTCTCCATCTTCTCACGTCTTTCTCTATCTCGATAATACACTTTGTTTCTCGGCAATGTTAGGTGAGACACATACAGCAAAGGGACGACAGCCTATTGTCGGCTTCCTCTCCCTCACCGACGACCTCACAAGCATAAATCTTCGCTGACTTCTCCTCTCTCTACAGTCCTCTCTCTCTCTCTCTCTCTCTCTCTTCTCTCTCTCTCTCTCTCTCTCTCTCTCTCTCTCTCTCTCTCTCTCTCTCTCTCTCTCTCTCCTCTCTCTCTCTCTCTCTCTCCTCTCTCTCTCTCTCTCTCTCTCTCTCTCTCTCTCTCTCTCTCTCTCTCTGATTTAGGGTGGAACACGAACCAACATATAGGAATATAGGAGGGGTTGTTGTGCGATCTAAGAAGTCACACACGAGAAACCGAGGATAAACTCGGTAACATGCAGATTCCAAGATTGGTTCAAGTTTTTATTTTCACGCAGATGGTCCTACCATTGCAAAAAGCTTGCAATATTGGTCCATTGTTCATGTAAAAAGACTAAAATTCTTTTCTAATTTCTTTTTCATTTTTATTTTAAGATATTATTTAATTAGTTAATTAAAATAAAAAGAAAAATATACCCAAACCTATCCGTCTCTCTATATATCTCTCTTTCTACCTCTCTCTCACAAACACACAAAAAGTAGTCTCAAAGGTGATGCATAAGTAATAATTGAAAACATAAGGGAATTAAAGTTGCAATTACGTCATGATCTTTGCTGATATGATCGGATGTTTTTTTTTCTGGAAATTATCTGAAAAGGATCACGAATTATAGATGAAGAACGATCTTAACAAATATAAGATCTTTAAATTCGCGATTCAAGCGTTTTAACTTGTAGAGATGTAAGGAAATACGATTAAATGGAGTATCAAAATTCAGACTCCGAACAAAAATTGTATATATTTTGTTTGCGAAGTTAGAATTTGCCTAAAACAGAAACAGTTAATCAAATACTCAAAATTGAATCAGAATCGACAAGGCTCCAACTAAACGGAACCTCAAATAATCAGCAAATTCAATTGACATCGAATTAAAAATCCAGCCACCCTCCACTAAAACCATGACAGATGAAGCCAGTAACCGAAAATCAAAAGTTTCTAGTTCTGAGAAAACGAATTTAAGATATTACTCACGGTTTTCAGTTCTTGTGTGTGCTACTATTTCTATGTTTGTGTATGTGTGAGTGATTATTATTGTGTGTGTATATGTATGTTGTGACTGTGTGTGGGTGTGACTCTTTATTAGGGTTTTAGAATATCACCGTATATGTGGTGATGAGTATATTGATTAATATTTATAGTACACAATTACAACAAGATAAGAATATAAAACAAATTTCCTAAGTGCTAGGATCTTGATCGTGAGTCTTTATTTTATCTTGAGAGTCAAGCTTATCGTGAGTCTTGATTTTATCTTGAGAGTCGAGCTTATCTCTATCACCCCCCGCAAGCGAAGTGGGGTTGGTACAACACGAAGCTTGGTGCGAAATTCTTCAAACAGAGGACGAGGAAGACTTTTAGTGAAGATGTCGGCTAGCTGAAGATGTGTCGGAACGAACTTAGTAAGTAACCGTCCAGAAAGGACAAGTTCCCTAACAAAATGATAATCAATATCTATGTGTTTTGCCCGTTTGTGAGAAACTGGATTTTGACTAAGAAATAGAGCACTGCGGTTGTCACACAAAATAGTAGGCCGTGAGGGGGGCAAAACATGTAACTCACGCAACAAGTGAGTAATCCAAACAATTTCAGCAGCCGTATTTGCTAAAGCCTGATACTCAGATTCACAGCTAGAGCGAGAGACAGTAGGTTGTTTCTTAGCACTCCAAGAAACTAGATTACCACCCAGAAAAATAGAGTAACCATACGTAGAACGTCGTGTCTCAATGCAACGTGCCCAATCCGCATCCGAATAGCCAAGTACAGTGGGAGAGGGTGAGTGTAAAAATGTGAGACCGTAAGATAAGGTGCCCTTGACATATTGAAGGATACGTTTAATAGCTTGAAAGTGATCCTTGGTTGGAGCATGGAGAAATTGACTCACTTGGTTGACCGCATAGGAAAGATCAGGCCGCGTGATGGTAAGATATTAGAGTGCACCAACCAATGAACGATATAGCGTTGGATCCGAAAAAGGAACACCCTGAGTGGTAAAATAAGAGGAGGTAGATAGAGGAGTACCGACATGTTTAACATCTAGTAGTTTAGCTCGTGTGAGGATATCATGGGCGTACTTGGATTGACAGAGAAACAGGCCCGTATGTGTGTAAGAAACTTCCAATCCCAAGAAATAATTTAAGCGTCCAAGATTAGTGATAGAGAATTCTTTGTTAAGTCGTGTGATAAAGGTGCGTATGACGGATGGATTATTTCCGGTAATGATGATGTCATTAACATAGACCAAGATGTAAAGAATACATGAATCACGTTTGAACACAAATAATGAAGTATCCGCACGGCTACAAGTGAAGCCAAGAGAGACAAGAAAGGTGCTGAGACGTTGAAACCATGCACGGGGGGCTTGTTTAACACCATACAAAGCCTTTTTTAGATGGCACGCATGATTAGGGAAGCGATGGTCAAGAAATCCAGGAGGTTGTTACATAAAGACAGTGTCTGTAAGATTGCCATTCAAGAAGGCATTTTTGACGTCTAGTTGATGAAGTTCCCATTTATTAAGCATAGCAAGGGAAAGAACAATGCGTACTGTAGAGGCTTTAACAACGGGACTAAAGGTAGCCGAGTAATCAAGTCCAGGGACCTGAGTAAAACCTTGTGCAACTAGACGAGCCTTGAATCTATCAGTAGTGCCATCAACATGAAATTTGGTGCGAAATACCCATTTAGAGCCAACAACATTTGCATGTTTGGGACGAGGAACAAGATCCCAAGTCGCATTTTTGTGTAATGCAGTCATCTCTTCAGTCATTGCATCAAACCATTTTGGGTTTTTTGCTGCAGATTTGTACCCACGTGGTTCTTTATGAGAAAATAAGGCGTGATGAATAGGTGATCGTGAGAGGTGGGACAAATCAGCCATATGACGAGGTTTGAAAATGCCGTTATGAGACCTGGTGGTCATCGGATGAGTGGAAGAGGAAGTCGGCGGCGCTGAAGCTGGTGGCACCGGAGGAGCAGCAGGTGTGGCAGCCGGCTGGAGCACAGCGGGATCAGGACACAGATGACATGGTGCGGTTGATGGGGACGAAGGCACTTCAGGTGGCACCGGAAGTGGGGTTGGCACGACAGGTGGTGAAGACAAAGACACGTCGGGTGGCTGTGAAGCAAATGACGATAGACCATCGCAATATGTAGAAAGTACCAAGCGGGCGGAGTCACAGGATGAAGAAATACCACTGAAGGGAAAGCATCCTTCATCAAATTGAGCATGACATGTTGTATAAATACGCCCTGTGGAGAGATCCAAACATTTGTAGCCTTTAAATTGAGTAGAATAACCGATGAACACGCAAGGAGAACTACGAGGGGCAAGCTTATGAGCTGAATAATCACGAAGATAGGGATAAACACGGCTCCCAAATACTTTTAAATTCCCATAATTTGGTGTAGAAAAAAATAGAAGCTCATATGGGGATTTGTTGTCTAATAGCTTAGTTAGTAGACGATTGATGATGTACGTGGCCGAACTAAAGGCATGATCCCACATGGTAGCAGGAACATGAGCATTGAACATCATCGCCAAGCCGGTTTCGGTAATATGGCGATGCTTTCGCTCAGCACGCCCATTTTGCTGAGGGGAATAAGGACAAGATAAGCGATGATGCGTTCCATTGGCTTCAAATAAGGTACGTACACGAGTATTAACAAACTCGGTGCCTCCATCAGATTGAAAAGTCTTTATTTTACGCGAAAATTGAGTTTGTACCAATTGAATAAATGCTTGGAGAACCACATAAAAGTCAGATTTAACCTTGAGAGGATAAAACCAAGTAAATCGTGAGAAATTGTCTATAAACACGACATAATAACGATACCCATAAATGGAAATAACGGGAGCCGGACCCCATAAATCACAATGGATTAAATCTAAAACATGCAATGATCGTTTGGGATTAAGTTCAAATGGCAAACGTTTACTTTTAGATAATTGACATGAAGCACAAATACTTGGTTTTGGTAAAACAGAAGTAACAACTAAACAACCAATTTTATTAAGTAAAGAAACAATGTCAAACGAAGCATGCCCTAAGCGGCTATGCCAAAGTTCATAAGATGCCTTTAATCGCCTAGAGGAAACGTTCGCCAAGAAAGCATGTTGTCCTTGTCGCAACACATATAATCCACCCTTACTTCTGCCCTGAGCTAGTGGCTCCTTGGAATCCCGATTCTGAATTGTAAAAACACCGTTAGAAAATAAAACATCAACGGGGTTATCATCAGTAAGCTTGATGATGGATAAAAGATTCTTGGTGAGTTGAGGAACCACAAGAACATCAAGTAGATTAATCGTAGGAGATATAGTGGAGGAACCAATATGAGAAATAGAAGAAGAATTACCATTACTAAAAACGACCTTGTCGTTACCAGAATAAGTAGAGACCGAATCCAAGTGTGCAGGAGAGGAAGTCATGTGAGTTGATGCACCAGAATCAACAAACCAGTCAGAAGTATTGTGTGAAACATTGCATTGGGCCTGAAAAGCTTGAGCTAAATTTGCATCTGGAGACGGAGATCGATTAGCAAAAGTGTGAAAATCAGGACACTGAGATGCACAATGACCTTCCTTACGACACAACTGACAGGTGGGAGGTCGGCGAGAAAAGCCCCCACGTCCACGGCCTCGAGAAGAGCCTCCTTGGGAAGAACCGCGACCGCGATTGCTGTTGGAATCACCTCGACCAGAAGTGGTGGTATGAAATGCAACAGGAGGAGAGTTTGTTGCGTTGAGAGTGGATAAATATAGTTCGTGACTTTCAGCTTGGAAGAGAAGATCACGAAAAGAAATACCTCGTTGTTGAGAGGAGAGCAACCGTTGAGTAATCAAGAACATCTCAAAAGACGAACCAAGACCCGATAAAAACCAGTGGATTTTATCAGATTCATCAAGAGGGTGACCAATAGCGCTAAGTTGGTCACAAATTGCTTTGAATTTTCGCCCATACTCAGCAACAGAAGACGAACCCTTTTGAAGTTGACGAAGAGAATCTCGAAGCGTGTGAGTCCGTTCAATAGAGTCATGGCTGTAGGTATTTTCTAAAGCTGTCCAAACAACACGAGCAGTGTCATGGCCAAAGGTTTCAGACATAGCTTCCTCAGATAATGATGATTGTATAAGAATAAGAGCGCGTTGATCAGCAGCAATCCAGGAAGTGTAGGCGGGATTTGGAGAAGAGATGTTGTTAGTGACGATGGTGGCAGGTGGAGCAGCAATAGACCCATCAATATAACCGGTAACTTTTGATAGGCTAGGAGCGGTAACATCTGTCGGCGCCATAGCAGGTAGTTGGAAGAGGAAAGCTTGATTGTAAGCATGTGAAGAATGGTTGAAAGTGGAAGAGGAGCATCAGACGATTCAGATCCGGCAGCCATGGTAAGTGTCGAAGAGAAGGAGAAGAAGAGAGGTAGACCAGGAAGAAATTAGGCTGATACCATATTAGGGTTTTAGAATATCACCGTATATGTGGTGATGAGTATATTGATTAATATTTATAGTACACAATTACAACAAGATAAGAATATAAAACAAATTTCCTAAGTGCTAGGATCTTGATCGTGAGTCTTAATTTTATCTTGAGAGTCGAGCTTATCGTGAGTCTTGATTTTATCTTGAGAGTCGAGCTTATGTCTATCACTCTTTATCTCTTTGCCCATGTGTGACTATTTTATTGCATTTTGTTTTGTGTGCGACTGTTATGTTATGTCATGCTGAAAAATGCAGTTAAAAGCATTTTTCCATCTATCTATTTTTGAAAGTTTGTGAATAATGCATATCATATTGGTCTAAACATTTAGCAAAATATTGGTTTAGCTTTGATGTTGTCTTCATCCAACGACGATGGTGGGTTTGGATTATAGTTACCAGAAACACAGAATAAGCCGCGTTCCGCGTACCTAATCGCACCGTACCCAATCGCAATGAAATCGCTCCGATACGACAATTCTTGGCGAACCCCGATGGTCAATCAATCGATCCCAACATCGTTCCTGTGGTCAAAAACAACCGTACCGGTGGTCAATTTGTAGTGTTCCGATCAAAATTTTGGGTGTGAGCGGGAAATAGCAATTAGCGACTCTTCGATTTCTGATATCGCTCGATACGATGTGTCGATTCTTAGAATTCCTGATCATAATTTCACACTGTAAATTGCTCATATATACACCTTCTCGATTTCACACTATAAATTGCTCATATATACACCTTCTCGATTTCATCTTTCATCCAACGTACCGAACCTCGTTCCCCGTACCGTACCAAAATGAGCCTACCCCCGTACCCGATACAATAAATGTCGCGAACCCCGTACCGTATCGTACCTCGTTCCCCGTACAGTACCGCGTTTCTGGTAACTATGGTTTGGATTATCACTTTGCTGATGGTCAACGCTTGAAATACCATGGCTTCAACTTTCTTATTTTGAAACAAAAAAGATTATAAGTTTGAAAGTGTTTTCTTATTCTACCTAGAGCATTTATTGTTCGAAGTATAGTGAAACTTTCTAATGTAAACTAAATATAGGGGATCTCTTTTTCTAAACTGGGTAAGACAATTAAAATGCGTTGTATTTTCATTTTTATGCTATGCATTGGATTTATATTTGTGTCTAATTACTTTGGAAAAGGGCTTCAATCACGGATTTATGTGTAACTTGTTAGTGTATTGGGTTAGGGTTTCGGCCCAATGTCGTTTAGGATTTAGATTTGGTGTCTTTATATATCGTTATTGTTAATTGTATCTTACGTTTTATTATTGTCTAGTGTAGGTAATAACGTATTCGTATTCTACAGGGTCCTTTATGTAAATGTATATTGGGTGTATTATATATATTGATGGAATGCAATAGTAACCCTAATGGGTATTTTCACAAGTCAACATGGTATCGAGCCGTACGTGTTTTTCCTAATCGATCTCATCATCGATTTTTTTTCTTTTCTGGCTGATCATCACTCACGTGAACGACTACTGCATCATCGATTCTTGTGATTGCTTCAGCCGCTGACTTCTTGCTTCTGATTTCTTCTGGATCACGCACGTTCTATCCTGCTGACTCGATCTCCACAGTCGCTGCCCTTCTTTCTCGCTGCTTTGTAGTCTCGTTGGTTTTACACCAACCTAAGGTTTGCTCTCTGATTCTTTATTTTGGTTTTAATTTCACGTATTCTTTGGGTTTTCCGATTATCATGTCCACCGAATCACCCCAAATCTCCAATACAACCCCTTCCACACCATTAGTATATGCCATTACAAACGTATACAACAATTTCAGTTTCAAATTGACTATTGATGGGTCTCGTTACAAACTATGGTGTCGCATTTTTCAAGATGTTTGTAAAACCGCAAAAGTCCTTGGTCACATTACCGGAAAATCTAAACCCTCTAGTGATGATGATGAAGACTGGGATGCTATTGATTCCCGAGTCAAATCCTGGTTTTACTCAACTTGTGAACCTAGTCTGTTACAAATTATTTCTAGTGATACTTGCACTGCAAAAGATTTGTGGGATAATCTCTATAATTTTTTTCTAAACAACAAGATGCCTCGCATGCTTCAACTTCAAGATCAGTTCCGAACCACAAAAAAAGGTGCTTCCACTATTAATGAATTTTGTCACCATCTCAAACACCTTGCGGATGCTTTGGCCGACGTTGATTGTCAAATCACGGATACCGAACTTGTTATGCAAATCTTACGCCAATTACCCCCATCCTACCACAGCATCGTTGATGTTGTCACCAATACCAAACCATTCCCTTCTTTTTTAGAAGCTAAAAATATGCTTCTACTTCATGAATCCCGCGAAGTTACAGAAAATAACTCTCCCAATGCTCAAAACACCAACTCCGCTCTTTATTCGGCTTCCTCGCAAACCGGAAAACCGAAAAATAAGTGGAATAAAAATCGAAATACTAATCGGGGGGCTTCTAAAGGGGGGGGGGGGGTAATACTAACGTTTCTACTAGTGTAAACAATTTTTCAGGTGCTCAAGCGGGACAACAATCGCAATTTGCCGGTGTATTGGGTGCTCCACCTAATAATTATTACAATTTTCCTGCTCAACCACCTCAATTTTCAAGCAACTTACCTGCCGGCTACTCTCCTGCGTCACAAGTCTTTGCAACCCACTATAGCCCATCGGCTTCAGCAACTGGGCCGGCCCACCATCTCTTACCAGGCGCTATTTTTCCAACTCCCCTCCAGCAGTCGGCCCACTTTGGAATGCAGGCCCATCAAGCGAATTATGGACAGCAGTAGCAACACGTCGTGAACAGGCCCCTGGCCCACAAATTCAGATGCAGTCACCTTTACCTCCAAACAATTCCACTCAACACACGGATCTGTCTTCCATTTTTCAAGCCATGTCAGTCCAAACACCTCCAGATAATCAGTATTACATGGATACAGGTGCTAGTGCTCACATGTCATTTAACCAAGGTAAAACGCTTTCCCTTACACCTTGTAATTCTAAATCCATTATGGTTGGAAACGGTGCTATTATTCCGGTTACTCACATTGGTCACACTTTTCTTCCTCATTCTCAAAATAATTTTTTTTTAAAAAATGTTCTTGTTTCCGATCAAATGGTTAAGAATTTAATTTCCGTTCGTAAATTTACGAAAGATAATTGGACTTCTGTTTCATTTGACCCGTTTGGTTTTTCTATTAAGGATTTTGATACGGATGCTCTTCTTCATCGATGCGATAGTGATAGTGACTTATATCCGTGTCTCCCGTCTTCCGCTCCTGCTAAAGCTCTTACCGCGGTGTCTCTTCCCACTTGGCATCGTCGTCTAGGACATCCGGGATCCTCCGTCCTTCGTTTTTTGCATTCTCGCAAGTTTATTTCTAGTAGTACGAATAAAATGCCGTTATGGCATGCTTGTCAAATTGGGAAACATTGTCGTTTGTCTTTTGCTACATCTACTTCCAAAACCACTCGTGTTTTTGAACTTATTCATTCTGATTTGTGGACTTCACCTGTTTCTAGCTTAAGTGGTTTTAAGTATTACATTTTATTTCTCGATGATTATTCTCATTTTTTGTGGGTTTTTCCATTACGTGATAAATCTCAAGTTTCAACTGTTTTTTGCAACTTTAGGACATACGTTAAAAATCAATTTAAAACTGATATTCAAGCTTTCCAATGTGACAATGGTCGTGAATTTAATAATCGTTCTCTTCTCTCTTACCTTCAATCTAATGGCATTATTATTCGTTTCTCTTGTCCCTACACGTCTCAACAAAACGGCAAGGCCGAACGCTCTATTCGCACTATAAATAACATCATTCGCACCTTCCTTTTCCAAGCTAGTTTGGCCACTTCCTTCTGGGCTGAAGCTCTTCTCACCGCGGTCCACACTCTCAACCTTCTTCCTACCACTACCTTGTCTTATAAAACCCCTTTTGAGGTTTTATTTGGATTTTTTCCCACATACACTCATCTTCGTGTTTTTGGATGTTTGTGTTACCCTAACACCACATCTACATCTGCTAATAAGCTTTCTCCTCGATCTACCGCCTGTGTCTATCTTGGTCCCTCTCCGGATCACAAAGGATACAAATGTCTCGATCTCGTCAAACAACATGTCATTATCTCTCGACATGTCATTTTTTATGAAGATCACTTTCCGTACAAAGACTTTCATAACACCCCTTCTCCGTCTGAGTATGATTCTTTTATTCCGGATGATGACCCTCTTCCCTCTCAGCTTCATCCAACAACTCACACCTCTGTCACCCCTCAACCGAGTGCTTCCGGTCCTCCTGTTCCTCCTACGTCCACTGATGTGGATCCTACTCTTCCTCCTACAGCTGCCCCTACCTCCACTGCTGTCCCCGCTACCTCTAGTCATCTCATGACTACCCGTTCTCAGACTGGTTCCCTAAAGCCTCGCCAAATTCTTAACCTTTCCGCTGTTTCTGATATCTCCCCCATCCCGCGATCCACTGCTCAGGCCATGTGTGACCCTAATTGGAAATCTGCCATGGATGTTGAGATGGATGCTCTCAACTCTAATCACACTTGGGATCTCGTTTCTCGTCCACCACAGGCCAATATCGTTGGTTGTAGGTGGCTTTATCGCCATAAGTTTGACTCTCATGGTCACCTTGATCGGTATAAAGGTCGCCTCGTGGCCCAAGGGTTCTCTCAGCAACCTGGTCTTGACTTTGATGACACTTTCAGCCCGGTTGTCAAACCCGCCACTATTCGTACTGTTCTCAGCATTGCCATATCTAGAAACCGGCCTATACATCAGCTTGATGTAAAAAATGCCTTCCTTCATGGCGATCTCACCGAAGAGGTTTATATGAAACAACATCCTGGATACATTAATCCTTTGTATCCGGATCATGTATGTCGTCTTCGCAAAGCCTTGTACGGATTGAAACAGGCTCCTCGAGCCTGGTACCAGCGTTTTGCTGTGTATATCTGTTCTCTTGGCTTCAAGAGCAGTCGCTCTGATACTTCTCTCTTTACCTTCCATCGCGGTAATGAGACTATATATCTTCTCCTCTATGTCGATGACATTATCCTCACCGCCTCCAATCCGTCTCTGATTACTCGTGTCATTACGCGACTGTCTTCTGAGTTCTCAATGACGGATCTTAGCCATCTCTCCTTCTTCATTGCTGCTACTCGATCCTCTCATGGGATCTTCCTCTCTCAGACTGCCTTTGCTAAAGAAATCCTCTCACGAGCGGATATGGTTTCTTGCAACCCTTGTAGCACTCCGACGGACACCAAACCTAAGCTTTCTCCTTTTGGAAAGCCGGTTTCTGACCCGACTCTCTATCGTAGTCTTGCTGGGGCTCTCCAGTACCTGACTTTCACACGTCCGGATGTTGCCTATGCTGTTCAACAAGTGTGTTTATTCATGAATGACCCTAGGGAACCCCACTTTCTTGCCCTCAAACGTATCCTACGCTATCTACAGGGCACCCTTGACTATGGTCTTCGTCCGTCATCTGTCGATCGTTTGGTATTGTATTCTGATGCTGATTGGGCTGGCTGCCCAGACACGCGTCGCTCTACTTTCGGGTTCTGCGTCTATCTTGGCGATAATCTTGTCTCTTGGTCTTTAAAACGTCAGCACGTCGTCTCTCGCTCTAGTGCTGAGGCGGAGTATCGGGGGGTGGCTAATGTTGTTGCCGAAGCTGCCTGGCTTCGTAATCTTCTGCTTGAACTATCCTGTCCGTTAACTCGTCCTACTGTTGTGTTTTGTGACAATGTGAGCGCCATGTACTTGGCGTCTAACCCGGTTCAGCACCAACGAACCAAACATGTGGAAATAGACTTACATTTTGTTAGGGAACGTGTCGTCGTTGGTCAGGTGCGTGTGTTGCACGTTCCATCTGCACACCAGTTTGCTGATATTTTTACAAAGGGCCTACCTACACAGTTATTTACAGATTTTCGAGACAGTTTGAGTGTTGGTGAACCTCCCGCTCAAACTGAGGGGGAGTGTTAATTGTATCTTACGTTTTATTATTGTCTAGTGTAGGTAATAACGTATTCGTATTCTACAGGGTCCTTTATGTAAATGTATATTGGATGTATTATATATATTGATGGAATGCAATAGTAACCCTAATGGGTATTTTCACAAGTCAACAGTTATGTAACCTCTCTTTTGGAATGAATGAAAGACATCAAACAACCTTATATTATAACATGGTATCAGAGCGGGTTCAAACCTTGTGCTGACCACAACCACGTGCCGCCACCGCCCACCTTCGGCGACATTCTTTTGACGTCGTCGGAGGTGCCTTTCTTTTGTTTCTTTATGTTTCAAATAACCTTTTCTTATCCTTCACATTATAATAACCAACCCTAACCGTAACCCTAATCTCCTCCACTTCTACTTTCAGCCGTCATCTTCTCCGGCGGCTCATCTCCGGCTCCGGCGACACATCTCCAGCCACCTCTTTTCTCCCTATCGTGAACTTCTTCTTCCCTCCTCCATCTTCTCCGGCTGTCACCTGCAACCTACTCCCAACAGATTGAGCCGGAACTCCCCTGACCTGCACCTCCTCCGCTCACTGCTGCGACCACCGGTGACCTGCTCGCACCCACCTTCTCACCTCACCTTCTCACCTTCTTTTCTCTAAGCCCATCTATTGACTCCCCTCCATTGATCTGCTCTCGATAGATCTCTCTTCCTCTCTCTTTTCCATTTCCCAACCGAGACCACTATCTCTCACCTGCAACCTCGGTTTTTGGCACCTAAACCACCTGTTCCCGGCCTACTGACACCGGTTCTGAGCACTAGAGACCTTCCGGCGCAAACCCTTGCCTTCCATTTTTCCGATCTGCAACCGGGTCGTTGACTCGGTCAACTCAGCGAGTTGACCCGGCGAGTCAAACCGAGTCGGGTCCGAGTCTGCACAGTGGGGGGATGTTAGTGTATTGGGTTAGGGTTTCGGCCTAATGTCGTTTAGGATTTAGATTTGGTGTCTTTATATATCGTTATGTAACCTCTCTTTTGGAATGAATGAAAGACATCAAACAACCTTATATTATAACACCTTCTGAGTGGGTGTGGGTGTTTCTTGATTTATTTTTTAGTGAATGGGTTAATAATACCTTCTGAGTTTTTCATACCAGTTTTCTCTTCCAAGCAAGTGTTGGTTTCATTTTACCAGCTTCTGAATCTTGATTATACAAACTTAAATGTTTTAGCTGATTTTGTTCTTGGGTGGTTAGATGAAAAGTCCGGATAACAATAAATAACCAATGGAGACTAACAGGGGAAATAGAGATAAAAAAGAATGCTAAATACAAGAATAACCAAATTTCATTTCATATTTTCTTAATATTGGGATATACTTTTGTTTATTCTTATTATAACATTGTATGTTCATATTATTTGTATTGCTTTGTTGGATATTGAAAAAGTCTAATTTTTTACCATAAACTTTTATTTATGTTTTAAGATTTATTTTAACACTATTATTATACTCCACCAATTATGATTGAGTGACGGATACGACTCCCTATAAAATGACCAAATGGATTGAAAACCAATGGTTGTTGATTTTCAAATTGAAATATCAAACACAACAAAAATTTCAAACCCTTTCCTTATATAAACCAAAAAGTCTTGTAATAATAGAACATAGGAGCTCTGTATGATATGTTTAATAACTACAATAAACTACTTATATATTTGATATGTTATGTAAAAAGACCATCGTATTGTTTTTTATGTAAAAAATACAAGAATTACCAAGACGTGTTTGCTACATAATGAAACTACACAAATAGCTAATCAATTAAAGTTATATAGCACATATATAAGAAGGTGTGTTGCTACATAACGAAACTAATCGCAAAAATATACATACATACATACATACATATATACGTACGTATATATATATATATATATATATATATATATATATATATATATATATATATATATATATATATATATATATATATATATATATATATATATAGGGCTAGGTTATAATAAGAATAACAATTATTGTGTTACCTTGTAACCAAATCCTGGCCATCGGATTTCATTCACGTAACAATGAAAAAAACACATTCTTAACAGAATAAGTTTTTGACATAATGAGTTCTTACCATTCTTAAAAGAATATGTTTTAAATGAGTGGTCCAGATTGAGTTTCAAGGTTACACAATACTTGTATGGATATATTTGATCCTAGCCCTATATATATATATATATATATATATATATATATATATATATATATATATATATATATATATATATATATATATATATATATATATATATATATATATATATATATATATATATATATATATATATATATATATATATATATATATATATATATATATATATATATATATATATATAAAATAAGGATCAATTGAGGCCAAAAAAAAGGTTGAGATCGCGAGGCCAAATCTCGTCCATTCAAATTGATAGATCAAATGCTTAGAATGTTGTGCAATTATTATCAATTTATTAAAGTAAAGGGGTTAGAGTGCATATTTTACAAGATGAAAAGGGTATTTTCGTCACTATATCTTTTATTATTTTTAACAACTCCTAAAATCTCTCCCTCTCTCCTTTCTCTCTCTATATCCATGTCGATCTCTCATTTCTCACTCTCAAACCCTAATTCTCTCTCTACCCAATTCTCTCTCGGTTATCTCCCGAATTTGGAAAGGAATTCACCTCTGTTTTCTCTGTGCCGGCCTTGGTCCTCTTCCCTGTGTTCGTCAATAACTCGCTGGCCGCATGTGCGTCCGCCTGGGGCGGGGCCGCCGCCTGTGTTAAGCTGTGCCAGAAAGAATAACGGTCCCAAGTCGATTTCGAAGAAGCTGTGCTCACGCACCGTCGTCAAAAAGCCCTCTTCGGGGTCTGGACGGAGTTCTGTAATCCTAAAGATTGCGAATGGGAGCCTTGAGATTAGTCAGGTAGACGAGGCTCCACTTGTTGAGGACGTTGTAGAATCAAGTGAAGATAAAGGTGCGTATGTACATATGCTTGTTTGGTTTTTGAATCATTTAGTCTGTCTTTGAATTTGAATGCCTTAAAAATCTTGTATTGGTAACCACTTAATATGCATTCGGTTTTTAAATAATTATTGATGTCAATTAAAAGCCTTTGTGTGTTGAAATTCGACAATTGAGATGGGAAAGTTAGTGGCATCAAAAAGTGAATTGTGAAACTAAAATTATAGCAACGAATTGGTATTTTATTTTTTGGGATTCTTAATTCGTTTTGCTTGTTATTTAAAATGTGCTTCTTCAAAAAGTGTTTTCGTTCTTTTGAAATCTTTTTTTATTTGCTTTTTATCTTAATGGGGGGTTTTGTTCGAAGAACTATAATGTATTCTTTCTCAAGATTTTCGTTTCATGATTGAGCTATAAATCATTGTTGATCAATATTATATATATGCATGTTTGTTTTATTAAACGTCTAAGTATTAATCATTGATGATGAGCAGTTTAGATGAATCTTTTAATTATTCTTTTTATAAGTTATTGTCAATTAACTTGCTGCTTTCATAATAATGTGAATATTGAAAAACATTTTAGTATGTCAACACAGATTATTCTTGTTATTGTAGCCATAATCATTTGTGATTAAACCCTTTAATCACATGTGATTAAGTCTTTTAATCATTTACAGTTAAAATCGTTTAATCATTTACGATTAAAATTATACTTAAGCATCTTACGTTTAGTTTGTTATATTTGTGGTGGTATCTAATTTATCGTATTTGTATGAGGTGTGGTGAACGAAAGGGGCAGGTTTCAGAGGTGTTGTCTCTTGGCACATGTCGAAACATTTTTAGTATTTGATGGTTTCTTTAGAATATATTGATTGCAAAAGATGTCAAATTGTTATATATCATCCTAATTTTTTGTATTTTTGTGATTCTTACTAAGTTACTAATAAACTTGAGTTTCACAACCAATTTGTGTTTTAAAATAGTTTCTGTGTTTCATTAATCATCAATGATTAACGAATGTAATCATGCATGATTATTAAACATTGATTTTTTTGTTTGGTATTAATAATTGCTAATCATGCGTGGTTATTGAACATTCATGTCTTACATCATTGCTAATCACTTATGATTCACTATCTAATTATGCAGATTTCAACAGAAAAAGGAGCAAAAGTTCATGTGTCAAATTTGTCTATTTAAAGTTAAAAGATTCAACGCAAGAATAAATATGAAATATATAGTATATTGTGATGTAATCATTTATGATTAAAACCGCATTGTGTTTTTTTTCTCTACATTGTATTGTAATCATTTATAATTAAAACTGTATTTTATTCTACAAATATATTGCATTCTTTATCTTTGCATTATGTTCTGTTTATTTTATATTTACAACTATATTCATAGTTGATTATAATTGTATTTGAAGTTTTTTACGTCTACAAATATATTAAAATACTAATTCAACATAAATATAAAACTACATTGTGTTTTATAATCATTTATGAATGAAATCGTATAAATCAAATAATCAATTGAAAAAAATATTTTGACAAAAAAATGATATTTTGACTGAAAAATAAAAAAATAAAAAAAAGTAAAAATTTTGACGTTATATATATATATATATATATATATATATATATATATATATATATATATATATATATATATATATATATATATATATATATATATATATATATATATATATATATATATATATATATATATATATATATATATATATATATATATATATATATATATATATATAGATATGTATATATATATATATATATATATATATATATATATATATATATATATATATATATATATATATATATACGTATACGTATACGTATACACATACATACATACATACATACATACATACATACATATATATATATATATATATATATATATATATATATATATATATATATATGTATATATATATATATATATATATATATATATATATATATATATATATATGTATGTATGTATGTATGTATGTATGTATGTATGTGTATACGTATACGTATACGTATATATATATATATATATATATATATATATATATATATATATATATATATATATATATATATATATATATATATATATATATATATATATATATATATATATATATATATATATATATATATATATATATATATATATATATATATGTATATAGGGGAGGGTTCAATTGAGAATGAAAATAATGTTGAGAACGTGAGAATGAATCTCTGGGCCACTAGTTGCGCCAGTGCTGACGCGCGCCGCTCCACGACGACGAGCTGGGTTTTTTTCGTATATGATTTATTCATATATGAATGAGTATATTCATATATGATTATACATATAATCATATATGAATAATCATATATGATTATATGAATATTCATATAATCATATATGATTATATGAATATTCATATAATCATATATGAATAAACATATATAAATATACATATATGGTTGTGGTGGTCGGAATGGTGGTAGAAGGTGGCGATGATGATGGTGATGGCGATGGCGATAGAGGGTGGCGATGATGGTGGCGACGGTGTTCGTGGGGTGGTGGTGTTGGTGGAGGTGGGTGGTGACGAAGGTGGTGGTGGTGGCGGCGGTGATGGAGGTGGTAGTGGTGGCGGTGGGTGGTGGTAGCGATGGTGGAGGTGGTGGTAAAGGTGGTAGCGGCGGTGGTGGGGGAGGGTGGCGGCGTTGGCAGTAGTGGTGGTGGTGGTTGGTGGCAGTGGCGTTGGGGGAGGTGGCGGCGGCGACGGTGGAGGTAGAGATGGAGGCGGCAGCGGTGGTGGTGGCGGCGACGATGGTGGTGGTGGTAACGATGGTGGTGAAGGTGGAAGTGCTGGTGAAAATCATATGTGAATAATAATATATATCTCGTCGTTAGAGCGTCAACGCTGCGACGGCGCCAAAGCATTAGTGCGGCAAGAAAAAAATATGTGCGGCAAGAAAAAAATATGTATATATATATATATATATATATACATACATACATACATACATACATACATACATACATACATACATACATACATACATACATACATACATACATACATACATACATACATATACATACATACATACATACATACATACATACATACATACATACATACATACATACATACATACATACATACATACATACATACATACATATATATATATATATATATATATATATATATATATATATATATATATATATATATATATATATATATATATATATATATATATATATATATATATATATATATATATATATATATATATATATATATATATATATATATATAGGGCTAGGTTATAATAAGAATGACAATTATTGTGCTACCCTGTAACTAAATCCTGGCCATCAGATTTCATTTTCTTAACAATGAAAAAAAAAACACATTCTTAACAGAATAAGTTCTTGACAGAATGAGTTTTTACCATTCTTAAAAGAATGAACTAATTTTTGTACATTCTTAAAAGAATGTGTTTTAAATGAGTGGTCTAGATTGAGTTTCAAGGTTACACAATACTTGTACGGATATATTTGATCCTAGCCATATATATATATATATATATATATATATATATATATATATATATATATATATATATATATATATATATATATATATATATATATATATATATATATATATATATATATATATATATATATATATATATATATATATATATATATATATATATATATATATATATATATATATATATATATATATATATATATATATATATATATATATATATATATATACATACATACATACATACAAACATACATACATACATACATACATACATACATACATACATACATACATATATATATATATATATATATATATATATATATATATATATATATATATATATATATATATATATATATATATATATATATATATATATATATATATATATATATATATTATTATTATTATTATTTTTTGATAACCGAGGAAGCCACCCGACACGTCCTTTGGACGACCCGACAGACCCAACCTCGGGGCAACATGAACACCCGGTAAACTCATGTGCCAGGCAACCCACCCTTTGGGTGTACCGGTGACCATCCCTAATTGAAACCGGTGAGAGTCGAACCCTAGCCCTATATATATATATATATATATATATATATATATATATATATATATATATATATATATATATATATATATATATATATATATATATATATATATATATATATATATATATATATATATATATATATATATATATATATATATATATATATATATATATATATATATATATATATATATATATATATATATATATATAAAAGTAGGCTCCATTGAGAATGAAAATTATGTTGAGAATGCGATAATGAATATGGGCCACACATTTTTTCTTTCCGCTCTATTACTTTGGCGTCGTCGGAGCGTTAACGCTCTAACGACGAGATATATATTATTATTCACATATGATTTTCACCACCACTTCCACCTGCACCACCTGCGTCACCACCACCACCGTCATCGCCGCCACCACCACCGCTGCCCGCCCGCCACCTCCACTGCAGCCGTCGCTGCCACCCCGCCACCAACCACCACCATCGCTATTGCCAACTCTACCACATCTATCACCATCTCGACCACCATCGCAGCTACCACCTTTACCACCACCACCGCTACCACAACCCACCGCTACTACCACCACCTCCATCACCGCAGCCACCACCACCACCTTCGTCACCACTTATATCCACTAACACCACCACCCCACTAACACCGCCACCATCACCACCATCATCGCCACCCTCTATCGCCATCACCATCATTATCGCCACCATCTACCACCATTCCGACCACCACAACTATATTTCAAAAATAATTATTCATATATGATTATTCATATTCATATATGAATAAATCATATACGAAAAATTAAACACATCTCGTCCTCGTAGAGCGACGCGTCAGCGCTTACCCATCTAGTGACCCAGATTCATGCTCACATTCATATATGAATATACACATTCATATATGAATAAATCATATACGAAAAATTAAACTCATCTCGTCGTCGTAGAGCGGCGCGTCAGCGCTGACGCATCTAACGGCCCATATTCATTCTCGCATTCTCAACATAATTTTCATTCTCAATGGAACCCTCCCCTATATATATATATATATATATATATATATATATATATATATATATATATATATATATATATATATATATATATATGTATATATATATATATATATATATATATATATATATATATATATATATATATGTATATATATATATATATATATATATATATATGTTGGATTAGGTGTCTAAGCCATGACTACTAATTAGTATTTACCTAATTAATAGAAGCACAGTCCATTTGGGTTGCCCTCATGGCTGGAGGTTTGGTAGAAAATTCGGTAGAGAGAAAGGTTGATTTATTATGGGATTAATAAATCAACAAGAATTAAATATATGATTTATTAATATATTAAAGTCATAATATATTAATTAGAAACTATATTAATTAATTAGGAATTAATTCAGAATTAATTGAATTTAATTTGGGGATTAAATTAATTAATAAAAGGTGCAGGGACTAAAACTGTAATTATTCAATAGTTGAGTAAGTGGCAGTGTGGAGTGACCAGTGGATTTCGAAATATATATATATATGGATATATATAATTTCGAAATTGATATATAAAAGGATAATTAGGAGTTTGAATTATAAGATAAAAGGTTTTATCTTATTTGAATTCAAAAAGGTTTATTCTTAAGGCTTATCAACTGGTCATCTGGAAACTATAAATAGGGATCCCAGGTACCATATGAATTCGCCACTTTCATATCTCTCTCTGGATTTTCGATTTCTCCTCCCCTCTAGCTTGGGTGTGATTTTCATTTGAGGCAGGATATTTTTGCTGCTCAGCTTCTAAGAAATAAAGGTTGGTTTTTCTGTTTTGATCTTTAGTTTCTTTTATTGGCCTTTAGGTTTTTGTTATATGTTCAATTAGAAGAAAACATAGATCCTTATAGGTTGCATGTGAACTTAGGTTATTTAGTTCATGGTTTGCAGAAAACCTTTCAGTGGTTTCAGAGCCTGTTCTGTTTTCTTATTGAATTGCTATAACTGTTTTAGGGTTTTAAGCCTGTAAACCCTAATATATATCAAAATCGATTTATAGGATTAGGGTTTTGGAAACCCTAATCCCCCCCTTGCTAATTTCGAAATCTGGCTTTAGGGTTTTAGGAGGTTTTCTATTTTTGGTAACTTTATTTGTTAATTAAATGGATAACCTTAAACCTTTTCCTTGAAATCGAAAATTAGGGGTTTAAGGATAGGTTTTAATTAATTTGATTAATTTGGATAAACCTATCTTCATTTGAATTAATTTAATTAATTGTTAATTAAAAGATAATTCAAAAGGGATTTAATTAATTTTAAATTGGCGAAATTAATGGAATAAATCCAGAAAAATATTTTAAAATGTTTAAAATATTTAGATTTAATTAATTTAATTAATTGGTAATTAAAAGTTGATTAAATCGATTTTAAGGTTTAATTTAATTTAAAATTTAATTGTTAAATTTGGTAAAATTAAAAGATAAACCTTGAATATTTTAAAGGGTTTTTAAAATACATCTTATATATGTTATTAAAAGTTAATATTATATATATGAGATAAATTTGGTTAGTCAAATCAATAGTAGGCCTCATTCACGAAGCTGGTCTATAAAGTGGGTATAAGGAGACTGCCAATAAAATGGTAGTCTAATGGGTGAACACTCACACCCACCGCTCGCCTGATCAGTGGAGGGTCGTTAGCCGAACGGGTTTGACAGAACCGCTTAATCATTAAAAGTATAATGATCAAAGTACTAGAACTTTTACACAAAATCCCAATCTAGTTACTTTAGGAAAAATGTGAATTTGATGCTACCCCATGAAATTGCACATTGCACTTTATGAAACGTTGGTGGAGCGTGTGTGGTTTACCGGCACACCAATGGGGGTTCAGGGTGTCTCGGGTGTTATCATTGTTGATGGAGCGTGTGTGGTTTACCGGCACATCAATTTGAGATGATAATGGACCCCGAGAGCACCAAGCTAATTTGCATGGTTATTCACACCCGATTTGTGATCCTCGGCATCCCAGTTACAAACGGTGGGGCATATCTGAGATTAAACATGCTATTGAACAGTTCAATATATCTCAAAAGAAACTAGGAATTCCATTTATAATAAGATTATTTTTCCGCGGTGGAATTGGCTGAATCGTCATTCGCCTACCTTTATAAAATTTGCTTATAGATTACGGCATCCCTCTTCTATGTTGCAAATTGTTATAGTTGGATCCTAGCCTTATTTTATATTGGGTTATTATAAGGACCGACAAGTATCTAATTAAACTTACCTTCTTTTATAGATGTCTTCTGCTGATCAATCCGCTCCCCAATCAAACTCCAGTGTTCCCTCTATCCTCTCACTGTGTTCCAAGGTTTAATTGAACGGGACAAACTACAATGACTGGATTAGAAACATCAAGATGGCTCTGAGGTACGAGAACAAAGAGTATGTTCTCGAGACTGAGCTTGTCGATGTCGACCCTGAAACTGCTACTCCCGAGGAAATTGCCTCGTACCAAAAACATTTTGATGATGCGACCAAAGTGGCCTGCATCATGATCGCCACAATGAACCCCGAATTGCAAAGGATATATGAAGACTACTGGCCCTTTGAGATGCACAAGGAGCTGGCGGAAAAGTTCCGCAAGCAAGAGCGCATCGAGAGGTGCGAGGTGGTCAAGGACTTCACGAACAGCAAACCTAAAGATGGAGAGTCCATCTGTGCTCATGTGCAAAGAATGCAAGGTTACGTGGAGCGGCTTAGAAAGCTTGCAATGCCTGTACCGGAGGAGTTGGCCGTTGACATAGTGCTTAACTCCCTACCGAGTTCTTATGACCAGTTCAGGCTGGCTTATCATTTGAACAACAATCAGGCTAACCTGACTGAGTTGCATCGCATGCTTCGAGTTGCTGAAGACGGGATGAAGGGTAAAAGTGTACCCTCGGTTAATCAGCCCGTCTTAGCCATTGGAAGTGGCAAAGGAAAGAAAAGGAAGGGCCCTCCTAAGCAAAACTGGAGGGAAAAGGTTCAGGTCGGGTCGTCCAGCAATGGCTCGAGAACCAAGTCTTCTCACATTCCTTGTGTAGCCAACCCCGATGAAGCCAACTGTTTTTACTGCAAAGAGAAGAGCCATTGGAAGAGAAGCTGCCCTAAATACTTGCAGGATGTCAAGGATGGGAAAGTAAAGCCATCGACAGCAGGTATATACACTATCTCTAAAAACTCACCATCTTCTAATTCTTGGGTCCTTGATACAGGATGTGGTTTTCACATTTGTTCTGATCTGCAGGGCCTAAAGGAAAGCAGGGAGGTGGAGCACGGTAGACTGAACCTGATCATGGGCAATAGGAGATCGTCCCCTGTTACCAAGATTGGCGTTTATAGTTTAGTGCTTAGTAGTGATGTTAGCTTAGAGTTATTTAATTGTTGCTATTCGCCAGAAATGGCAAGAAACATTATTTCATTTCACGCATTGTTCAGACAAGGATTTCAATTTTCTTTTGATAATAAAATTGGTTCTATTTCTGTTTTCAAAAATGGTATTTTGATTTTTACTGCTTATCCTTGTGATGGTGTGTATGAAACTGTTGAATGTGTTGACAATTTGGGACATAGTGTAAATTATATTGATTCTACTAGTGGTGTAGAAAAGGCATGTCTGTGGCATAGTCGGCTCGGGCACATCAGCAAGAAACGCATCGCCCAACTCCAAAAGGATGGAGTGTTGGAATCATTCGACCTCAAGTCGGATGATGTATGCGAATCTTGTCTGTTGGGCAAGATGACTAAATCACCTTTCAAAGGATCTTTTGAAAGAGGTGAGGGTCTGCTGGACATCATTCACACGGATGTGTGTGGTCCATTCAGATCAACCACAAAGGATGGCACGCGGTTCTACGTGACCTTTACCGATGATTTTAGTAGATACGGTTATATCTACTTGATCAAGCACAAGTCGGACACCTTTGAAAAGTTCAAAGAGTTTAAGAATGAAGTAGAGAATCAATTAGGCAGGAAGATAAAGATGCTCAGGTCCGACAGAGGCGGAGAGTATCTAAGTATCGAGTTCCTAGACTATCTAAAGGAATGCGGAATAGTTTCGCAGTTGACACCTCCCAGCGGTCTTTTGAGAGAGAGAGCTCATATTCAAAGAGGACAGTGGGAGTACCATAGATCTGGAAGAAATTCAAGAGTCATCAGATGACGCAACCTTAGGAGAAACTAGCAACCAACATGAGGAAGAAGTTCCTGTTGGTCCGACAGATGTATCCTTACCTCTTAGGCGTTCCGGTAGGGTTAGCATGCCACCCGAGTTTTATGGGTTCCATATAACTTCGGATGGGGACACGTTTGTCAGTGATAGGACACTGATAAATTTGGATGAACCAGCTAACTACCAGGAAGCAGTGGCAGGCCCTGAGTCTGCCAAGTGGAAAGAGGCCATGGATAGCGAGATCAAGTCCATGTATGATAATCAAGTTTGGAACTTGGTTGACAACGTACCGGGTCGAAAGACAGTCGGATGCAAATGGATCTTCAAGAAGAAGACCGACATGGACGGAAAAGTACACACTTTCAAGGCAAGACTGGTTGCGAAGGGCTTTACTCAAACCCCAGGGGTTGACTATGACGAGACCTTCTCACCAGTAGCCAAGATAAAGTCTATTAGGATTATGCTGGCCATAGCTGCATTTCATGACTATGAAATTTGGCAGATGGACGTCAAAACCGCTTTCCTTAATGGGAAGTTGACTGAGGATGTTTACATGAATCAGCCAGAGGGTTTTGTCGATGCAAAGTATCCTAATAAGGTGTGTAAGCTTGAGAGATCAATCTACGGATTGAAGCAAGCTTCTCGCAGCTGGAATCTTTGTTTCCATGAGAAAGTCAAAGAGTTTGGTTTCTCTAGGAGCGAGGATGAGTCCTGCGTATATGTCAAGGCTAGTGGGAGTATAGTCACCTTTCTGGTGCTGTATGTCGATGACATACTGCACATGGGAAACGATATTCCAACCTTGCAAGATGTCAAGGCTTGGCTTGGGAAATGTTTCGCCATGAAGGACCTAGGAGAGGCTGCCTATATTCTCGGGATAAGAATATTGAGAGATAGGAAGAAGAGACTGATTGGACTTAGTCAGGGTACATACTTGGAAAAGGTACTGAAAAGGTTTAGTATGGAAAATTCCAAGAAGGGAGAGCTGCCTATCCAAAGTAATGCAAAATTGAGTAAGACTCAAAGTCCGAGTACAGACGAAGAAATAGCTGAAATGAGTCGGGTACCTTATGCTTCGGCTGTAGGATCGATCATGTACGATATGACGTGTACTCGCCCTGACGTGGCCTTTGCTTTAAGCATGGTCAGTCGGTACCAGGGTAACCCTGGAAGGGCGCATTGGATAGCTGTGAAAAATATACTCAAGTATCTGCGAAGGACCAAGAACATGGTGTTAGTCCTCAGTGGCAGTGGTACCTTGAGAGTTGAAGGATATACAGATGCCAGCTTTCAGACGGATAGAGACAGTGGTCGGTCTCAGTCGGGCTGGGTATTCCTTTTGAACGGTGGAGCAGTTACTTGGAAAAGTTCCAAGCAAGAAACAGTGGCTGATTCTACATGCGAATCAGAGTACATAGCAGCAAGTGAAGCGTCAAAGGAAGCGGCTTGGCTGAAGAACTTTATCGATGACCTTGGAGTAGTCCCGAGTATTCAGGAGCCCTTGGAACTATTCTGCGATAACGAAGGTGCGGTCGCCTTAACAAAGGAACCGCGAGATCATGGAAAGTCCAGACATATCGACAGAAAGTACCACTATATCAGGCATAGGGTAGAAGAAGGTCACCTCCTTGTAAAGAGGGTATCATCGGAAGATAATCCTGTAGATCCCTTGACAAAGGCTCTGAGTAGGATTAAGCATAATCAGCATGCTAGGAGCATTGGATTGAGAGATGATATAAGTTTTTGTAATTAGATAGGTTTTGAAACTTGTAACAATGTTATTGTATTTGACTTTTGTGATTTAATAATAGAGATTTATTAATGAGTAATGGTTTACTAATTTTGTCAATATATATCATTGTGTTTCATTTTGCATGTTTTACTTCCTGAATAATTGGATTATTCAAATATCCACAGTCACTCATACTTTTAGGGAGTAAGTATGAAGTAAGGCTGTCATGAATTGGTAATAGATTGTCTAAGGAGTTAGACATTGCAATTGGATTGCTGCACCATTCGTGAGTACTTGGAAATGGAGATTTGAGTATTGGATAAACACGCGCTCAATGGATTGCTTCATGGATTACATCACGAGCAATATTGAGACGATAATATCTTTTGATCTTTAAGCTAAGACATATGAGTTATGATTTACTAAGACGGTTATTCATTGATAATACGAAAAACGCATCGGTAACTCGGTGTTATAAAACGTATTGTTGTGAGTGATTTGTCTGGTAAAAGACATAAGTATATGAGTCAAAGTTTATTCGTCCCTTGACCCTAACGGGGAGCAGATATCTGTAGGCCTCTCGATGAATTTGAAGTTGACTAAAATGGTTGGCCAACCGGGACTAAATTGGTAGTCTAAGAGTCATATGCAAATCAGAAATCGAGGAACAGTGAATCAGACCAGATTGATTTTATCCATGTCTTGAGTCTGAAAAATATCTTGTTGGACGGAGGATCATCTGATCACTTATCTATGGACAGGACTGATTAGATCAGAGTTTGGCATTGGTTTCTAGGAAGCTACAAGTGCTGGTTACTTAGAGGTTAAATCGGTAATTATAGTCATAGACTTATCCAAGTGGGAGACTGTTGGATTAGGTGTCTAAGCCATGACTAATAATTAGTATTTACCTAATTAATAGAAGCACAGTCCATTTGGGTTGCCCTCATGGCTGGAGGTTTGGTAGAAAATTCGGTAGAGAGAAAGGTTGATTTATTATGGGATTAATAAATCAACAAGAATTAAATATATGGTTTATTAATATATTAAAGTCATAATATATTAATTAGAAACTATATTAATTAATTAGGAATTAATCCAGAATTAATTGAATTTAATTTGGGGATTAAATTAATTAATTAAAGGTACAGGGACTAAAACTGTAATTATTCAATAGTTGAGTAAGTGGCAGTGTGGAGTGACTAGTGGATTTCGAAATATATATATGGATATATATAATTTCGAAATTGATATATAAAAGGATAATTAAGAGTTTGAATTATAAGATAAAAGGTTTATCTTATTTGAATTCAAAAAGGTTTATCCTTAAGGCTTATCAACTGGTCATCTGGAAACTATAAATAGGGATCCCAGGTACCATATGAATTCGCCACTTTCATATCTCTCTCTGGATTTTCGATTTCTCCTCCCCTCTAGCTTGGGTGTGATTTTCATTTGAGGCAGGATATTTTTGCTGCTCAGCTTCTAAGAAATAAAGGTTGGTTTTTCTGTTTTGATCTTTAGTTTCTTTTATTGGCCTTTAGGTTTTTGTTATATGTTCAATTAGAAGAAAACATAGATCCTTATAGGTTGCATGTGAACTTAGGTTATTTAGTTCATGGTTTGCAGAAAACCTTTCAATATATATATATATATATATATATATATATATATATATATATATATATATATATATATATATATATATATATATATATATATATATATATATATATATATATATATATATATGACGTCTGTTGAAAAGAAACTGCTCACTAAAAAGAAACAATTTGTTGTCCATCGTCCTACGCGGGTACTAAAATCAATTTATTAACGTAGCACCACACTTTTGTTGTCCGAAAAAGCATTATATTTTCATTCAAAGTTCAATGTAAAACTCAAAAATCAATTATTTTCCGTTGCATCGAACGAGTACCTAGATTAGCGAAAATAGCAATGTACTTTTGGGTCACACCAAAAATAGCAACACACTTTTTGACCATGTATTATTTTATAAAATATGAATTGCCCTTTAATGAACCACTACGAGATACTTCAAGGGAAAAAATATTATATTTTCATTCAAAGTTCAATGTAAAACCCAAAAATAATTATTCCCTCCGGATATTTGCGCCCGTTGCATTGCGTGGACCACTAGTATATATATATATATATATATATATATATATATATATATATATATATATATATATATATATATATATATATATATATATATATATATATATATATATATATGTGTGTGTGTGTGTGTGTGTGTGTGTGTGTGTGTGTGTGTGTGTGTGTGTGTGTGTGTGTGTGTGTGTGTGTGTGCACGGTGACAAACCCGTGTGTTACACAGTTGATAAATAAAAAAACATTTTATTTTAAAAGTACGATGCTATTATTGAATTTTTAGAAAATCAAAACTATGTATTACCTTCACTATTCAAACAAAAGCAAATAGGAAAATGATCATTGTGACCCTGTCATTGTTAAATCAGAAAAAAGAAAAAGAAAAGGGGACACCTTGTAGCAATTTTGTTATTCATTTGATGGAAACCCCGTTATTATCCAAAAAAACCCCATCTTTTCCCACACATAGGAATCTGTACCTTCAATAATAACATTGAAAATCTTAATTTTCAACCCGATTAAACCAACAACTTTCATTTCTTCTCAACTATAGCAATATACTTTCTAAGTGATTCTGATTAAGGCAAGATACTTTCAAATTTGTACCCAACTAAACAAATTGGCATGTTCTTATTAAAAAATCAACCAAGTAACACACCATATAGATCAAAAATCGCATAAACATAAAACATTCATAGAGGTCAATAAAAAGAATGAAAATAGCATAATACCACATACTTAGTCATTCAGATAGTGGTCAACAAATGAACCAACCCCCTAATCTATACACACACATAGGGGAGGCGATGGCATCTACATAACTGAAACCAAAAATACCAAAATAACATAGATCGAAACTAAATGCAACAATTTTTTTAAAAGAAATAAAAAAGATTGTTGAATAAATGCAACAATTTTCTTAAAAGAAATAAAGAAGATTGCTGAAAATAGAAACCTACTTTACTTTTTCCTATATAAGCAATGTAGTTAAAACTTATAACAACCACATAGTTGTATTGCTTTACCGATATAGACAGTATACTTTTGGTATATATTACTACTATCTCTATTAAAATGCAAATACATTGTAAAAAGAATGTAGGTATGTTACTATTATGGGTTATATACCGCTACTATTAGTAAAAAAAATAATAAAGACAAGTTGTTGTTAAGGGTAAAAATGTGTAATTACATTTCGATTTCAGGTCGAAAATAAAGTTTATTGCTTTTACCGGTTAATATAGTAAAGCACATTGCTTTTTCTCACAATTGCCCTATACATAATAAAAAATAAATGCTACCTGAGTTTGCATATCATCTCTGGTAACAATGTTGTTGCCAACAATACAAGGAGCAAGGATAAGAACTAACGGAGAAGGGTGGCCAAAACTACATAAATATACCAAAATGTTATAATATAAAAAACGGTTAAAAGATCCTAACTTTATAAATAACAAAAATATAATACTCACTTCAGTAGATCAAGTTGCTATAAAGCATCTGTCAAAACTTTTTCATCATTTGAATGAATAAGTTGATGTAAAGCTAGCAGTGCAGGTTTTGTCTGTCAAAAGAAATCAAGAATATGAATAACATTAAAAGTTATAAACGGTGATGAGGGTAGTTTAGTCTTTTTAAATACCAACATGAGTAAAAGAAGGTTGTGGCTATAAATTTGAAAGTGTCCAGGTGGCATTTTCCCTAAGATCATCTAGCTGTTCCCTAAGTGTAGCCATTTCAAGTCTGATACCAAAAAAAAAAAAAAAAAAAAAAAAAAAAAAAAAAAAAAAAACAGGTCGGATAATCATATACTCAATATTGGAATTGGATAAATGGTTTTTAGGATGACTACACATTTTCACTTCATTTTTCGTTTGACCACTGAAATATGAAATCCGTAGCAAAAAATTTCAACTTTTAACAGTTGTTAATATAAACATTTAGCCAAAATAATCAATCTTTAAGTACAGTCGTTTAATAACATTATTTAAGTCCAATGATTAAATAAAAAAATAAAGTGGAAGTACGTTGATTTTAATTATAAATTGTTATGAATATAGTAGTTTATAACAGTGAGGAAGAAGAAAAGAAGAGGAGGAAAAAATATTATACATAATCCAAAGAATAATGCGTCAAAATCACAACTCGAATGTTCAGTTAATGTATCAATCTATCAAAATCAGAGCATGTCTGTTTGTATATGTGAAAATGAAAATGAGTGAAAGATTAACTATCTAATACATAGAAATCCAATTTAATTTCGCACATACATTTTCATAATAAAATTTGATGCAAAAGAATTAATAGTCTCCAAATTAACATTTCGGTGCCCTGCATGAACCATCAATAAAATTAAAAAATAATACATAAAAACAATTCATTGGTGATATCTATACATACTAATAAACCAATCCTTTTAGTTGCCAAGTGGCATGTCTTAGAAGCTAGAATGCCACATGTCATTTTCTTCATAATTCTGATTTTGAATTCCAATGTCCCGTATTAATATAGCTCTGTTAGTAAATTTGATTTGAAATCGGTTATAAATTACTTTCCTTGCTTATTTATTCTTTCAGTTACGTTTTTTGAATTTCAATTGCTCCACCTGTCATAAAACCAATAATTTAGAAAGATATGCATAAAATCAGCAAGTAAACCTACGTATCATTCCAATTTCATCCCTAAAATCCGGAACTGACAATCAAAATCAAAATCTCAATCCAAATTTAAATCTCTTTGGCTCTAATTCAAAAATCCAAATTAATATAAAACCCGACGATTAGCAGTTGTCGCCTTCCCTTCCTAGAAGCTTCTGAATTATGTAACTTTCACTTCTGATCTGCCTACAATGGTGGTGAGTTTTATTTTTTTGTTTTTGGTCGAACTTGGTTTAATTTATGCTTTATTATGAATTTTATCGAATAACTATATATTTGTGATATTTGTTATATTTTTTGTGATATTTGGGATAAGCCTTCTGCAACAAATCTGCAGCAAAGTTAGACTATGTTATTCACTTTTCAAGAGTTTTTCAGCTAAGCCTTCAAAAAGCTAAATAAGAAGAATATTGATTTTTAGCTATAATAATCAAGAATTGTTGGGCCTTCTCGATGTGTTATAGCAATTTTGATGTCTCTAATTGTTCCTCTTTTGTCTAGGTGCACGAAGGGCAATCCTAAATTCAGGTTAACCTTCATCTCAATATTCCTTTGTTGTTCAGGTTTAACGATCATTTTTCTAAACCAATATCTGTTTTCCATTTCAGATCTTATAATCCTGAATTAGTTTGAATTTCTCTATACCTATTATTAATTATAGTTGTCACTTGTCATGCCATCATTTTCTATTTATGATATTTGTGCTAAAAAGCTTACCCAATTATAACACTGTACTTTAAAAACTAACCTAATTATAACATTGTACATATTTCATTATTTAAACATTTTGCTTTTGTATGTAGTGGCGTCATTGATATGTCTGTAAAAGGGGCAAGTTTGGAGAGATAGCATCTTAATTCATAACATTTGGTAAATTGCCTAATGAATTTTATTTTGCCTCAGATTCTACTTTCATAGACTTTGTATTAAAGGATGATGACTTTGAAGAATCTGATTATGGTACTCTTTCCTTCATTATTTTCCAGTAGCTGATATAGCAAAAAGTTCTAATTTCTTTGTAAAGGATTGCGTATTTTGAATAAAAAGTGAATACGATTGCTGCATGTGCAACTATAGAACTTGCTTTGGGTGCCACGAAAAGAATTTCCATTTTCAAATTTTTTATTTATTTTGTTCCAACTATGTTATTTATTTGAATTTTTTGTTTTTCTTATTTGTTTTTTTGGTAAATTGATTGCGTACATTCTCCATTCTCTCCTATGTTGTTTTCTTTGCTTGAACTTATACTAAGGTTCTACCAGGATCTCAATTAAAAAGATAATTGTTATCAAATGTTAATTACAAAGCGGATGGTTTTTCTAATCTGGTGGTTTGCACTCCTTACTAAAAATGGTAAATTCTTTTGGTAGCAATTAACTAATTTAGCTTTGTATCATTAAAATTTAAAATTTACCCTCCTCTTACAACATTCAATCTTTTTTACATGTTTTCTAGGCCATTCAAGTTCTACTATACGATATGGAGTATTCCCGCAAAGGTAAGGCATTTCTTAATTTTCCCTTCTAATATTTTGATAGATTTGACAACATATGAAGGTTTGCATTTCATCATTATCTTTTTACAGGTAGATCCATTTTCATTCAATATATACATGTGTTTGAATAAATTTTCGCAAGAGTTTAATCTTTTATGCACATATATTACGACAGTTATGTTTCTCAACTAAATCAAGCACACACAGCTGACTTGTATTCATATTGCCCTATTCCCACTATCAGTCCTACTAGAAGCTTAATTAGGGACCGATATATTACCTAATCCCCGTATAAAGTCACATGTTGTACTTCAAAATATGGCATTATTCTTATGGTTATTATTCTTATGGTTTGAACACAACTAAATATGGGTTTTGTTGAGTTTTATTTTTTTATGTCTAATCTATTACTATGTTACTCACATACAATGTGGATTATTGTTTAGAAAGTTTGGGAGCAATCAGATAGGATTGCTCGACATTAAGCTAAAAATGTGGGTTTTGTATTATTATTATTTTTTTTTGGCTTCTTATTTTGGGTTCTTATCCAAGCTCTCATTATAGATCATTATTCTAATTGTTCCAGGTGTCATTTGATTGTTTTTGGGTTATATGTTCTCTTTATGGAACCAAAACAATTGTGAACCTTTTACCTAAATATGAATAAAGAAAAACCAATCATAAGTATGTAAATAAGTAATAGTTATAATTTTGTTGTTTGACGTTTATATTCCGATTTAATGGATTTTGATAACTACCATGGATATAAAAAAGTAACATTTGTATTGTCTTAATTTCACCATATTATACCGTGCAAGTCTCTGATGGAATGACATTCGAATCTTTTAGGAGCTTAGGGGACGATGGGTATTTAATGTTGGGGTCTCGCGTACCTCACTACTGTCAGATCCTGTATCGCATGCAAAGTCTTCGCATGCGAGAGTTGAATTTACAGATGATAGTCCTCTTGGAAAAGTGAAATATGTTGTCACTACTTATTATGCGAAAATATTTGAAGCTTTGAGGCAGATTTGTTGCACTTCAGAAATGGATTATACCTTCTTTAAGACGTTGTAAATGTCTTTTTTTGCAAAAAGTTTAGTTGACGACTTCATTATTAAAGAAGTTACAAAGATGGAACTTAAATTGTCATATGAATTGTAATGTGAATTATGCGAAGTGACCAAAATACCATTATTTGAATTTTTTGTAATTTCTAAGTTTTAATTAATCTTAGATAAAGATGGTCGCCTAACAAATAAAACTTCAAATGTTGTATATAAAGAAGTCTTTCAAAATTTATGTTGAAGTCCTTTTTTGTTTTTTTATCAATATTGTATACCTTAAAATACAAAACCGTTGCACAATTTTGGATTTTGTTTATCTTTATCAGTTTCTGAATATACAACTTCTTTAAATTACATAATTCATTTGCATTTAAAGGAACATGCACATATTGATATTATTTGTCATTTTTTACATCATATTTCAACACATATCAAATTAAATGACTCAATAAAATATTTTCTTTCCAATTAAATAAAATCAACAATTTTCTAACTATAAATCTTTTATTTAATCATCAACCGTGTAACACACGGGTTTAAACTAGTGTAGATATAAAAAGTGTTAGCTTGAAAATTTAGATGACAACGACGACAGAAGGAAACTGAAAAAGTTATAAGATGCCAAGTATTACCTCAATCCAATTAATTGTTCTAACACCATTTTTAGTGTTAAGCACCATTATTGGTGTTCAAAATGATTAAAGCCATCTTTAATCAACAAAATTTTAATACAAGAAAATTGATGTTATGGCTAGGACGGAGCCAGGATTTTAAAATAGCGGGCCTTACATCATCATGTGATATTAAAATATAAGTTATATCCAAAGAATGTAATACAATCTTTAAATTTCAATGTAAAAATGACAAAGAAAAAATTGTCTAAAAAGAAACTACATCGATCTTTACACAAATTATTCTTATACTTAAATTGCGTAGTTTTTTTGTTTGTGACTCCCGGATTTTTTTCCCTCCTTTGTGTCACACGGTTTTACATTTGGGTATACGGGTCTATTCGGGCGGGTATTCGGGTTATCGGGTCTTTAAGGGTGGGTATTGTGGACACGTGTTCGTTCCTTAACGCTTATTTCTTTCCCGTATGTTGACGTTTTATCTCTCTTTCCTCCTGCTTGTATTGCTTCCTATTCTACTGTGTTGAATACCCGTCTGCTATTCGATTCTTCTTTCTTCGCGGACTGTTTTTTCCCTTTGCATGTGGGTGGATTGTTCACCTCTTTGATCGGTGTCCTATAAATTCCATCGGGTTTTTAGAGATCCATGGTATTTTCTGATGGATTGCTTTTGGTGAAGAAGTAAGAACAGAAGTAAACGGTGTGGGTAGTGGATTGGGTTTTTTTTCTAGATATTCCCAGTTTCCACCACACTAAAACAGAGTGACGCCTATCTTTTATTTGGTCCCCATTTAGGGGTTACCTTTTTCATTCGATTCAGAAACCCGAAGGATTGGAAAGATGAGAAATCGAAGCCTACGCATGAAGGTGACTATTATTTGATGAAGTTCAACACGGGTCACAAGTCTCGGGAAGAGGAGGAAGAGGATTATGAAGAAATCGGTGCCAAGAAAGATAGTAACCCGTCTTCCAATACCAGCAAAGGTTTGTTATCCCCTTTAATTTAAGAACACGTTTCCTATTTCGCACGAAATGTAGTTTAAATTGATTTTCGGGTTCCAAATTTGCGAAATTCAATTCATCTTATTGATTATTCAATCCTGTATATGTGTTAACTAAATTGGGATTAAAAAAGACGGGAACAACAGTGATTGGTATGTGGGGGTTGCTCGAAGGGAAAATGACAAAAATACCCCCAGAGGTACTAGGTTCAGCTTCACAAGAACTGTTTGATTTGTTAAAAAAAGTTAGAAGCATAGGTGCATACGACTTAAAATCTTCAGGTTTGCTTTCTGAAAAAATGCAATCTGATGATGTGTCAGTAAGAGAAAATGATTTAGCAAATTGGAGTCATCATCAAAGAATTTATGGTGATGGAAAAGATACAGATTTAATTGAAGATGATGATGACAGTTTTGGTCAAACACTTGGAGATGTTGCTTATTGGGATCAAATCAGGTCAGATTGCAGGAATGAAAAAGATCTTTAGGTGAGACTTGTAAACCTGAAAAGTTGCTGAAATATAGCAGCTTTGATGAAAAAAGTATACTTAATCATGAAGACTCCTAATTAATAACACTCGGCAACTCACTCGTGGGGCATGAAATCCCCAAATTTCTAATGTGTGTTTCTTTATAAATTAAATGTAGGCTGTTGTGGTGATAACTTTTGGATTTATCAAAGAAGCACCGAATCTTCCAACTACTGGATTCAATGTATACCATAAAAACCGTCTTATTCGGGTATGCGTTCTTTAAAATTGGGTTTTCTTTTTTATTAATTTTGGGATAAATTTGAGATATTGAAATGTTTTCAGCCTTTTTGGAAAGTGACTGCAGAGGGGCATTCTAAAGGGTATGGAATTGTTGGACTTTTTGAAGCAGCACATGACAAACAGGATTTTGAAAGATCGGCTTTGTTTTCGAGGCTGGAATTGAAGCTAAAACAAAAGCATATGGACTGCTGGTTAGTAATTTAGTATTATCTCTTGATTCCGATGGAATTGGAATTCGAATTCGTGCTTCCATTCCATGGCCTGAAGGAATCATGATGTTTCATGTGTTTGGATTACAATAAATGGAATGGGAATAAATAATAAAATATGTCTTGATTCCTATGGAATTGGAATGTCTTGATTCCGATGGAATTGGAATTCGTGATTCCATTCCATGGTCTGAAGGAATCATGATGTTTCATGTGTTTGGATTGCAGTAAATGGAATAGGAATAAATAATAAATTGTCCTGATTCCGATGTAACTGGACTTCGTGATTCCATTCCAATTGCTTTGTCTTAAAAGTTATAAGATTTTCCAGTTTATCTCAAGATTTTATTAAAATTGTAAAAAATAAAAAAATACAGGAAAAACCACTGTCACTTAATTGGCCACCAACCAGACCCGAGTTTTCTGCGCAAAAAGAAGGATTCTACTGTTCCATTTCAAAGTCAAAGTCAAAGGGTTGACCACACCTACAACCTTAATAAAGACTACCCGTATCAAAATTTCAAAATATAAACTAAAACTGTAAATTAATATCAACCACAGTCCACAGGTGCCAAAATTGTAATTTATATATTTTAGGAAAAAGACCCAAAACTGTAATTTATATATTTCAGGAAAAAAAAAAGACAACTCACGGGGCTCTTAAAAATGTGTGCATAATTGCATAAACTGCATGTGAAAGACATTGATAATGCAAGTTTGCCACCAATCAACGACCCAGGTCCGTAAGCCCCCAACCATGGTCAAACCGTTTACAACAATGGCATACCCGTAGCTCGGGCCCCTCCTGGATTTCAAACCGTGAGTCTATTTATATGGTTTGTCTTTTTAGTGTAATTTACATTTTTGGTCCCTGAGTATAGCTGGTTTTTCTAATTTTGTTCCTTATGTGAGGTTTTTGTAATGCTTTTAGTCCTGTTCTAAGTAAAATGACTAAATTGTTGGGACAATATTCGCAAAATCAACTATACTCGGGCGAAAATTAGTTATTTTATTGAAATGGGATGAAAAATGTTACAAGAAAACTCAGATAAGGATGAAAAAGTGGGTTGGGTAGGGTTTCTCCAACAACCGATGGCAGTTCTGATGGTTTAGTTCCTTCGACTTCTCCTAAACAGCAACCAGCCCAGAGGTAAAAAAATTTATTTCCGATTTTGCACTTTACTAATTAGCTATTTTCTTTATTGTAATCTTATATTTGTGCAACTTTTATGTTGTTAATTGATTATTAAATTATGACAACATTCATCCACCACCTGCCTTTGGATCATCACCTAATCTTGAAGCCCTTTCACTTGAAGCAAATGAGTCTCAAATTCGGAATGGCGATAGTGTAAATAGCTATCCAAATAATTCCAGGTATTTTTGCTTTCACATGAGATATTGAACCATGATAATGGATGCAGTATTAGAAGCATGTCTGTCTACAAGAATCACTTTAATTTATTTTAAGGCAAAATACAAGAATTAGCATTTATTTTAAGGCAAAACACAAGTATTATCGGATGAGATTGGTATAATTGAGTAAACTTTTCAAAGTACAATGCTATAATATGAAGAAAATTCGAGAATCACTTTTGAACATCTCAACTTAATATTTATTTTTCTCAAAAAAAATCTCACATATTTAAGTATTTATAAGTAAATGCAGTTATGGTCCATTAGATTTTATCCAGTGACAGTCTTTTATGATGTTAATTCTTATACAGGCCTATGCATGAAATTACCTTTTCAACAGATGACAAACCTAAGCTTCTAACTCAGGTGCTTATTTGTTCTCTTTATCTTTTGACGCTAGCTTATTCACATTTGGAGTTTTCACATGCTTCTGCGATATTGCAATAAATAAGAAATTAATTTTTTTCCATATATATTTTTTATTTTCAGAACAATTTAATAGTAAACAAGATAGTAAAAAATCATTTATTTTTATCATTGGATTCGTGTATATATATATATATATATATATATATATATATATATATATATATATATATATATATATATATATATATATATATATATATATATATACACACACACACACACACACAGAGAACAATTTTTTTTAATTGTAAATAAAAAGTATAAAAAAGTGTCAGTGACTACAAAGACCATTAGGGTTGTAAAGCTGATGTTGAATATTTGTCTATATGTTCTCTGTGATACGTGTATTCTAAAATCAAGAAGATTTAGATTCAGCTCAAATACTCACACTGGCAATTGAAAATTGTCTACACAGATTGTTTTAGAACTTACTATTTACAATTGTTGGGTGGTCTTACTATGCTAATGGATTGTAAAATTATTTTGAGATGTATAGGAGATGATGAATAGGTCAGCACATATGCTAAAATAAGTGTCAATAAATATGCAGATACACAAAATTCCTGAATAGAGGATGCGATGAAGTAATTTTTGAACATTAACTTTTATTAGTTAATTTCTGGAACTACTTATCTAGATCTCAACTTACGTAAGTGTCTCAATATGTCTTATAAACGCATTGTGCTTTCAAGAGTACTAGACAACCTTTTGAAGTTTACTTATACCAGGAAGGGTAAATTCGGAAATGCAAATAGAGGTTGAAGTGTAAGCAAAAGTGGCTAAATGAAATTAATGCAAACAGTACAACCTTTGAAGTTTACTTTGTAGTTTTCCATTCCAGTTCCAGGTTTCAAAGGTTCCCTGCCATCATTTTTAAAATTTCATTTTTAAAATGTATGAACCAGAGACAGGTTTGAACAAAAGCAGAATTATGATTTTTGTGGATAAATCGACAAAATTATATTAAGACAACTTAATAACTTCTCAATATCCTGTCTAAGAATCTAAATCCATTAATCCTAACACGATTTGAAATTTCTATTAGATACATTTTTTCCATTATTGTTACTTTCCATTTTTCTTCTTCTTATTCTTCTTTATGAACTCAAATCACAGGTCATTGCACTGAACGAAAAGTTCCCAAGCCCAAAACTATATGTCACAACAAATTACAATGTAGGTGTCAATGTCAAGAAAAAATTGGACGAAAGCCTCCTTATTACATGGTATCGTTTCTCTACCTTCATCCCTACGATTAAACTTCTATTTTTTTTTAATTTGAAATTATAAAAATAATATTTTTATAGGTCTGGAATAGAAAAGAGAATAACTTCTTGGCAAGATGGAGATCTTGGCACCAATTGTCCAATTCCTGCAAAATGGAATTGGACTTACCGACTTCAGGTCAAAGATCAAATTGGTAGCTATTATTATGTCCCGTCTATAAATTTCAGGTGGTTTTGTTGGATTTGTCATCACAAATAGAAATATAATTTCTTTACCATTTGATACCCCTGATGGAGATTTTCACTTGACAAGTAACTGCACATATTAAATACAAAGATCTCTACTTTTAGAAAACCTACGTCTTAAATGCAAAGGAAAACCCCTAATGACGCATGCAATACAGCTCGAACTTCTTGAAACTCAAACAAATAAAAGATCTCAATCGATTACAATAAAGATAACGGCAGACTACGATTAGACATCCAATAGTAAATTTATTAAACCCACCAACACTTATCCATTAGTAACAAGTTTTCAACCAGCAATACTAAAAAATAGCCCCATCGGAACCGTGCGAAGCACGGGGCAACTGCTAGTTAGTATTTAAAAGTTGTCAAACAACCATAAACAATGGTCCATAATCAATCATTAACCCGCGATTATCAAAATAAATATCTTTGCCGTAATCACGCAACTTACGTTTTAGGTTATTGTGTAAGTCGTAAATCAAAAATAAATCTCAAAGACTAAAACCCATCTAATTTAATAGGTTGGGCTAGTTCTTGAAATGTAGTTTGGTTATGACTAAGAGGTGATGTCAACGTCATTTGTCTTGTTGAAACATAGGAGTAAGACAGATTGTATTAGAGGCTTTGAGCCGACGGGTTTCGTCTAGCATCTTGCTAGGCTCTTGCTACGCTCTTGCTAGTTTTAGCTTTTTTAATGATGTTTTCCGTTTCAAAAAATATATGTATAAGAATCTAATTTATGTAATATGTTTCAATTTTAAGATAAATTTTGAGTCTTACTAATCAAATTACATCAAATTTGGTATTGATTTTTTTTTTGAACGGCGGCAAAAGATTAGATTAAAAAGCTAGCAAAACAATAGCAAGAATTACAAAGAGGTTATAGTTACATTAGGATTAGACACCCAATCACTCCAATAAATTCTAATCGAACAAAACCTAGAACTAACCCCAAAAAAACGATTGAAATTGAATAAAATCTCACAAAGCCGCCTTAAGAGGCTTACTCTTATCAAACAATGACCTATTCCGAAAAGACCAAATCGCCCATCCCAACGTATAACAAACCACCTCCAAACACACTTTTGACTTCTTCTTCATCTGGAGATCATCAAACCAAGAATCTCAATCACTAATAGAAGAACATATCGGAATATCGAGCTCCCACCATCTCGTCACCAACGCCCAAAGATCAAGCGTCACCTCATAAGAAAAGAAAAGATGATTGACCGTCTCCACATCCGTCATACAAACCGGGCACAAAGTAGAATCCAAATCCACACCTCTCCTTTCCAGATTAACTTTGGAAGGCAAACGGTTCAACCTAAGTTTCCACATAAAAACATTCACATTAGCAGGGAGAACTCGATTCCATCTGGTTTTCATATTCGACACCTCCAATAACAAATTGTCAATCAAACTCCTACACGACGCCACCGAATAACCCCCAACTGAATCTTGATCCCAAACCCAACCATCATCCTTATTCGAAATCCCTATCTGGTCCACTATCACCTTCAAGGCTTGAAACTGATCTAACTCGACCCCATCAGTCGGCAAATGACGCAAAAGGCCCCCAACTATGGAGATTCACTCTCTCCGCCACCATGCAATTCTTATGTAAATCCAAAGCAAACACACGATTAAATTTATCACGCAAGCATACATCGCCACACCACAAATCATTCCAAAAAGATGCGTTTCCATATTTGATCATTTAAGTTGAAGTTTATATATCTAATTTATGTAATATGTTTCAATTTTATGTTAGTTTAATAATATCACAATTAATTTAAATACGAATTATTTATTTGGTTATCGTTATTTAAGATTTTGCGATTTTAAGATATTACAAGTAAGAAATGATCTCGTTCTCACTATGACGGATTCTAAAGCAAATATCTATATTAGGATATTTGATTCCCGATCTTAGTTCAATCCAACTCCAACTATTATTCTATTAATTAAAAACCGTGATTTTCGCGGATGTTACACCCATTTTCCCTTTTCCGGTTGTCACGCATTTTTTTGGTTTGTTTTGCTTCAGCGCCTTTTTTTCCTGGGTAGGCCATGTGTTTTGAGTGTTTAGTCTTAATTGTAAACCCTATGAAATTCATTATTTCTATTCAAAAATCCTATGTGAAACCTAAAGAAATTATATATTCATCCTGAAATCAAAACCAAAATTTCGTTGGTAGCCTTATAAAAATTACAATTTCATCCATCCATCTTGTATCAAGTAAAGCATGAGATGTTGATGTTTGTTCTTGAGAGTTACTGTTTATATTTACAAGGATAACGTAGACTAGTTGAGAAGTTGTACTTTATGTGTTAATAAACATCAAAGTAACATCTTGACTTTGACTATCGTGTGATATAATTATTATAACAACTAGTGGTAAGACTCGTGTATTACACGGGTTGATTAAAAGAAAATATTAAATAAAAATATCTATGCACTAATAGATTTTTATAACAAATTGTCGACAATATATAATGAAATTTTTGGATAATATGTTGTTAAATAAAACGCTACAATATTATTGTAAGGTGTATGTGTGTGTTTTCTAAAAATAATAAAAGAAAGTATATAATTATAATATAGAATATAAAATATATTTAAAAATAAAAAAGTAATAATACTATAATCTAACAATGAAACAGTTTTTCTAAACTTTAAAATGGTAGATTATTAAGCATAAAACGACATATTTTAAGTTTAAAAATATGACGGATGTTTTAGCTTCAAATTGACAGACTTTTGACCTATTAAATGACAACTTCTTAACTTCAAAATGGCAGGTTTTTTGCCCTTAAAAAGAAAATTTTTAACATATACAACTTGTATTGTTTAACCTTTCGAATAACAGCTTTTTAAGCTTTTAAAATGCCAGATTCCGTAACAGCTGCAATAGCAATGTACTTTCAAGTTTGGGATGATTTTTTAACGTTTCCAATAGTTCATGAAATTCTAGCATAAAAAGCTCTTGCAGCCAAACAGAGAATAAGAAAATGTGATTCTTTAGGAGTTTCAATAAAAACCAAACATCACATCATTACACTTTTCAAGTATAATATATTGATATTATCTATAGCTAAATAAAATTTGAATATTTGGAGTTCAAGTTGCTTTTGAAGCACCTTCAACACTTAGGACTAATTTTGGAAGTCCAAAAAGATGAAAAATATAACCATAATCCCGAACCAAAATCAACTAATAAAACATCCCAAACTGCATTAATAAACATAATCTGAACAGAGAAGAACCATCATTCATCATTTATAATTAGAAATAAATGGAAATAATAACAAAATATCAAGATATTCTATGTTATAACATTATTCATCATTTGTAATTAAGAATATTTGTTTATGTAATAAGTACTTCCACATCTTTGTTTGAGTAAGTCATAAAGAGAAACAGAAAAGCGTTTCTCAGATTATGGTGTCATTAATCAGTGTATAAAGGAAAATATAAAAATGACATCACATATATGGGACTGCCTATGCAATCCAATAACAATTCATGGTTACCCAACCCAAACAATGCCAAGTCCTTTATCCCTTCGTGCGTTTCATTAGTCTATGAAATAAAGGAAAAATAGAAAACACAATGTGATGGGGCTGCAGTTGTACAACAAATGCATAAAAATATAGAAAATGAGAGTTGTACTTCCTAGCTTTTCCAGGTTGGAAGTTGCTGAGAGAAACATATTTTGTCATTATTTCCCTTTATTTTTTAATCGTTTATATGCAATCCACCGAAAAGAGGGATAGAGAGGAATATGGGCTCTTTTTCGTTTTCCCTTTTCCACACACCGTTCGCATATCTTTATTACAGATCATTTTTTTTACAAATGGGACATAATTTTGAAGAACTTTGAACAACTAAAGATAGTGACGCCTTGTAACCTAGCAATAAGAAGGAAAAATCATCAAAGCAGAACTGGATCTTTAAGCCCTTCTTAGATAAAAAGAGCATGCCTTTGTGTTTGAAAAGACATTACAATATTCAAGGGTTGGCAATATTTCTTTAAACCCATAAATTAGTCAACAACTTACACCCAAAGGGGTAGATAAGGTTGCCATCTGCAAAACGTCAATTTTTAATAAAATCATAAAAAGTCAGAAGCTAAAACTTTTGTTGTTGAGCTTATTACATTTAAACCATATTAATGTATTATTACAAAAAAAAAGTTCAACAAATTTTAGCATTGTACTCCCAGTACGATGTCCATCTGAACATACAATTTTCATAACATCAAGAGGATAATCAAAACATTCTTAAAGATTTTACTTGATGATGAATTTTACCTTAGCCTTTTGGACGGGTCTTCCCCTGGATTCCCCTTCATCTCTACGGTTGTGTCACCACATGAACAAGCTCAACTCCCAAGCTTTGTACAATTCGGACACTAAAACACCCCAGATGGCATTGTGGAAAATGAAAAACATAAATATCGTTATGTAACGCCCCAATTTCACAATTATAAAATTTCACTTATTACCAAGGTTCCAACAAAATCTTTATTAAAAATGGTAATACTGTTCGACATATTTATTAGACCAACAGCGGAAACATTTGAAATTCTAACATAGTTCATTAAAATAAATCTCTTGTATGCGATGCGCTGCCGTCAAACCTTGCCCTTCCCTTTGTCATTTGAAATACCTGAAATGTTATAAAATCAACAGGTAAGCTTAAAGCTTGGTGAGTCCTCAAATTACCATACATGCCCACATATTAAACTGTTAGGAATCGGACAGGGTACACGCAGCGGAAACACACTATCACACACACACAAGCTCACGAAAATAAAGCAAGAAGAACACAAGGATTTTACGTGGTTCGGATTCGGTGCAAATCTTACGTCCACGGGCTACAACTAGATTTTATTTAACAAGGAGATTACAAGAGATACACTCAATTCTTATAGGTATTGAGTTGTGGTGCATTTTTTCCTTGAACATATGAAGGCTATTTATACATATGAGAAGGTAATGTGAATGTAGAGTTGTGTTTCAACACATTCACCAACCTTTGAAAATTGTTTCACCAAACTTTGAAAAAACAACTTCAAAATGTTCACATTCACCTAACAATCTCCCACTTGAAGATTTTGAACATCTCTCATTAATCTCTTAACATAACAAGTCTTCCAAGCTTCCAGTTCCAAAGAACAAGCTAAGACCCAGTCAAATTCTCTTAGTTGTAGCCGCCCCTCATCTTCAAGTACTAGAAGGGCCAGTTGAAGCTCCCACTAACTCCAACTCAGCCGTGGCTAATCCCACCACTGACTCATCCTCTGTCTCAACCGGTTTGGACACTCCACCAGCTCCAGAGATACACCGAGGACCACTAACACTCTCTAAACTTTGCAAACTTCCAACAGGAGAGAATTTTTCAGTCTTAGTCTTCAAAACCCAACGGCTCTTTGTAACTGTACCCGGAACACACCCCGTGCTCCCACTGTCACAAAATTCCCTGAATGGTTTAGACTTTCCGACTCGTTCAGCTAACATCCCCTTGGCTCCAGAATTCATGTTTGCAAAATGAACTCTCTTAGCACTAGATTTAGTGAACCAGATTTTGTCATGCTTAACAGGGACGGTCATACTTCCCTCAGCAGGTACCTCAACCATATACAATGACCCACGCTTCATACCTTGAGCAATCACCGAATTACCATTGACCACCCTCCATTTACCACCACCAAACCTTACTTCCAGTCCTTGTTTATCCAGCTGACCAACAGAAATCAATTTCTTCTTCAGCTCCGGAATCACCCTGACATTCTTCAGGTTCCATGTAGTTCCCAATGAAGTAACCAGATCAATATCTCCCATGCCCGTTACTTGAAGCATCTCGTCATTTGCTAACCGTACCTTCCCAAAATCTCCTTCTTTTAGATTCACCATCGTTTCTCCGTTGTCCATGGCGTGAAACGAAGCTCCTGAATCCATGACCCAAGAGTCTACAGAACTTTCCATACTTAGTATCAGTGCATCATCCTCAGACACACCCTCAGCACCAGCAATGTTCAATTCTTTCTTTGGACATTGACTCTTAACATGTCCCACCTCTTGGCAGTTCCAGCACTTCACATTCTTCCAAGTTCTAGATGAACTTCTTCCCCGACTCCCACTGCTCCCACTATTCCTGCTATTCCCTCTACCTCTTCCAATATTTAATAACTCAGAAGAAGAAGATCCACCTTGATTCTTGCGTCTGACATCCTCGCCAAGAACCAAATCTCTAACCCCTTCAAAAGTCATACCACTGGTCCCCACTGAACTTGTAACAGCGGTTACTGTTCCAGACCAGCTATCAGGTAGTGAAGCTAGTAGCAGTGAAGCTTGAGTCTCGTTATCAAATTTAATTCCCACAGATGATAATCTGGACAGAATTGAATTTAGATTGTTAATGTGAACTGTAATTGAGCTGTCTTCATTCATCCTTGTCGTGAACAACTCCCTCATCAAGAACACCTTGTTAGCCGCCGACGGTTTCTCATACATGTTCGTCAGAGCATCCATCATACCACGTGTCGTGGTTTCCTTCATGATGTTGAAAGCAACGCTCCTTTCCAATGACAACGTAATAACCGCCTTAGCTTTCTTGTCCTTTGAGCTCCACGCATCTTCGGCAGCTTTTTCCATTTTCTCCGGTTTGTCTCCAAGTACCACGTCCAAATCGTTCTGACATAGCAATGCTTCTAATTGCATTTTCCACCCGCTAAAGTCAGAACCGTTGAACTTCTCGATTACAACCTTGTCTTCAGCCATTACGACAAACAAGAGACAAATATTTTATAGTACTTTTGTGTGACAGAACAGTACCCTTCAAAGTACCGAGATACCTTTAATACGATTAATAGAAATTAGTTTCTGATGTGGAAGATCAGACAAAACTGCAACCACAGAGCATACTCTAATTTCTAAAACCGAGACCTCCTCCGAAACCCAAAGCTCTGATACCAGTTGTTAGGAATCGGACAGGGTACACGCAGCGGAAACACACTATCACACACACACAAGCTCACGAAAATAAAGCAAGAAGAACACAAGGATTTTACGTGGTTCGGATTCGGTGCAAATCTTACGTCCACGGGCTACAACTAGATTTTATTTAACAAGGAGATTACAAGAGATACACTCAATTCTTATAGGTATTGAGTTGTGGTGCATTTTTTCCTTGAACATATGAAGGCTATTTATACATATAAGAAGGTAATGTGAATGTAGAGTTGTGTTTCAACACATTCACCAACCTTTGAAAATTGTTTCACCAAACTTTGAAAAAACAACTTCAAAATGTTCACATTCACCTAACATAAACAACCCGTCCTCGAGAACGGCCCGACCCTACCCGCCATACTACAACCACGGGCGTCCATCATACAACAGCTATGGACACGGGGTGGTTCTACCCATCATACAACAGCTATTGGTTCCCGATTATGGCCCAGCCCATCATACAACAGCTATGGGACAAGGCAATAGTCCAACTCGTCATACAACAGCTACGAGGGAACACGCATCAGTACTGAGCCCAACCAAAAATAATCACAGATATAGAGCAAGTCATATAATTGTACAAAACACACAAGATGCCTAACATGCAACATCATATAGTAAGGTGAGGATACTCACCTGATTCGTAACCATGTAGATATTCTCTAATATCCCCACTTAGCTCGTCCTCACACCTAAATCCCATATACACAACATATCAAGCACTGACCAAACTCTTATAGACTTGCCTAAAGGTCAGACCCAACGTTTGCTAATCAACATTGGTCGGAAATAAGGTTTTGGGTCAAACAGTCGCTCGCCACGGCGCGGCCGTTCCCTTACGCGTCGCGGACTTATCATTGTACACTTACGGGATCTACCCCAACCTGCGTCGCCGACATAGCCTGTCCGCGCCGCGGACTCGTAATGGTCTGAAATCCCTTTCTGCCCCTTAACCAGTACAGCCATCGGTTAGGGTTCCTCTCTACACTCTCCTCGGGATCAGAAACTACCCTAACGTCACTCTCTTATGGACATGAAAGTCCATACATGTCCATGGTCCAAAACCCTAAGTGTTACAAGTCATTAAGACTACAAATCAAAGGATAACACTTATATAACGGGAAGAAAAGTAAAGTCAGAAGAGTAGATCTTCTTACCTTACTTCTAAAAACGGAGTGGTGCACACGATCCGTTAGCCTTATCTCACGTTGGATCTCCTTCGTCTAATCTCCCAAAACCTTCAAGCCTTGAAACCAAAGACCCTCTGCTGAAACCAGTCGATTCTACTCCAGGAAACTTCCAAAAACACGAACCCTAGGGCTAGAACCCTTTATATAGGCGTTTAAATCCGATTTAGGGTTTTTCATAACTGCGACGCACCGCGCCGCGGATTCGCCGAGCCGCGCCGCGTGTACAAATCATTCGCGAACCCAGAATCTCCCCAAGCTGCGCCGCGGATCCATCCGGGCCGCGCCTCGACGGAACGGGTCTTACAATTCTCCCCCACTTAACTGGATTTCGTCCCCGAAATCCGCGCCTGTAAACAATTCTGGGTAATGCCTCCGCATTTCCTCTTCTGGTTCCCAAGTCCACTCGGACCCTTTACGATGTTGCCACTGTACCTTAACTAATCCTATCATTTTATTTCGCAGAGTATTTATTTTCCTTTCAATGATGGCAATCGGTCGCTCCACATAATTTAGGCGTTCATCTAGTTGAATATCTTCCAAAGGCACAATTGTAGTCTCCTCGGTAATGCACTTCCTGAGTTGCGAAACATAGAACGTGTCGTGAATCTGGCGAAGATGCTCGGGCAGCTCCAACCGATAAGCTACCTTACCTACTCATGCGATGATTTGATATAGTCCAATGTACCTAAGGCCAAGCTTTCCCCGCTTCCTGAAACGAATAACTCCCTTCCAAGGCGACACTTTTAAAAGGACATAATCCCCAACCTGAAACTCAAGATCGGACCGCCGTCTATCAGCATAACTTTTCTGTCGACTCTGAGCCGTTAACAACCTCTCTTGAACCTTCTAGATTAGCTCAGTAGTCTTGAGTACTATCTCTGTACTACCCAACACCTATTGGCCAACCTCGCCCCAGCAAACAGGAGTCCGACATTTCCTTCCATACAACATCTCGAATGGAGCCCTGCCGATGCTCACATGATAACTGTTATTATAGGAGAACTCGGCTAAAGGGATATGGGAGTCCCAACTCCCACTGAAATCGATAACGCATGCCCTAAGCATATCCTCCAGCGTTTGGATCGTCCTTTCACTCTGCCCATCTGTCTGAGGGTGATATGATGTGCTGAAATGGAGGCGAGTGCCTAATTCCTCGTGAAACTTCTCCAAAACCTAGACGTAAATTGGACATCCCGGTCGGATATCACCGAGACCGGTATACCATGCCGAGAGATAATCTCGTCTACATAGACCTTGGCCAATTCCCTTACAGAAAAGGTCTCTTGGATGGAGAGGAAATGAGCACTTTTAGTCAGCCTATCCACGATAACCCAAATGGTGTCCATATGTCGAGGGTTTCTTGGCAACTTCGTTATGAAATCCATCGTGATATGCTCCCATTTCCATTCTAGGATCACAAGAGGCTATATTCTACCATGAGGCCGCTGATGCTCGGCCTTGACCCTACGACAGGTCATGCATCTTTCGACAAACCAAGCTACTCCCCTCTTCATGCCGGGCCACCAATAATAATCACGCAGATCCCTGTACATTTTCGTCTCCCCGGGGTGGATAGAGAACTTGGACTTATGCGCCTCCTCCAATAGAGTTTGACGAACCCCACCAAATTTCGATACCCAAATTCTCTCATAGCGAGTTAACAAGCCTCTGCTATCTTTGACCATAGTTGACAACTGTCCCACAATTCTCTCACCTTTCTGATTCTCGCTCTTGCTTGCTTCCACCTGAGCTTCCCTTATCAGTTTGAGTAGTGGTGCCACAACCGTCATTTTAAGACAAATGCCCCGAAGGGGCGCACCCGTAACCTTACGACTTAGAGCATTCGCTACTACATTGGCTTTTCCAGGGTGATAGTGAATCTCACAATCATAGTCCTTTAATACATCTAACCATCTTCTCTGCCTCATATTAATATTTTCCTGGTCCATCAGATATTTCAAACTCTTGTGGTCCGTGTAAATGGTACACTTCACTCCATACAAATAATGTCTCCAAATCTTGAGAGCAAAGACCACCGCTCCCAATTCCAAGTCATGAGTGGGATAGTTAGCCTCATGGGGCTTCAGCTGTCGCGAGGCGTAAGCAATTACCCTACCTCACTGCATCAAGACTGCTCCCAACCCGGAGATAGATGCATCACAATAAACTACCATATCTTCCATCCCTTCAGGCAGGGTCAGAACTAGAGCTTCACATAACTTCTGCCGCAAAGTCTCAAAAGCTTGCTGCTTCTCCTCACCCTACCGAAAAGCAGTGTTTTTCTTAGTTAGTCGAGTCAAAGGTACAGCAACCTTTGAGAAGTCTTGGATGAAACGGCGATAATAACCAGCCAGTCCCAAGAAACTTCTAATCTCTGAGGGAGTCTTCGGAACCTCCCACCGCATCACGGCCTCCACCTTAGCCGGGTCTACCATGATTCCTTGCTCGTTGACGATGTGACCCAAAACCTGGACCTCCCGCAGCCAGAAGTCACACTTGGATAATTTTGCATAAAGCTTCTCATTCCTTAAGGTCTCCAATACCTTCCTTAAATGTTGTTCGTGTTGTTCCTTGCTCCTGGAATAGACTAAGATGTCGTCAATAAAAACTATAACCGACCGATCCAACATCGGTCGACACACTCGATTCATTAAGTCCATGAAAGTTGCAGGGGCATTGGTCAGTCCAAACGGCATCACTACAAATTCAAAGTGGCCGTACCTCGTCCGAAAAACCGTTTTCTGGACGTCTTCCTCTTGTACCCGCATATGATGGTATCCTGATCTCAGATCGATTTTCGAAAATCACGAGGCGCCCTGTAACTGATCAAATAAGTCGTCGATGCGAGGTAATGGATACCGATTCTTTACTGTAAGCTTGTTCAGCTCAGGATAATCAATACACATCCTATTGGAACCATACTTCTTCTTAACAAATAAAATAGGCGCTCCCCACGGCGAGCAACTTGGTCGAATAAACCCCTTATCCAATAGTTCTCGAAGTTGAATAGACAACTCCAGCATCTCTGGAGGTGCAAGACTATACGGTGCTTTAGCTATTGGAGCCGCATCGGGAGTTAAATCGATCTTAAATTCCAACTGCCTCTTCGGTGGCACACCAGTTAGGTCCTCGGGAAAAACATCAGAAAAATCCCGAACCACAGGTATATCCTCCGTCCTCCGCTTTGACTTCTCTTCTCGTGCATCCAAAATATATGCCACAAACCCCGAGCCTCCATGTTGAAAATGTCTACGTGCCCTGGCAGCTAAACAGAAGGCTGCACCTTGATTCCTCCTCTCTCCTTGTACTACTAGTTCTCCCCCACTTGGGGTTTGAATCCACACTCGCTTGTTCTTACAGTTAGTCCATGACTCGTGCTGACCCAACCAATCCATGCCAATAATAATACGAGTGTCGCTCAATGGTATAGGAATGAGATCGATCGGGAACTTGATTCCTTGAATCACTACTTCACATTCCCGATAAACACTAGTCACGTGCATGGTTTTATCATCCGCAATTTCTACTTCTAACGGACGATGAAGAGTCCATATTGCAATACCGAAACTCTTTCCCAGAACGGCAGACACAAAAGAATGACTAGCACCCGAAACGAACAATACAAAAGTAGGCGTATAGTTGACTAAGAAAGTTCCTAATCAAGCATAATAAATACATTAAGTTCGTACACCGAAGCATGAGGCAAGTAAAGTAAGAGTACCCGTAACGACGTCGGGTGCATCCTGTGCCTCCTCGGCGGTCATGACAAATGCTCGTCCCTTGGTCTTAGGGGTTTCCCCTTTCCCCTGCCTACCATCAGTAATTCGGAAAGTAGCGGGCGCTGGATTTTGGACCGTTTCCCGAGTCAGAAGGGGACACTTGGCCTTGAAGTGGCCCACCTGATTACAATTAAAACAAATCTTGACCTCCTGTCGGCAATCCTTGGCATAGTGGCCTTCCTTTCCACACTTATGACATATTAGTACCCAGCAACGCCCTTCGTGATTCTTCTCACACTTATTACACTTACCCAGGCTCCTTTGCCATTGCTTTCCATGGTCTGCCCCTCGAAACTTCTTTGACGCCTGCTGAGTCTGAGTAGGCACCGGACACTTCTGCCTTTGTTGGGTTTCCAATTCCAACTCTCGGGCCCGAGCGGCCGCAATCATATCAATGAGAGTTTGGTGCCTAGCAGCAGACACAAATTCTCGAATGTTTGTGCGAAGCATCGCCAAATATCGAGTCATCCTCATGCGCTTAGTTGCCGCAAACTCTGGACAGTGGAGTGCTCGCTCATTAAACTTTTTGGTGATCTCCGTCAGCGTCTCAGTGGTCTGGGTCAAATTCAGGTATTCCTGTGCCAAGCGTTCCATTTCCACCTGTGGAACATACTCCAGTTTGAACTGTTCCTTGAATTGCGTCCACGTAATAGCATCCAGCTAAGCAGAGGTGAGATCTTTCGTTCGTAATTCCCACCAATCTTTCGCACCCTCTCTCAGAAGATTCACCATAAATGTTACCTTCGAGTTCTCAGGACATGAACAGGTGCGGAAGGCACCCTCTACCGCGGAAATCCACCGCATACTGACAATCGGATCCCTGCCCCCATCGAACATCGGAGGCAAACATGCCGAAAAGTCCTTATAGCTTGTATCCCTGGCCCGTGATGAACCCTGTGCAGCCAGTCGCTCCTCGAGCATTGCCATCAGTTCAGCTTTTGTGGTGCCAAAGAATTGAGATACTGCTGCCACCACTTCTCGTGAAACCTCTGCAGCGATCAAATCGCGAAGGTTCTCATCAACCGAATTATCCCCACTCGAGGTACCCGCACCTGGTCCACCATTACTTCGGGTGATCGCCATTCTGAATCGCAAAATTTGAATATTAATACTTAGATTACACCCATTTACCCAACTACTCGACTTTCTAGGACTTTGATTGACTACTCTTGACTCAAGCGTGAATCATATGCTTTCGGTAATACTGGCCTGGTACTACCTTCCACACCTATTCGCCCTTGTTCCAAGTTCATCAACCATTCTCCTAAATTATCGCACATACGCTAAAACCACTTCCTATGAATCCTGTGATCATGCATCGTGGTGCCTAATCATTGACCTAATTCTCCCTCCTACACGTGCCTAAGAGAACTAATGCTAACGTCGTCAAGTCGCCTCACAGACGCACAGCCGTACACAATCGGGAATAAGATAGACGTTTGAATAACTGATCCTACCCTAAAGTCACAACCAAACAAGGAACAGCCAGTAAGGCCAGACCAAGAATTCATAGGCTATCTTACCCTAATTGTATATAACCTACCAGCATTCACTAAGCAACCTAACGGCACTAGCATAAATTTCCAAAGTAGCACATATTGTACAAAACAGTCCATAGAATATATTATCCAAGCGATTCTACATCCTAGCATAATACATAGCACAAACTTGGCATGGGTAATTGAGAATCACAGACTTACGTGAGCTCGGTTGACGGTTCGCATCGCATATTCTCTTATTTAATTTTAGTTTTCCAAAAACATTTTCTTAACAAAATCGCTCAGTCCTAAGTTTGAGTTTGGATTCCCAATACAGTTCATCCAAATCCCTCAAACCAAGGCTCTGATACCAATTTGTAACGCCCCAATTTCATAATTATAAAATTTCATTTATTACCAAGGTTCCAACAAAATCTTTATTAAAAATGGTAATACTGTTCGACATATTTATTAGACCAACAGCGGAAACATTTGAAATCCTAACATAGTTCATTAAAATAAATCTCTTGTATATGATGCGCTGTCGTCAAGCCTTGCCCTTCCCTTTGTCATTTGAAATACGTGAAATGTTATACAATCAACGGGTAAGCTAAAAGCTTACTGAGTCCTCAAATTACCATACATGCCCACATATTAAACAACCCGTCCTCGAGAACGACCCGACCCTACCCGCCATACTACAGCCACGAGCGTCCATCATACAACAGTTATGGACACGGGGTGGTTCTACCCATCGTACAACAGCTATTGGTTCCCGATTATGGCCCAGCCCATCATACAACAGCTATGGGACAAGGCAATAGTCCAACTCGTCATACAACAGCTACGAGGGGACACGCATCAGTACTGATCCCAACCACAAATAATCACAGATATAGAACAAGTCATATAATTGTACAAAACACACAAGATGACTAACATGCAACATCATATAGTAAGATGAGGATACTCACCTGATTCGTAACCGTGTAGATATTCTCTAATATCCCCACTTAGCTCGTCCACACACCTAAATCCCACATACACAACATATCAAGCACTGACCAAACTCTTATAGACTTTCCTCAAGGTCAGACCCAACGTTTGCTAATCAACATTGGTCGGAAATAAGCTTTTGGGTCAAACAGTCGCTCGCCGCGGCGCGGCCTTTCCCTTACGCGTCGCGGACTTATCATTGTACACTTACGGGATCTACCCGAACCCGCGTCGCCGACATAGCCTGTCCGCGCCGCGAACTCGTAATGGTCTAAAATCCCTTTCTACCCCTTAACCAGTACAGCCATCGGTTAGGGTTCCTCTCTACACTCTCCTCGGGATCAGAAACTACCCTAAGGTCACTCTTTTATGGACATGCAAGTCCATACATGTCCATGGTCCAAAACCCTAAGTGTTACAAGTCATCAAGACTACAAATCAAAGGATAACACTTATATATCGGGAAGAAAAGTAAAGTCAGAAGAGTAGATCCTCTTACCTTACTTCTGAAAAACGGAGTGGTGCACACGATCCGTTACAAGCCTTCTCTCACGTTGGATCTCCTTCTTCTAATCTCCCAAAACCTTCAAGCCTTGAAACCAAAGACCCTCTGCTGAAACCAGTCGATTCTACTCCAGGAAACTTCCAAAAACACGAACCCTAGGGCTAGAACCCTTTATATAGGCGTTTAAATCCGAATTAGAGTTTTTCATAACTGCGGCGCACCGCGCCATGGATTCGCCCAAGCCGCGCGGCGCGTACTAATCATTCGCGAACCTAGAATCTCCCCAAGCCGCGTCGCGGATCCATCCGGGCCGCGCCTCGGCGGAACGGGTCTTACACGTTAAATGCCCTACAATATAAGAAACCCACTTGATAAATCTTTCAGATAATCACTTAGTGAAGTTTCAACCTCCTCTATACAATGGGTAAAATCGGAAAGTTAAAAATTTTAAAAGGTAAATGAACTATGAAATCAGCAATATCTAAAATGTAAAATGTGTATACCTCTATCTAAAGCTACCTCTTCTAAAGCAGAAAGAATGTAAACTTTCTCCATTGTGTCACCTGGTTGTTTTTTCGAAATTACCCTTGCAACATCGAGCATTTTCCAAGCTAAATCAAGGTCAGACTCCTCTTCTTCATCCTCACATTCAAAGGAGGTTATGAGAATTAAAAAGTCCGAAGTCACTTTCTTTGTCCCTAGGAATCTTAGATCCAAAAGCAGATGAAATCGCTATGGAACCGGACCATCACTTCCTTCATTATCTTCATCCTGATCTTCATCACCACCACCTATCATCCACAGAAAACAAAGAACATAAATGTCATACCAGTTAATATAATAATATATTTGGTTTGCCATTTAAATTTTGATATTTGTTAAGCAACTTTTGTTTTGGTGTCACTTGATGTCAACTGATGTTTAGAAACTGACCCCATGTTAGACTTGGATCCCATTGCCTGAATCAGAATCCACCATAACAATTTCCTAATATTTTAATCAAGAAAACTTCATATGAAAGTAGAACTCCAATCAAGGGTTATCAGGAAAAACTCATGAATGACACTTACATTTCCCAATCTAGAATCTCCCCTCACAACACATGAATGGATTTCCATCTTTATGATCAATACAGGAAGCCATACAACCAACTGAATGGGGTGAACATAGCAATCAATGATCACCACAACTTTAGATGTTACTGTAATACCACAAAATAAGCCCTGATTTTGAGCAAAATTAAACTGGAGAGGCATGAAATCAATTTCCTCTGCAAAATTAATCATTTACCATATTTTAACATTAAAATCAAATTATAAGAGCCATGAAATCGATTTCCTCTACAAAAATAGTCAAAATCCACAATTTAACATTAAGATCAAAATCAAAATCCTAGTTAACACATGTTAGATAGAGAATGAGGATTTAGAAAATCATGAAACCTAACAGACAAATGAAAAAAACCCACAAACTATTAGCGAGAGTGAATGAGGCCCAGAAATTGAAAAAAAAATCATATTTTGTAAACACTTGCTCTGGGGTTTTCGTTTTCTTGACAATGGTCAAGATTGTTATTTCCATTTGAGAAACCATTGTGAAATTAAATATCATAAGAGTAGGATAGGTCACGAAATTCTGAACACCAAAAACCCAAATTGATTGTTTGTAAGTTAAGAATTTGAAAAACGTTAGGGACGGACCATGGACTTTAGAAGAGATAGAGACAGTGAGATGAGAGATGACGATGAAGGCGTAGCAGGGGATGAAGAAGATGTTGGGTACAAACCTGGTTCGAAAAGGGGTGGTGTTGACTTTTGGTTCAGATAAGAATTAGTATTCTAATTGCTGATTTCTTATCTACTCCACTTCTGATTGCATCTCTTGGTCGATTGACATTGATAGAGGTGAGAAGATGATTTTTAGGTATAAAACAATAAGTCGACTGTTCAGAAACTTTGAATCACAAATCACAATTTCACTGATAAAGAAAGAGGAAAGAGGGGAAAATTGATTGCGTAAAATTAGGATATCACAAATTAAGCTCTTCGATTCCCTGATTTCTCGTGATTTCACAAACAGTTTTTTGGTTAATTCAGAAAATCGAGGAGGTTTTGTTCAACGGGCGTGTTTGGCAAAATTAGCTAGTAGCGGGTAGTGGGTAGCGGGTAGCTGGTAGCGGGAAGCTGTGACTTTTAGTTTGTATATGACTGTTCGGAAAAAGTAGCTGGGAGCTTTTAAAATATGTAAAATTACATGAAAGGACATCTGCATAATTATTGGTTATAACTTTAAGGGTATTCTAGTAATTAAATGTATAATTGACAGAGCTTTTTGTTAAACGCTACTTCAACTAGATTTTAAAATAGTAACGTTTAGTTTAAAATAAAAGCTTCAAGCTCGTGTCGCCGAACGAAGCTTTTGGTTTTTATTAGAGCTGTTTCCTAAACGCTAGAAGCTAGAAGCTCTCAAACGCTCCAAAAGCTCCGTGCCAAACACGCCCAACATATATATTTGGGGTTTGTTTACACAAATTACAAACCGTAAAGTGGGAAAAGAATAAAAAAGGGCCAAATCAATACCTTATATGAAAGAACAGTGGGGTTTCGAACCTGAATTCAGAGCACTCTCGATGCCAGTTTTGTTGGATGGAAGCGACAGTGCGGTTTCATGGTTCAGAATTGTGAGTTCAGTGGTTGTTTTTAGGGTTATATAAAAGGAGATGGAAAGATGTTTAATGGTGAGCTATACTTCACAACACTCTCATTGGCGAAAGAAAGATGCATCAGAAGACATGGTAGATTTTAAACCATCAGAATTTAAAGGGGCGGATTAGCAATCGTCATATCGGAGATGGAGAAGATAGTATTTCAAGGAGAAATATTTGAACAGAAAGAGAGTAGAGGTAGAGAGAAGAGAAAAAGAAAGAGTAGGCGAAGACCAAGTAAACGGATTCCAAATTTTAATAGCGAATATCGAGATTTATGGAAAGCGAAACCATAACTGTCTAACAAAATTTATTTTTTAATTTTATGATCAAGTTTTTTTATTATTTAAAGAAAATCAAAATTACCAGAAAATGACATGTGTCAAATTCAATGTAATGATGACAAGTGTACAAAAATTACTTATTTATTAGGATAGGAAGAGATTGAATATAAACTTATAAAAGAACTAATAAATGCAGTATTTAATAAAAATCCTATAAAATTAAAAAAAAAATTAACAAATATACCATGAAACATTTTGTTAAACAATAGTATAAAATTGGAAATTTGCAGTATCTTTTAACATCAGATTTAGTGATAGAAAACTCAGATTTAGTGATACAAATGTTGTAACATAGTAACAATTTGTCAAAGAGTATTGGTAAAAAATCTTTCATGATGTGATATGTGTGTAGAGAGGTTTATTTAAGATTACCCTTTGTTAAATTATCTAAGCAGTTCAATTAATTTAATGAAAAGTTTGATTGTTTAATTAATACCTAATCCATCATGTAACCAATTAATAAATGTTCTTGCCCTACTCATACTAGTCAACACGTATTCAAGAATCAAGACCCCTTGTTCATTCATGCTTACACAGATCCCTTTCAGATCAAAATTTATCCACAAAGATCAAAACAAACGATTCAAAGAACACAAAAGAATGATTTCATTCACTGTCAGATCTAAAAACGATCAGTTCTATGAAACTACGAATCAAAATTACATGTTACGATGATGAAACCCAATAAGTATCAATCATCAACTCCTATCAACAATACCAGTACAAATCGAGTGCAGCATCAACGGCGGAGCAGCTTCGTAATAAAACGGTGCAGCCGGATGTTGCCATTTCTTATACACAATCGCCGGTTTCTCCGCCTCCGACGTAACCATATTATCACTATTCACAACTCTTCGACACTCCTCTTTCATTATATCATTACAATTCCTCTTCACATCCGGCGACGTAACTAAAGGAGATAAAAGAGGAATCGCTACATTCCAGTGACCCACCGGAGTTACCTGTATCGACGCCGGCGCTCTCCGCTGTAATCTGCTGGGTTGTCTCTTGTCTTTAATGGATGCATCCGCCATTTACAGAAACTCTTGAATCAACGAACTTAAAGATTAATGAAGCAAGAACAGAATGAGATGCGATTGAGATTTGGGGATTAGGTTTTGGATTGAAATTAATGGTGGGAGATCTGTGGGCGATGTGTATATATAGGGAGAGGCGTGTGGTCAGCACGTTGAGCCGATGTTGAGCTGTCAAAGGGTTTTGAAAGGGAACTTTTTTGTCGGCTCGGCTCGGCTCGGGAAATAGTCGGTTTATAAAAAATTGGGTACACGGGAAAGGGGAGTCGTGGTTTGACTGCCAGCTGGCGTGTAGACAGGTTGTAGCTGTTTAGCCTGTAAACAGCTAAATGAATCCGTACGGCTCTGTTGCAAACTAATGGTTGATGGATAGTTCCTATGTTGATTCATAAACCGGGGGTCTTTTAGAGATTTTGTATTATTTCGGAGGATATATATATATATATATATATATATATATATATATATATATATATATATATATATATATATATATATATATATATATATATATATATATATATATATATATATATATAGATGGGTTCAATACAGAACCAAATTAAATCACCTAACTGTAGAACCAATTTTATAACCATCAGATCATTACATCAATGGATTAGATTAAAAATGGGTTTACAATAAAATTATATTTGTTGTGTAGGGAATCACATACACCCAAGGACATAATAGGGTATCAAATACGACTAAAACTACACAAATCGAATATATTTATTCTTATCGATCCCATTCTTTCTCCAGTATAGTTCAATCGCTTGGATCCTCGATGAATCTGATCAATAATTCTGATCGGTACTCTCTCTTTCTTCTTTCTCATCTCTTGTTGTATATGTTCATCAACACCACCAACCTTCTTGACCGTCCTTCAAAACCACCCATCATCCACCACTGTTACGCTGCTACGAAATCTGCATCAATGCGATGCATCTAGAAACTCCACACCGCCGCCCCCGGACACAGGTATGTTCTCGATTTCTGTTCGTGAATCCGTCCAATCGCAGAGGATTTGGGGTTTCGTTTACAGTCACAAACTGAAGCATCTCGTGCAGTTCGGAGAAATCAACGTTCCGATCGTCTCCATTGCGCAGTTTACAGTCCCAATTCCACTGTTCCAATCATCCGCCCAATTCCACTGTTCTTCATTCTATGGTTTATCACAGGTATGTTCTCGATTTCTGTTTATTTTCAATTCCTTGGATTGATACAATTGATTGAACGTCAGGAGTTCAAATTACATTGTTCCTCTGATTGAATGTGTTTGATTCCGATTTCCAAATAATAATTATTCATTTGTTCCTGCTTTGATGTCGGTAACGTGGTTCATAACCTTTTGGTTTGCAATGTATGTTCATTAATGAACATATGTTCATTAGTGAACATAATGTTCATTAATGAACATATGTGCATTAGTGAACATATGTGTTTGAGTCCAATCGGTAACGTGGTTCATAACCTTTTGGTTTGAAATGTATGTTCATTAATGAACATATGTTCATTAGTGAACATAATGTTCATTAGTGAACATATGTGTTTGAGTCCAATTTCGTTTAATTGTATTTGTTCCTGCTTTGATGTCGGTAACGTGGTTCATAACTTTTTGGTTTGCAATGTATGTTCATTAATGAACATATGTTCATTAGTGAACATAATGTTCATTAATGAACATATGTTCATTAGTGAACATATGTGTTTGAGTCCAATTTCGTTTAATTCTATTTGTTTGTACCGGTGTATCGACAATTAAATGTTGAACAACAAAACAATTAAGTAGGAGAAGTTTTTCCATGGTCATGTATCAAATCATCTTTATATCAAGAAACTATTAGCCATATCCAACTTTAACAATGATTTTTCTTACTTTGTGCAGATGCTTGATTACAATGTACCTAGAGGTAAAATCAGTTACTTCAAATCTATTCAAGAAATTTTGTATTACATATTCACTTGCCTCAAATTTTCAGGGCCTATAATTTTGAAAATTGATAATCTATTTACAACAAAATGTGATGTATATAGGAAAATTAAATCGGGGCCTCTCTGTTGTGGACAATTACAAGCTTCTTAAAGGAGAATAACTTTTTATGAAGTTTTTCTATCTATTTTCTTTTCTCCATTGTTGTTTTGATAAAAATGAACATATATTCATACATGATTTTGCTATTTGTGTTCCTTTTAGACATTGTACTTTTAGAAAGTGTATTTTCATATTCTGCACAGTTGTATACACAATGTTCATAAATGAACATATGTTCATGGATGAACATATGTTCATAAATGAACATATGTGCATGGATGAACATATGTTCATATATGAACACAGAGGACTAACCTGATAATACGATCATTATATGTACATTGCGTTCATGGATGCGATACAGGAGAATAGTTTTATGTTCATGGATGAACATATTCATGGATGAAAATACATAAACATCAAAAAATGCAATACAGAATATGAGAATAAATTGATGTTCATTGATGAACATATGTTCATAGATGAACATATGTTCATTGATGAACATATGTTCATTGATGAACATATGTTCATTGATGAACATAGCAATTTAAGTTTTTTGACGATCGTACCCTTTTATTTAGATTTTAATCTTACGGTTAACAACACGGTTCTGCAGTTAGGTGATTTAATTTGGTTCTGCATTGAACCCATCCCTATATATATATATATATATATATATATATATATATATATATATATATATATATATATATATATATATATATATATATATATATATATATATATATATATATATATATATATATATATATATATATATATATATATATGTTGATTAATAAAGATTTTGTCTAATATAGAGTATAATTAAGTTTTATAAGGGTTGATGGAATAGTCGTGGCATGGAATGGGATGGGTTGTGGGATGGCATCGGTATCGACAGTACTGCCGGTACCGTCGTGGTGACGGTTTGATGCTTACATCGTAACGAGTGGTTTCATGTGGCATAGAGTTTTCGAGATTGGTTGGGGGTTCACACTCCACATTCTTTCTTTTTCTCAACATCTCTCCAAACCTTTTTTTTTTACAAAATGAGTTTTATCCGAGACAACTCCAAAAAACACGGTTCTTCCAAAAATAACACAGATGTACGTTTAAAAATTTTAGGTTGTTTGTTTCGTATTTAGGATTTTATTTACGTATTTAGGTTGTTTTTTTCGAATTTAGGTTTTTTTAAATCTTGTAACCGTCTGCTTTTTAATTTAATGTTATTTGACTTTTTTTAATCTTTATAAGCATTTTAATATTATTTTGAATATTAAATTTAATGTTAAATTAATTAGTGTAATTAATTAATTAATTTTATAATAAAAAATATGATGTGGTATCGCGGGTTTGGTGGACTCGGTGGGAACTGCTTCCATGATGAAATATGTAGTAAGATGAGGAAAGATGGAAGTAAGGGGAGAGAGAAAAAGCTGATGTAACAAGTAGGATGATAATCGTTTACTCCTCCCACCATAAGGTGATATTCTAGAACCAAAAATATATGAATTCATAAGGTTATTTATTTATTTATGGGTTAATTAAAAAAAATATTGTGTTTTGTCAAAAATTTGGTTTAACCACCAAATATTAAAAGATGTGAAAAAAACCATCAATTTTTTGTTAAAAATTTCATCGAAACCATTGTTACTGGTTCCTTAGATCATAATGGTTGAGCTAAATTTTTTTTAAAAAAATTGGTGGTTTATTAGATTAAACGAATTTTTGAAGGTTAAACCAAAAAAGTTAATAACATATAGTGTTATTTTCTTAATTTCATAAACGAAAGTGTAAACATTATCTAGAACTAATTACGAAAAAAATACTAGATTTTGCCAAAAATTCGGTTTAACCACCAATTTTTAAAATTCGAAAAAACTATGAAATTTTAATAAAAAATTTTATTAAAGTCATTGTTACGACTTTTTCAGAGCATAATGGTCGGGTTGAAATTTTTCCTAAAAATTAGTGATTTTATTAGAGCAAATAAAAAATTATTAATGAAAAAAACGCTGAAATATAATTTATTTATTTATTGTAATTTGGCATTTATTTATCAACACATGAATACCAATTTGCAAATTCAACGGTTAGTTTTTCCTTATATTTCCTTACAGAAAGTACTTTCGCGTGTTATTAACAAAATTCGTCAATATATTTATTGTTCCGCAAATTCGTAAAATTCTAGAATTTTGTGAACTTGGTCTTATAAATTGAACTACTTGCATAATAAAATTCTCTCAACATTCCAATTTTGTTCTAATATAACTCATTCAATCAATATGGAAATTTTCGTTCAAAATAGAAATTTGGAGTGTGGAAAATCGGTGTACATTTGTCAATGTCTTTGCTCCAACCTTCACGACTAGTTAATTAAGCTTTTATATCGTCAACTTTTTATAAAATTTTTATTGCAATTTATGGTTGATTATAGAATGAAGAAATTATGTTAGAACGATGGATTTCAAACTCTACGCTTCAAATTGAGTATAAATTTTAGTACCAAGATTTTGTTGATATAAGAGCAAGCACAAATGCCACGTGTATTAATGTCGACAAACTTTATGCCGTATTTTGCAAGACGTTGCATTTTTTTTTGTTGCAATGATTTGTCTAATTGTAGAAGTCGAAAAGTACTCTTAAATAAAACTCACCACATATCATAGTGAGATGTATAGTATCTCACTTATTATAACGGTGGGGCTTTAGAGTTGATGTGTTTTTTTTTTTTTTTTTCTAACGAGATGCATGCTTTTTTTGGTGATATTAAATGAACATGTCCTCCCATAAATGTTGTGTGAGACCCCACATATACATATATTCTTTCAACGTGGGTTAATTTAGCATCATCTTTTTTATGCTCAAGTTCATGTTGAACCAATTGGAAGATTAAGAAATTGTAATTTTGAATGTATTGTTACAATCCATCCACGGTGAACTTGTTTTAAACACGCAATACGAAGATGATAGCTTCGGGAATCAAATTCATATAAAAATGGTGTAAAAATTAAGGTTTTATAGTTCAAAACACGTCAATGTGATTTTCAAATTTAAGTTGATGTTTTTGTCTACGACCAAGTTATATTGTTATAATTTTTAAGTATTTTATTAAGTCTTCATGTGTGGTCTCTTACCACATCTTATTTTTTGTCTGTCATATCAGCATTCAGTCAATATTTCTGACTTCTCTCTTCACCTTTGGAAATGGTCATCCTTCACTACCGCTCAATTCCCTTCACCTTTTAATTTAAAAACTAAAATTAAAATAAAATAAAACTAATAATTTCAAATTAAAATAGATAACTTAAAACCTAAAAATTACATTAAAATTAAAATTAAAAAAAAAAACTAAAAAGTAACTTAAAACTAAGATTAAAAAATTAAAAATTAACTTAAAACTAAAAAATCAGGACTCGTATTTTTTGATGATGTCGTTTTTAAATTTCAACGTCATCTCGTGAGCTTTTCTGGTGAGATGCTGGGTCGGTTGCATCAAAAGATGCATGTCGACGACTCGTTCTTTGTTCTTGCGGGCACGCTCTTTCTTCAACGCTTGTTATTGTTTGAATTTGACGTGAGACGAAATAGTTGTAAAAGGTTGATCAATTTTTTAATTCACTTCATCCATCCGGTCGTCGTTGACCAAAATCGAAGACGTCCCTTTTCCTTTCGCCTTCGCCCGATTGCGGCCCATCGGCCTTTCAAAGTCGCCGGGCTCTTCGTTGAGATCACCCCCGATATGTGCATCTGAAGACGTCGTGTATTGCGTCTCAACCCATGTGTCAGTACCAGGCCGACCCCCTTCCAACTCCGATACGCTCGGACAACCTCCCAAAAGCCATGTGCCTAAATGGTTTACCTTTGTTTTTCGATTGGTAAACCGTTAGTGCTTTTTTGAGTAAATATTGGCCACTTTCGTCCGATTCTCGTTGTTCCTTGAAATCAACGAACAATCCGTTAAATTTTGTCGCATGGCCGTTGACAACTCGAAATTTTGTCGTCATCGTATCCTTCGAACGATACGGTTCGCAACCCAAGCTCTTGTGGAATAATGTGCGAATGGTTTCTCAAAATTCTACTTTGGATTGAGCGTTTCTGGCCTCCCTATCCTCGAAAGAGGAAACCCACGCCCGGGCTAACATAGCTTCTTCTTATTGGGTCCACGGTATTGATGGGGAGGGATCGCAGTTTTCTTCCCCTTGTTTTTATTTTTTCTTTGGAGCGGAACTTCCTCGGGCTCGGATTTGTGTTCCTCAGGTTGTGTCTCTGGCATGGCCTCCTTGCTCGAATCAGAATCCTCGACGGACACGGCTTGTGGTTCTATAAAAGTCGTGCTAGGTGTGCCGAAAAATGGGTTAAACGGGGATTGCTGGTATTGGAATGTGGCGGCATCGAATGATATTGGAATTGTGGTGGAGAAAAAATGGTCGTTTCATTTGCGGGATGGTAACTAGTCCGGTCGCGGGAATATGTTTGTCACGGCTTTGGACTTCTTTTGGGATGATTTGATGGTTTCTTGGAACCAATGCGTATTTTTTTAGAGTTGTATATATATATATATATATATATATATATATATATATATATATATATATACATACATACATACATACATACATACATACATACATACATACATACATACATACATACATACATACATACACACACACACACACAGAGCTAGGTTCATATATAAACCATAAATATTATGTGAATGTAGGATCAATCAATTGATAAGGGTAATTTTCGGAATTCTCCATTTAAGTAAATAATTATCCCAAAATAACAACCCAATTTAGTTAAAATAAAGTCTATAATTATGGAAGAACCCTACTGAACCGTCATCATCTTCTTCTCCTTCCCTTTTTCTTCTCCTCCCTGTCTCTTTCTTTTTCCGGCCAACTACACCACCGTGTGGATATCATCATCCTCTAAAGAATTCTTTTATGTGTTTAAATGACTTTTGGTTATGCTTATGTCCGTAGGTTCATTGGTTCTTTCAAACTTACGTCACAAACCACTCAAATATATTTATTTAAATGTATTTTCATATTTTTTTCATTGTGTCTATCTTAGTCTTTTTTTTAGTAAAAAGTGGATCGTCCAATTCAGCAAGGGCCTTTGGCACATGTTTGTGGTCGTGGGAGGAGACTGAAATGAACATCAACATAGACAAAAATGTCGGCCTAATATTGCTTAATAGTTTAAGATCGTTGGTTTTTAATGTTTTGGGAAAATTTGAATTCGTGATTCGTGTCAACTAAAAGTAAAATATGTTTATCGTATTTTGTTTGTGGAAATATGGCAATACGTCAACTGATGAAGTCGGTGAATAAGAAGGGAGAGGCTGAGGGTGGTCCTGCACGATTGGCTTATATCACATATAAATATATGCTTCAAAGAAAACATATGTATTTTTTGAGAATGGTAGTCTTCTTTGAGAATGATAGTGTGGTTTATGTGACCATTCTTTCATAATTTACCTTGTTATGCCAAAAATGAATTGTAGTATTTGAGAATGGTAGTGTGTTATGCCAAGAATAAAGTGTATTATTTGATAATGGTAGTGTGTTACGCCAAGAATGAAGTGTATTCTTTGAGAATGGTAGTGTTACACTAAGAATGAAGTGTATTCGTTGAGAATGATATTTTGTTACGTCAATAATGAAATGTATTATTTTAGAATGACAGTGTATTTTTTTCAAGAATAATGTTCTATTCTTTAAGAATGACAATGTATTATGTGATCATCTGTGTTTTTTATGTGCAGTTATTATTGTGCAGTTATTATTTTTATGTGCAGTTATTATTAATCACGTAATACAGTTAAATATATATTAAATATAAATCCCATAAAATTTGGAGATATATATAGGGTATTTCCTTTTTAAAATATTTATTAATATAATAAAATACCCTTTATAATGATTTAATTGTAAAATCTGATTAATTAATTGTCATAAATTTACAATTAGGCCATTGAATCTAACATCATTGATCATTTCGATCGGACGCTCTATATTTGGTCCTACATTCACACAATAATTGGTGTTTGTATTTGATTCTAACACACACACACACATTCTCTATATATATATATATATATATATATATATATATATATATATATATATATATATATATATATATATATATATATATATATATATATATATATATATATATATATATATATATATATGTGTGTGTGTGTGTGTGTGTGTGTGTGTGTGTGAGAGATATATTTTTAATTTTTCTTTGAAGTTAACAGCATTATAGCCATTAGAGCAACGACTCCTTTTCTCCTCGTACGACGTTACAAACCCCGCATGATCCAAATTGTGGGCTGCTCGCACGGGGAGGGGGGTTGTTATCGCGGCATCGCACGACGTCGCACACCGGCTCGCACCCCCCCCTAAACTGACTAAGCCTTATCTATTACTAGTCAATTTGATATTGATTTGGTTTTGGTTTCAACTAATATATAATAGATTACAAAAATAATTTGAAATTAATAATATATAATAAATTTCATCATATAACACATAATAGAGAATGAAATGTCACATTTACAATAGCAAATTTAAATGCACATATTAAATAATGAGAAGTTATATTTAAAATGCAGTTTGAATTTATTAATAATCACATTGCATCTCCTAGCAAGTGCACTATGATTTCAAAGGGATAATGACTTATAACATTAACGGATTTCTGAAATTGTTCACATTTGGTCACTGAACTTATTTTTGTGCTTGATTTACCCATAAACTTTTTAAAATTATTCACATTATACCATTATGACCGGTGATAGAAGGTTTATGGATTTTTACTAAGACCTTATTTTTAAAATTGTTCACATTATACATTTGGTCACTAAACTTCTTTTTAAAATTGTTCACATTATACTCATATAGGGCTAGGAAAGAGAAGAATCCAGGAGATGATTTTTACTCTTATTTGGTCGAAGGGACACAAAAGATAGTGATGAGAAATGTCATTTTCTCCATTAATTTGGATGATGATCCTAAGACCTTCAATGAAGCCATGACGTCTAGGGATGCTCCATTGTGGAAGGAAACTATAAATGACAAAATGGATTTTCATAATGGTAATGGTACTTGGGAGTTAGCTGATCTATCCAAGGGAAAAAGGACTATAGGATCCAAATGGATTTTCAAGAGGAAGTATCATCTAGATGGATCAAAATCTGCTTATAAAGCAAGATTCGTTGCTAAAGGCTATAGGCAAAGAGAAGGAATCGATTATTTCGATACTTATGCCCAGTTGCTAGAATAAGTTCTATTAGAACTCTTATAGCAATATCGGCTTTGAAAGGATTGTACATTCATCAAATGGATGTGACGATAACCTTCCTAAATGGTTATCTCAAGGAGGAGATCTATTTGGAGTAACCGGAAGGGTTTGTGATACCCGAGCAGGAAAATAAAGTGTGTAGACTACTTATTAAATCATTATACGGGTTGAAATAGACTTCCAAACAGTGGCATGAGAGGTTTGATACCACTGTGACTACTTTCTAATTTCAGCACAATGGTGCTGACAGATGTGTTTATTCTAAATGCAAAGTCGAATACACAATTATCATATGTCAATATGGTGATGATCGGCACTCACCTTAAAGGTATTCTAAAGACGAAGAAATACATATCCTCGAACTTTAAGATGAAAGATCTAAGAGAAGTAGACATCATTCTTGGTATCAAGGTGAAAAGAACAGGTAATCAAATTTCTTTGAGTCAGTCTCATTACATAGAAAATGTTCTTAAAAAATTCTAACACATAAACATTAAGGAATTCAACACTCCTTTTGAATCATGTGTGAAACTTAAAGTTAACTCCGGTAGATTAGTGGCTCAACTGGAGTATGCAAGTGTAATTGGTAGCATGATGTATGACATGCATTGCACTCGACCTAACATTGCTTTCCCAGTAATCAAACTAAGTCAGTATAATGTCAATCCAGGGATGGATCATTGGAAGGCAGTGGGTAGAGTACTGGGGTACTTGAAAAGGACAAGTACTTTTGAATTGACATATACATCAACTTTAGGAATACTAGAAGGGTATTATAATGCCAGCTGGATAGATCATATCAGTGATTCTTAATCCACAAGTGGTTGGATATATACTCTAGTTGGCGGAGCTATTTCTAGGGCGAGCAAGAAATATACATGTATAGCTCACTCAATGATGGAAGTTGAACTTATTGCCCTAGCAGCAGGAGCCAAAGAGGCAGAGTGGATTATAAATCTACTCTTGGATATCCGGTTATGGGATATTCCAATTCCATCTATACATATGTACTGTGACAATAAGGCCACACTGTCTAAAGTATACAATACGGTAAGTAATGCGAGGTCAAGACACGTTGGTCTGCGACATAATTTTATGAGACAACTAATTGAAAGTAGTACAATCAAAGTTATTTATGTCAAGACAAGTAGGAACTTGGCAGATCTACTTACCAAACCCTAACGAGAGATTTAGTACAATCTACCACGAGAGTCATGAGTCTAAAACCACAATAAAATCATTCAGTGATAGAAACCCAACTAGACATTAGTGCTCCTAATTCTTAAGTTTAGGGTAACAACAAAATCACTGACGATAGAAAGTACTATCAATTATGATAGACCCATGTAAGGTATGATAGTACGTTGTTGCCGATAACGAGGTTGAGTTAAGGCTCTTAACAAAGTTTTGGAGACATCTAAGCAACAAAGATGTTGTAAAACTTTGTTATACGACCTAAAGGTGGTGCCGCCTCAAATGAAGATCAGTGGTTTATCTTCTAGAGGGTCATGAAAAGGGTTTATAGTGCATGGCTATATTTTAGAGGGTCATGAAAAGGGTTTATAACGCATGGCCATATTCGCGCTCGGTGAGAACGCAAAGACGACAGGTGATGTGTGGGGGTAAACCCGAGAGGTCATAAGGTTCTTTTAAACCTATAAGGATACCATTGAATCGATCTCTTCTTGTTTAGTCAGATGAAACTTGGGTTTAATCTTCGTGATACCAAGGTGGCGTCGTTTGTCTAAATGAAAGGAAACTCTCCAACTTGGTGGGGGATTGTTGGAATTCTAAAGAAATTACAAGTTGGTGTTTTCCTTTATCCCACATTGGTGGTGGGGGAAGAAACATTGGTGGGTTTATAAGCTTACTCCTTTCTGAAGCATTCAAAGACTTTAAGTGGATCAAGAATTGGCCAAGCCCACATTCGCGCCGAGTCGGGTCGTGGACGCAAGACGCGAGGTTCACGAAAAGGCGCGATTAGGTGCACTTTGCACGATGCATCGGTCGCTGGGAGCTGAGGAGCTTTTATTTTTAACAAGTTTCAGGTCAGATAGGGTGGACCAACCCGGTCAACAGGTTGACCGACGTTGACTTTGTGGGTCGTGCCGGGAAGGGTCTGAAATCTGGATAATTCCAGGATAAGTCTGAAGTGGCTGGAATCGGATAACGATCAGATATGAGATCGTACGAGGTTATCCGAATTGAAATTTTGGATTGGGATTATTATCCAAAATTTGAATTTTGAATTTCAATATTCAAATCCGTTGACATCTATAATTTTCGGCCTATATAAATAGGATCTCCCGGGTCTCAATTTTTGACACCTCGAATTTCTCTGCTCTCTCCGCTCTCTACGGTTTCTCTTTCTTCCGGTTTCAGAGTATTCACTTTACGTTTAGCCGTTCTTCCAAAGCTGTTGGAACGAACGATATTCTGCATTAAATCCTGGAGTTTTACGATGATAGCTTACAGGCGACGAGCGCCGTAAAAACCTCTAAAGACAGGAGTCATTTCGTGCGGTCTCAACGACTAAAGAGTCAGCAATTTTCAGGATGGTTTTTAATTTCTGTCTCGTATTTTATTTCGTACGACAACGGGACTGTCTCCTTCTACCTTTCTATAATAAGATCTGGTCTTGAATGGTCAATCTGATTTCTTGACGAAATTTTATAATAAATAATAATAATTGAATTTATTATTAGCAGCCAATCGATATATAATTATCAATATTATTTTTCGATCCGTCTACTTGGTTTTTTCCTTTATTCAAAATTTGTTTACATCATTAAATTCCGGATTGCTTCTCTGAACGATAACAAGAAAAAATTAAGAATTTACTTGTTTTATTGCGATTTCACTGTTTGGGAAACAACGTTCTTTGCGTAAATATACAGGCAGTACTAAAATGTTCACAAAAACCCAACATCTTTTAAATAGTTTGAGAGAGAATTCGTTCGAAAAATATGCAATGGTATCATTGGCCTTTTCATGAATCCGTCTTTTATGAAATATGCGATATTTTGTGATAAATTTGACAAAACTTGTTATTCTATGATATCACATGTTCATTTATGGTATTTTTGTGATTACCCTTTTAATTATCTATGATATTATTTATATTTATATTACATTACATAAAAACTGTAACACTGTAAGTCGTTATATACAGTCTTAAAGTTTTTTTTTTTTTTAAACCAAACTGTTAATGTTGTGAAGATAATGAAGCCGAGCCGATGCACAAAGCAAGTGGTGAGATATGATCCCTAACAAAGTAACAAGCAAAATTATGGCATATTCGAGTTTAAGATAAGATCTAGATACTATTAATATATTCGTCATGTTCGTCAGATCTTGGATTCACATCCAATCCAACGGTCAGTATACGTTCAACTTCTTACACCACCCACGAGGTACCCACTGATGTTGTTTCTCATGTTACCGTTTGATCCAGGATGTACGTACTGGTTACAAATGAGACACGTTGTCCTATCCTAATCCTTGTATTATTAAAAACTAGGTTCAGCCCGTGCTTCGCACGGGTCTGAGGAAGTTGTATTTAGTAATTTGGTTTTTGTAATTTTGTTGAAGTCGCCAAACACTACCCATGATCTGCCCTTAATTATATCTCACATCAGGAATATTATTATACAATCTTATAGCATAAGTATGTAAATTTCTTTGAACAGCTGCATCCATTGCAATCTTAAACATTTTTACATACTCATTTATTCCATTCAAAACTGTAGACAATCCGGCTACTATATTGGAATCCAAACTTTCAGCACCATCATTAAAAACCCGTAAACGATTACTAATTTCATGGTCGACATCATAAACATATAATTGTAGAAAACGTGGCGGGTCAGACCCTTCAGGACAAAAGGAACCAATTCTATGAGAAATTTGACCAGATACTTTAAAAGTATATGGACCACGACCACGATTTACTGTCTCATCAACTTTAGCTCCAAATGATGTCATAGAAAACATCGAATTATAAGCTCTAATATTATCCATATAGTGTATACTCTGAAGTAAACCTAAGATATAAGTAGGAGGCATCAAAGGTATAGGTAGTACAACACCACCTTGTTTGCAACAGTGACTATAAATAGGATTTATCCGAGTGGAACCTCGAATAAGTCTTTCAGCCCACCAAAACTCAGCTTTACAATGAACACAAACACAGACACAATCTCCACAATCACTATACGTAGGCAAAGCACGATTAACAACAGAAACCAAATTACCAGATGACTCTCCAACCTCAAAAGTAGACATTATTACGAAAAAAAAAGTAAAATACAAAAGATACTAAATTACCTGCAGTACAACTGATGGCGTACGAAAGCAAACTAAAAGAGAAGAGATACAAAAACTAAAGACGCAAGAGAAGAATTGAAAGAGAAGAATACCCAAACCGAACAACATAAAAAGAAAAAGGAAACACATCCCGGATACGTGTCAGCAGGAAAAAATAGGTGGAAAACATAAATAATAAATACTCATATCTTAATGTTAAAGTTAAGTATCTATTGAATAAAAGCACCAAAAATTTAAAGAGTAAATATGAAAATACAAAACGCAATGAGTATTATCGAGAACCGGTAAATAGAAAATATAAAACAGGAAATACAACCCTAAAAAGATAAAGATTTAAATAAAAAATATAGACAGCAATAAGCATCTTCATTACTAACTTGAACAGAATTTCATTAATAACAAATCCTTTTTTCTCTTAAAAAAAAGTATAAAAAATAAAATATTATAACAGCCAACTTTTAAAAAATTCTACTTCATAACAATTAAGTTTTCAATCTTTCTCATTTCAAAAGACAAAACATAATATTAAAGTAACAACAAAATAAATATAAATATCTCATTAGTAATCCAAATAAAATTCAATAATACAAAATCGGAACATAATAAGGACCAAATTTTAAAGTTTTAAAATTTTGTACTTTATAATAACTAACAAAGAATAGTAAGTATAAACAAAGATCATCATCTAAAATAGATAAAACATAATATAAAAAAAACGATTCATATATAGCAGCCAACTTTTAAACATTCCTCATTTTATAAAAGTCTGCTATTATAAGGACCAAATTTATAAGTTTACAAATTTATAGCAACCACCTTCATGAGACCAGAGTTGGATTAGACTTTGAAGTTAACGGACCAATGTGAACAAATCTTGATTAACATCAAATTATAATATTATAACAACAAACTTAAAAAATTTTGTAGTTTATAACAACAAACTTTTGATCTTCATTAACATCAGGTTTTACATCTTCCAAATTTTAAAAAGATAAAAACAGAACATAAAAGCAACAACAATTACAAAGCTTTTCACGGAAAAATTACCGTAATGCAATCAAAGTAAAAAGTAATAATTAAGCAAACGCCCATGAGCTTCTAGACTGAATAGTCGTCCCTTACCCAACCAAATACTTTAGATTATAAATACAGCAGCTTAAAATTTAATAGCCATCCTCATCATGTAGCCACATGTCCGTAATACAATCCAACTAAAAACTAAAAAGTAACCAAACACCCATGAGCTTCTCAACTGAACGATCATTCCTTACCCAACCAAATAATTTAGATTATAAATATAGCAGCTGAAAATTTAATAGCCATACTCATCATACATCCACATGATTATAGATACAGCAGGTTAAAATTTAATAACCATCCTCATCATACATCCACATGTCAACAGGAGAAAACCCAAAACAACACCACCCCCCTTCAAAGCCGAAAAACAGCCCTACCCCCCAATCTCTTCTAGAAATCTGCTTGCATTTGTTTATATAAGAATACTTCATCACACAAAATGGAATCGATATTTAATTTGTATAATGGCATAATGGCATCTAAAATGTCGGTTTTATTTCATCAAACATGGAGACTTATTCGGTACTATCCAAGTCTAAATCTATTTTATAACTTTATATATTGATTTTGATAGTATGATATCGGCAACAGTTTCTACTAAATGTGTATTCCTTTTAAATGCAATTTGTTTTCATTAACTATAATTAGGGGTGCAAATGAACCGAGCCGACTCGTGAGCTATCCGGGACCGGCTCGCTAAAAGTTCGGCTTGAGACCGATTTTAAACGAGCCCGAGCCGAGCTCGAGCTTAATATAAGGCTCGTTTGTTAAACGAGCTTGAGCCGAGCCTGTGTAACCAAGCTCCATTAGGCTTGTGAGCCCTAAACGAGCCTACATATAATATAAATTTTATTTTATTTTTATATAAATTAAAATTAAAATATATTTAGTCATATAAATTAAGTTTTTTTTTTTTTTTTAGAACGGCAAATCTATCCTACTCCTAAATTACTTCTGGTTATGTTAGTGACAGGGATTGAACCCTGGACCTCCATGTTAATAACACTCCTTGTTAGCCAAGTGGGCTAGCCCCAACTTGTATATATAAATTAAGTAAGTTGTTATTTTCCTATATTAAAGTAAACGAGCTTCTTACCAAGCTCGAGTCAAGCTTAAGCTCGTTTAGACTTGTTAGCAAATAAAAGAGCCGAGCCCGAGCCGAGCCTGCATATTTCTTAACGAGCCCGAGCCGAGCTTGGGACCATGAAGCTCGTAACGAGCCGAGCCCGAGCCGAGACCTGCATATTTCTTAACGATCCCGAACTTGATTGATCAAACTCGGCTCGTTTGCACCCCTAACTATAATAATTGTTTCAATTAACAATTTGGTTTTAGAATTTATCATTGTAATGTAACATCCAATCTCAAAAAATACCACACCTAAAAAAAATTCTTTGAATACAATTAAAGGTGGCAAAAACTGACATGACTTGCTAACCCGACACTAACTCGACACGAAATAAACGGGTTTGGGTAAGAGATTTTAATACGTTTAATTAAACGGGTTGACACGACACGACACCATTATTAAGCGGGTAATGTTAGGGGTGGGAATTTCGACTCGAAAAATGACTCAAACTGTAAGACCTTGTTCCCGGAATGAACAAGTTGGGATTTTAAGAAATTGGTTTTGAGAAAAATGGGAGATAGTGCACCTATCTATGGAGATAGCGACGCTATCTTGTAAAAACGCTTTACCCAATATTGTGGAGATAGTGGCGTTATCTTAATTGATAGCGATGCTATCTGTCGTTGATTGCACAAAACCCTAGATCTCGGGTTTTGGATCGTATCTAAGGGTCCTTGACCCTAGCCAAAGGAAGGTGTTGGGTGGTGCAAGAAGGTGTTCCCAAAGCTTGAATCATCAAGATCTTCATTTTTGGACCATTGTGAGTAGAAAACTTCTCACTTTCAGTGTTTATATGGTTGTTCTAGTGATTATGGGGACCTTAGATGGATTTTTGGTCCCTTTTTCTTGCTTTGTCCTCGGTGTGGAATGGAAAACGTCAAATATTTATGTCCCTAGTTGCATCTTTTAAGCTTTTGAATAAGTTTTGGGAGTGAGCCAAGCTCTCTTTAGGGATTTTCTTAATGAATGTAATTAGTTTCAAGTTTTGGTCATGGGTATCATGCATGGGGCATACATGGCCATAAAGGTGTCAATTTTATGGACTTATGGTCGTTTGGGTAAGTTCTAGAAAAGCTTAACCCCTGGCTGAACGAATAAAGTGCTTAATGAAGTTTTGGGATTGTTCGTAGTTAGCGCCTCTATCTTAAGGAGATAGTGACGTTAACAGTGATAGTGATGCTATCTTATGGAGATAGCGGCACTATCTGACCTTGACCGTTGACTTTTGACCAGTTTGGCTTTTGGTCAAACTTAGAGGATCGGGGTGCCGATTCTAGGGGTTTACCTTGTTTGGGGTTCAGAATTTGCTAAGTCGTATTTATCGCTAATTTAGGGATTCATGTTCTTCTTGAGGGCGAGCGTGGAGTGTTATCGGCTCGGCGGATCAGGTGAGTTTTCTCACTATACTATGGGTGATCTTAAATGTGTAGTTAGCCTTCTACTACCATATGTCGCAATGAATGTTTAAGTTGGGTGTGCCTTACGTTATTTAACTGAATGATTGTTGTTAGGGAACCGATGGGTCAAACTTTATGCTTAGGATTTTTGTGCTACTATGCATTAGTCGTTGGATTCGTTCTTGCAACTGAAGAATGATGACGGATCGAGGTGAGCCCGAGAGTCCAACAAATGAGTTGATTCGGCAATGGACGAAATGGGGTGAGCCCGTGAGTCCTTAGTTGAGGCGGATCGGGGTAAGCCCAATAATGATTATACCTTATGTGATGGATGGTATTTTGAGAATCTCACCAAGCTTTGTGCTTACTCTTTCACCCTAAATGTTTTTCAGGTACTTGCTAGGCTGAGCTTTGGAGCACGGCACGACTGTACCTCATCCGACACTCTGGTGTTCAAAATCTTCCGTTAGTAAATGTTTTGTGTTTGATTTAATATTTACGGTTTTAAATGTTTTAAATACTGAATTTGGAACGAATGATTTTACTTCTAATCCGTTTTATGTATTTGAATCGTTTCTAAAAATAAAAAACTTTGTTTCGGAATTTGGGACATTACAAGTTGGTATCAGAGCCCTGATTTGAGGGGTTTGGATGAACTGGAATGTGATTCGAAACTCAACCTGAAGACTCGGAAATTTTCTTAAACGATTTTCAAAAGAAAAAAACATCTTAACTAAATTCAAAGGGGTTAGGTAGAGTATCATGTGGAAAACTCCTTTGCATGTTCTTGTTTGATTGTTGCTTGGGGGGTTTGAAACATGGTATGAATACCTGAATTATGATTTTTATTATTAAAATGGGTTTTAAAGGACGAGATGCATTGCGTAGAGTCGGTCGGGGCTCGAGTAACTGGTTTAATTCCCAAGATATCAATGTTATTATGTGTTGATGTTATGTTGTATGCTAGAAGTAGGCTAAGGATCCACTCAGGAAATTGTTTGATAGAATTAGCCTGGATCATAGGGATGCATTTTGCCTTATGCTCCTTGTTATGTGTTGTTTGCTATGTGTTGCTCGTAATGTGACACTTGGACTTATGCTTGTATTGCCAGTAGGTTAAGGGAACGCCTTAGGATTATACGTAATAGGATCAGGTAGCCTTAGAATTATTAATCCAGTCTTACTAGTTATTCCATGTTTGGTTGTGACTTTAGGGTGGGGTCATTTGTAATACCGTATTATTAAAATTTTGAGATTTTGAGTTAATATTGGTGCAATTAAAGATTTGTTAGATTATTGCATAAGTTTGATAGTTAAAATTCCCAATTGGTAGAAGTTTAGAGTTGAAAAATACTAAAAAGGAGTTACACGGGTCGTGTTAAAGTTACACGGGTCGTGTAGGAATCCCTTGTGAATGTTTTGAGCACACAGTGAATTACACGGGTCGTGTAGTATTGACACGGGTCGTGTAAAATTTTAGACTAAAACTCAATTGCATACCGTGAGTTACACGGGTCGTGTAACATTGACACGGGTCGTGTAATTTTTACACGGGCCGTGTAATCGCACAGATCTGTTTTAAAAGTACGATTTTCATTCATTTGGGGTTAAAACCCTTTTCGTCTAAAACCTCTCAAAACCCTAGAAAACCATTTCTAAGCCTCCTAAGTCGATTTTAAGGCCTATTGATCACGAATTGAAGCTAGAGATTTGTTCCTTGAGCTTGAAAGGTAATTCTCTTCGATTTTTATCTTGTTTTGACGGGTGAATCATTGGATTTGAGGTAATTCCTTGTGGTCTTGATGAGCCACCTGGGATTTGTTAAAGTTAGAGTTAAATTATGGGAAATAGTTAGTATAAAAGAGTTCTAACTATAGAAATCGAGCTAGTGAAGTGTTTATATCGTGTTTCTAGGGTTACATATGTTTAAGTGATGAAATTGAAGGCTGTAACTTTGATATTGTTGTTATCTTTTGGATTGTAACTTGTTTCAATGATACAAGTTCTTTGATTATGATGAATATTGAGTGTGATTAAGATTATTCTTAACTTGAGTAATGAAAATGAGTTATTATACTACAGCTAAAGCTAGGCAGGAGCATACACGAGGTGCAGGAGTTCCACCTATCGGTTCCACAACAGGTGAGTAGTTATTAATAGATGAATTACATGATTAGTATTGATGTTATTGCAGAAGAAGTGTGATATGAGTTGTTTTGAAATTGGTTGAGAATACCAATTATGAGTGTTTGGAGTAATAAACCTCATTATGAGTATAAATTAAAAATCAAGATGGTTTATTGAGTAAATTTTAAAAGAAATGTTGGGCACTTGTTGTCCAGTTAGACTTTAATTACTCACAGAGCTTTCAAAGCTCATAATTTGTTTGTTAATGTTAATTGTGTTAGGTTCTGGAAGTACAGATCGTGGGAAACGCATCACGGAGGGTTAGCTGGATGGGATATGGACTTTGGACTTGGACTTACTTATTTTCTTGTGTTGGACTTTGTCTTTTGTAAAAAAACCCGGTTTTGAGTAAACTAGTATGAAACTTGTTTGTACATAAGTAAATACTTAAACTATGCTTTTGATATAACTTTGTAAACTTGTTGCTCTTTTTGGGGTTACACCACTAATAGTATATTGCTTGATTAATGTAATTGGTGTATCCTTTAATTGAGAAACCGGGTGTTACAAGTTGGTATCAGAGCCGTGGTTTAAGGGAATTAAACCTTGAGATGGGTTTAGACTTAAACCAATGTGATTGAAAAGTCCCAAAGAGTCTCGGGTAGCTATCCTCCGCGGTGTAGTACAATTGAGTTGAATATACACTATATTGAGTATTATAGTGTTATACAATTGAGTTGATTATACACTATATTGAGTATTATAGTGCTATACAATTGAGTTGATTATACACTATATTGAGTATTATAGTGCTATACAATTGAGTTGATTATACACTATATTGAGTATTATAGTGCTATACAATTGAGTTGATTATACACTATATTGAGTATTATAGTGCTATACAATTGAGTTGATTATACACTATATTGAGTATTATAGTGCTATACAATTGAGTTGATTATACACTATATTGAGTATTATAGTGCTATACAATTGAGTTGATTATACACTATATTGAGTATTATAGTGATATACAATTGAGTTGATTACACACCATATTGAGTATTATGGTGGTGATTACTAAATGAGTTGATTTTCTTTTTCAGTTAAAATGAGTGCTGGAAAAGAAAAAGAGCGAGGTAATCCAGCAAGAGATAAATCGGGATCACAAGAATCGGGTAAAGAGCATCAACCCGAGGGAGAGCGACCTCCCGAGACACAGAGTAATATGCAAGCTATGATTGCTGCTGAGGTAGCCAAAGCACTTAAAGAATTACTACCCACTTATTTGAGGCCCCAGACGGAGACTGCAACTGGAGGTTCTTCGGGACAACCACTGGTTCAACCTGAGCACAGGGAGGATCGTGAAGAGGTCTATACTAAAGCGGGCAGAGCTAAAATATCTGAGAAGACAAGGAAGTGTACTTATGATGTTTTCCAGAAGTGCAAGCCATACGATTTCTATGGGAAAGATGATCCCATAGCAGCCAAGAATTGGTTAACACATGTTGAAAAGATGTTTCGTACCAGTAAATGCGACGAGGCAGATAAAGTAGAGTTCTCAACAAACTTGTTAAAAGAAGATGCACAGTTTTGGTGGGAGAATCTATGTATGGAGATAGGAGAGAGTTTGGCGTATACACTGAGCTGGGAACAATTCAAGTTGAAGTTTACTGAATATTATTGTTCCAATAATGCTATGAAGGGAATAGAGGAAGAGTTTTTGAAGTTACAACAGGGGTCGAGAACAGTGCAACAATACACACTGGATTTCAATGAAAAGGCAAGATTTGCACAACATCAAGTTGATACCGAGGAGCGTAAGATGGATCGTTACTTGTGGGGTTTAAAGACCCAGATCCGAGAGTTCTTGCCGAGTTCCAGATATACTACCTTTCAACAGGTTGCCGAGGCAGCGAGATCGAGAGAAAGGGAGTTGCAAAGACAGGAGGAGGAGAGAAGAACTGAAAGAGAAGTTGGAGGATTTAAGAGAAAGTGGGAGGGTAAAGCTGTAGATACTCCTCAGAGATCCATTACCACGGGTCCTCAAGTCCGTGGTGAAACCAAGAAGAATGAAGAGAAATGGTGTAAAAAGTGTAGGCGAAAACACATGGGAGAATGTGATTCCCGAAACCTTCCATCAGTTTGTTTCCAGTGTGGAAAGACGGGACATATGGCTCGCCAGTGTACCGAGAGTCGCCCTGTTTGTTTCAATTGTGGGGAGAGTGGGCATATTCGTCCAAATTGCCCAAAGATGAAATCTGAGCCACAAAGAGATTTTCAGAAGACTGGTCAAGGAGGAGGTCGAGATCGAGATGATCGAAGAGATAGGGGTGGTGGTCATGTGAAAACGCGAGCTTTTCAATTAACTGTTGACGAGGCTAGAGATCGGACCGATGTTATCACAGGTATCTTTAGCTTGAACTCTTTTCAAGCAAGAGTACTTTTTGATTCAGGTGCATCTGTGTCTTTTATATCAGAGTCTTTTGCTTCTAAACTAGATAATCCATTAGTTGAATTATATGAGAAAATAATAGTAGATGTAGCAGATGGTAGATGTGTTTTTGTAAAGAGTCATTATAAACAGTGTCAGCTTGAAATCTATGGGATTGCGTACCCTATAGATCTGAAGCCGATCACTAATCATGAGTTTGATGTAATAGTCGGGATGGATTGGATGGATGATAATAGGGGTCAAATGGATTGTCATGAGAAAACACTTTCCATAAAGACACCGAGTGGTTCCCGAATGTTGATACGAGGTGAACGACGTTCCCGAAAAGTACCGATAGTGTCACTTGCCACGGCTAGAAGATATATAGAAAGAGGGGGTGAATTGATTATGGCACATGTGATTAGTGCTGAGTCAAAACATTCCAAAATAGAAGAAGTAGAAGTGGTTTGTGATTATCCCGATGTATTTCCCGAAAATCTTCCAGGCGTACCACCAAGTAGACAAGTTGAATTTGTGATCGATGTCATACCGGGGGCGAAGCCGGTAGCTCGACCACCTTATCGATTAGCACCATCTGAGATGGAAGAATTAAAGAGACAGTTGCAAGAGTTATTGGAACTTGGATTTATACGTCCGAGTTCGTCTCCGTGGGGTGCGCCTATACTCTTTGTGAAAAAGAAAGATGGATCTATGAGAATGTGTATAGATTATCGGGAGCTCAACAAGATCACTATAAAGAATCGTTACCCGTTGCCGAGGATCGATGACTTATTTGATCAACTGCATGGAGCCACGTATTTTTCAAAGATTGATTTGAGATCCGGTTATCATCAATTGAGAGTACAAGAAGCTGATATTCCGAAGACAGCTTTTCGTACGAGGTATGGCCATTACGAGTTCTTAGTCATGCCGTTCGGTTTGACTAATGCTCCTGCTGTTTTTATGGATTTGATGAATCGGGTTTGTCATCCTTTTCTTGATAAATTCGTAATTGTGTTTATCGACGACATCCTGATTTATTCAAAGAGTCGAGATGAGCACAGATTTCATTTACAACAAATGCTAGATCTTCTTCGAGACGAGAAATTATATGCAAAATTTTCAAAATGCGAGTTTTGGTTACGGGAGATACAATTTCTTGGCCATGTAATAAATGAAGACGGTATAAAGGTAGATCCAGCAAAGATCGAAGCCGTAATGAGTTGGGAGCCGCCAAAGAGTCCAATGGAGGTTCGTAGTTTCTTGGGGTTAGCAGGCTATTATCGGCGATTTGTAGAAAACTTTTCTCGTATAGCTATGCCCTTAACCAAATTGACCAAGAAGACGGAGAAATTTAGTTGGACTGAGGCACAACAATCAGCCTTTGAACAACTACGAGATAGCTTATGCAAGGCTCCAGTATTAGCTTTACCGCAAGGAGGGGAGGATTATGTTCTTTACAGCGATGCCTCCTTTAGTGGTCTTGGATGCGTGTTGATGCAAAAAGGACGAGTGATAGCGTATGCCTCTCGACAACTGAAACCACATGAAAAAGCTTACCTAGTGCATGATTTAGAGCTGGCGGCGGTAATCTTTGCGTTAAAGATATGGCGACATTATCTTTATGGAGTGCGATTTCAAATATATACAGATCATAAAAGCCTGAAATATCTGTTTGATCAGAAAGAGTTAAACATGAGGCAAGTACGGTGGATGGATCTACTAAAAGATTATGATTGTGAAATACTTTACCATCCTGGTAAAGCCAATGTGGTGGCGGATGCACTAAGCCGTAAAGAGTCGCCTATTCGAATTGTATCGGCTCGAATGGGGATTGTGAGTCGACTACCAGAGTTGATACGAAGATGTCAAGTCGAAGCCAATGACTTGAAGAAAGAAAGGATGATTGGTTATATAGAGAAACTTGTAGAAAATGCACAAGGAATCAAGACTTTCCAAGGGCGAGTTTGGGTTCCGAGACATGGCGAGGCGAGACAGTTATTGCTAGAGGATGCTCACTGTACTAGGTATTCGGTTCATCCTGGTAGTACACGAATGTATTATACCTTAAAACCATACTACTGGTGGCCGGGTATGAAGCGTGATGTGGGACGATTTGTAGAGAACTGTTTGACATGTCTTCAGGTAAAAGCTAATCATCAAAAACCTTATGGAGCAGTGCAGCCATTGCCAGTACCAAAGAAGAAATGGGATGAGATCACCATGGATTTCATCACCAAGTTGCCTCGGACTCCTCGAGGATATGATTCAATTTGGGTGATTGTTGATAGATTGACAAAGTCTGCTCATTTTATTCCAATCCGAGAAGATTATCAAGTATCAAAACTAGCTGAGATATATACGAGAGAAATTGTGAAACGACATGGAGTGCCAACTTCAATAATTTCTGATAGAGATAATCGATTCAATTCACATTTCTGGCAGAGTTTCCAAAAGCATTTTGGTACAAAAGCTTTATTGAGTACTGCGTATCATCCCCAGACGGATGGACAGTCGGAAAGAACGATACAAACACTTGAAGATATGCTTCGAGCCTGCATCATTGATTTTGGAGGCAGTTGGGAAGATCATCTGCCTTTGGTAGAGTTTGCCTATAACAACACTTATCACTCCAGTATACAGATGGCACCTTTTGAAGCTTTATATGGTGCACCGTGCCGAACACCAACTTGCTGGACAGAGATGGGAGAGAAACCATTGGCGGGACCGGAAATTGTAGCTGAAACTGAAGAGAAGATACAAAGCATTCGTGAGCATATGCGGGTAGCCCAAAACCGCCAAAAAACAATATGCAGATAAAAGAAGAAAGCTGTTAGAGTTTAATGTTGGAGACATGGTAATGTTAAAAGTGTCCCCATGGAAAGGAATAATTCGATTTGGCAAGAGAGGTAAATTGAGCCCACGCTTTATCGGACCTTTCCAAATCTTAGAGAGAGTTGGAGCAGTCGCGTATAAACTTGAACTTCCAGATGAACTACGGGGTATCGATAATGTGTTCCATGTATCACATCTCAGAAAAACATTACATAATAAATCCACCCGAGTACCTTTAGCTGAAGTTCAACTAGATGAGAAATTAAGATATCAAGAGATGCCAGAGCAAATTCTAGAAAAGAAAGTTAAGAAATTACGAAACAAAGAAGTGGGATTAGTGAAAGTGCAATGGCGACATCATAGAGGATCTGATGTCACTTGGGAAGCTGAAGAGGAAATGCGAACAAAATATCCCTTTTTATTTTAGGAGATTCCGAGGACGGAATCTTTTGAAGGGAGTAAGTACTTGTAATACCGTATTATTAAAATTTTGAGATTTTGAGTTAATATTGGTGCAATTAAAGATTTGTTAGATTATTGCATAAGTTTGATAGTTAAAATTCCCAATTGGTAGAAGTTTAGAGTTGAAAAATACTAAAAAGGAGTTACACGGGTCGTGTTAAAGTTACACGGGTCGTGTAGGAATCCCTTGTGAATGTTTTGAGCACACAGTGAATTACACGGGTCGTGTAGTATTGACACGGGTCGTGTAAAATTTTAGACTAAAACTCAATTGCATACCGTGAGTTACACGGGTCGTGTAACATTGACACGGGTCGTGTAATTTTTACACGGGCCGTGTAATCGCACAGATCTGTTTTAAAAGTACGATTTTCATTCATTTGGGGTTAAAACCCTTTTCGTCTAAAACCTCTCAAAACCCTAGAAAACCATTTCTAAGCCTCCTAAGTCGATTTTAAGGCCTATTGATCACGAATTGAAGCTAGAGATTTGTTCCTTGAGCTTGAAAGGTAATTCTCTTCGATTTTTATCTTGTTTTGACGGGTGAATCATTGGATTTGAGGTAATTCCTTGTGGTCTTGATGAGCCACCTGGGATTTGTTAAAGTTAGAGTTAAATTATGGGAAATAGTTAGTATAAAAGAGTTCTAACTATAGAAATCGAGCTAGTGAAGTGTTTATATCGTGTTTCTAGGGTTACATATGTTTAAGTGATGAAATTGAAGGCTGTAACTTTGATATTGTTGTTATCTTTTGGATTGTAACTTGTTTCAATGATACAAGTTCTTTGATTATGATGAATATTGAGTGTGATTAAGATTATTCTTAACTTGAGTAATGAAAATGAGTTATTATACTACAGCTAAAGCTAGGCAGGAGCATACACGAGGTGCAGGAGTTCCACCTATCGGTTCCACAACAGGTGAGTAGTTATTAATAGATGAATTACATGATTAGTATTGATGTTATTGCAGAAGAAGTGTGATATGAGTTGTTTTGAAATTGGTTGAGAATACCAATTATGAGTGTTTGGAGTAATAAACCTCATTATGAGTATAAATTAAAAATCAAGATGGTTTATTGAGTAAATTTTAAAAGAAATGTTGGGCACTTGTTGTCCAGTTAGACTTTAATTACTCACAGAGCTTTCAAAGCTCATAATTTGTTTGTTAATGTTAATTGTGTTAGGTTCTGGAAGTACAGATCGTGGGAAACGCATCACGGAGGGTTAGCTGGATGGGATATGGACTTTGGACTTGGACTTACTTATTTTCTTGTGTTGGACTTTGTCTTTTGTAAAAAAACCCGGTTTTGAGTAAACTAGTATGAAACTTGTTTGTACATAAGTAAATACTTAAACTATGCTTTTGATATAACTTTGTAAACTTGTTGCTCTTTTTGGGGTTACACCACTAATAGTATATTGCTTGATTAATGTAATTGGTGTATCCTTTAATTGAGAAACCGGGTGTTACATCATTTATTCGACTGTCTATCTCTTCTTATTACGTACGATTGCAAGTTCGCGAGACAACCTGACGGCTTGAGCAGAAGTTTTTTTGGTACATGTGAGGTGTGGAAATCCTATGTAGACAGGAAAAGTGTTAGGCACTTCGATGTAGGGTCATATTGTTGGATTAGGTGTCTAAGCCATGACTAATAATTAGTATTTACCTAATTGATAGAAGCAAAGTCCATTTGGGTTGCCCTCATAGCTGGAGGTTTGGTAGAAAGTTCAGTAGAGAGAAAGGTTGATTTATTATATGATTAATAAATCAATATAAATAAAATAAAATAGTTTATTAATATATTAAAGTGATAATATATTAATTAGAAACTATATTAATTAATTAGGAATTAATCTAGAATTAATTGGAATTAATTTAGTGATTAATTTAATTAAATAAAAATGCAGGGACTGGTTTTGTAATTACTCAATAGTTGAGTGATAACTGGCCAGGTCATAATATAGGTGGCGAAATTATGGAGAGTTTTATCCATAATTTCGAAACCCTAGAAAAAGAGTTAAAAGGCTTGGTCCAAATGATAAAAGGCTTATCTAGATTTGGGCTTGTCTAGGGTTTTGACTGTCACCACCTGGAGGCTATAAATAGAGCTCCTCTATAACCCTAAAACCTGCGCCACTTTTGGCCTCTCTGTCTCTCTGGAATTTCGTTCCCCATCCTCCTGCTCCCTGGGTGTGATCTCATTTGAGGCAGGACACTTGTGTTGCTTAGCTTCAAGGATTAAAACTAAAGTTTAGTTTTCTTAATTATTTTCTTTAGAAATTTTCTGTTGGCCTTTAGGATTTTATTATATGTTCAAAGATAGAAAACATTGATCCTTTCTAGGTTGCATGTGAACTTAGGGTTTTTAGTTCATAGATTGCAGAAAACCTTTCAGTGGTATCAGAGCATTTTGGCTGTTTTCTTATTGAATTGCTATAATTGTAATCCTTAGATTTAGGGTTTATTGAATCCAAACCCTAAATGGAGGCTATGATCGAATTGGGCTAGGGTTTTCGAAACCCTAGCCTCCCCCCTTGTCTGTGAAATTGTGTGCTAGGGTTTAGAATGTTTTCTATTTTTGGTAATTGTGATGAATTAATAAATGGAAACCTTAAACCCACTTAGTTGCTATTTTCGAGATTTAAAGGTTTAAAATAGGATTAAATTAATTTGATTAATTTGTGATGTCTATCTAGATTTAATTAATTTAATTAATTGTTTAATTAAAAGATAAATTAAATCATTTAAAGGTTTAAATTTAATTTTAAAAATTAAGAGTTAATTTTCAAAAATTAAATAGATAAACCAGAAATATTTTAAAAGTTTAAAATACATCTTATGTAACGTCCCAATTTCAAACTTTCTAAAATTTATTTATTATCAAGGTTCCAGTAAAATATTTCTTCCAAAAAGTAAATCTGTTTGACATATTTATTAAACCAACAGCGGAAACAATTGAAACTCATAACATAATTCATTAAAATAAATCTTCTTGTATGCGATGCGCCGCCGTCACGCCTTGCCCTTCCCTTTGTCAACCGATTTACCTGAAATATTATAAAAACAACGGGTAAGCTTAAAGCTTAGTGAGTCCACAAATTACCATACATGCCCACACATTAAACAACCCGTCCTCGAGAACGACCCGACCCTACCCGCCATACAACAGCTACGGGCGTCCATCATACAACAGCTATGGACACGGGAAGGTTCTACCCATCATACAACAGCTATGGGTTCCCGGTTATGGCCCAGCCCATCATACAACAGCTATGGGACAAGGCAATAGTCCAACTCGCCATACAACAGCTACGAGGGGACACGCAACAGTACTGAGCCCACAACAAATAACCACAGATATAGAGCAAATCATATAACTGTAAATAACACACAAGATGCCTAACATGCAACATCATATAGTAAGGTGAGGATACTTACCTGATTCGAAACCGCACAGATATTCTCTAATATCCCCACTTAGCTCGTCCACACACCTAAATCCCACACACATACAACATATCAATTACTGACTAGGCTCTTACAGACCTGTCTAAAGGTTAGACTCACTATTTGCCATCAAACCGTGGCCAAAACTAAATTCCTGGACAAACAGTCGCTCGCCGCGGCGTGGCTCCCCGCCCTACGCGCCGCGGCTACCATTGCACAATTACGGGATTTCAGCCGAGTCCGCGCCGCTGACTTAGCCAGTCCGCGTCGCGGCTCGTAACATTCCAAAATGTTTTTCAGTGAATAACAGTACATCAATCGGCTAGGGTTCCTTTCTACACCCTTCCTGGGATCAGAAGCTACCCTAAGGTCACTTCCTTATAGACATGCAAGTCCATGCATGTCCTTGGTTCAAACCCTAAGGGCTACAAATCGTCTAAAGCTACAAACCAACTGGTAACACCATATGACGGGATAAAAAGGAAAGTCAGAAGAGTAAATCTTCTTACCTTACTTCTGAAGGACGGAGTGATGCCCACGATCCGTTCTAAACCTTCTCCCGCGTGGATCTCCTTCTTCTAATCTCCCAAAACCTTCAACACCTCGAGACCAAAGAGTATCTGCCGAAACCAGACACCTCTACTCTAGAAACTCTCCAAAAACACGAACCCTAGGGCTGGGGTCCTTTTTATAGGCGTTTGAATCCGAATTAGGGTTTTTCATGACTGCGGCGCACCGCGCCGCGGATTCTTTAGAACCACGCCGCGCGTACAAATCCTACGCGATTCTAGATTCTTCCAAAAGCCGCGCCGCGGATTCCTCCGGGCCGCGACTCGGCGGAACGGGTCTTACATCTTATATATATTATAATTAAAAGTTAATATTATATATAAGACAATTGGTCAGTCAAATCAATAGTAAGCCTCATTCACGAAGCTGATCTATAAGGAGGGTATAAGGAAACTGCCTATAAAATGGCGGTTCAATGGGTGTCGACTCTCACCCACCGCTCTCTTGATCAGTGGAGGGTCGTTAGCCGAACGGGTTTGATAGAACAGATTAATCTCATTAAAAGTATAATGTTATTAATGAAAGTACTAGAACAGCTTTATAAAATCCCAAATCTAGTTACTTTAGGAAAAATGTGAAAAGATGCTACTCCATGAAATTGCACATTACACTTTATGAGACATTAGTGGAGCGTGTGTGGTTAACCGGCACACTAATAGGGGCTCATAAAGAGTGGTAATGGGTTTCTCATGATTTATCATTGTTGATGGAGCGTGTGTGGTTAACCGGCACATCAATTAGAGATGATAAATGACATTGAGGTTACCAAGCTAATTTGCATGGTTATTCACATCTAGTTTGTGATCCTCGGCATCCCAGTCACAAACAGTACAGCATATCCGAGATTAAACATGCCATTGAACAGTTCAATGAATCTCACAGATCTAGGAATTTCATAAGATTGAAATTGATAATTGTATATCTACCTTAATGACCATTGTGTTGGGTTTACGGCATCCCTCTTCACAGCATGGTTGGGGTATTTTGGGTCCTAGCCTTGTTAAATAATATAATTGGGTAATTGTTTAAGAAGGATTAAAATTAAACTAATAAATTCAAATTTTATAAATGTCTAAAGAAAGTGTCGTTCTCCTCCTTATCCTCCTTCACCCATTTCTGAGAGCTTCATAATGCACCTGTTTAGTATGGTAAGGCTGACTGACCTGAACTATGTGGTATGGCTTCACAAATAGAGAATGGTTCCCAGTTTTGCTGGCAAGCCATATCTTATTGAGTGCCCACTCCCCAAAGCATGGCATCACACAGCAGCTTGTGATGAGCATGACTCCTTGGCCATTAAGTCCAAGGAAGTTCGTTGCCTCATGCTATTGATCATTGACCCCAAGTTCCGTAGAGATTTAGAATTCCTGGGGTCAGATAAGTTAGCACAGCCGGTCGACGAAAGGTTCCGAGAACCGGTTGACAAAGGACGAGCTAAGATCTTCAAAGAGTTTGAAGTATGCAGGAAGTAGCACGAGTTCACATGTTCTCAAGATTGAGAGATACATAGGTGAACTATATAAATTTGGCCACCCTTTAATCAGGAGTTGAGCATTAACTCGACTCGCTAGTACATTCATCCAGATGTACAGGAAGGGTAACCAGATAATACAATCATGGAAATGCATTCAATGTTGATTTTGTATGAGTCGTTCATGGAGAAGCATAGTTTCCATTGATTCAGTTGCTTCGGGATTGAATCCAGTAATAAGGCACATCAAGAAATGATCCAGTTCGTCTGGACCGGTTCATCGATGTCTCAAACTGGGAATCCACAAGGTGGGACACAGTCACAAAAAGATTGAAAAAATGCTCCGAAGCCGAACGGTTTGGCAACTCAGGAATATCTTAAAACTCAGAACTCCTTAATTCCTTGATACAGGATGTGTTTCTCACATATGCTCTGTATGCATGGACTCTGTAGGATGCAGGATGTTGTTTCATAGGAGCATATTCAGATTGGATCTGAAGCTCATGCAGTTTTGGAGTTTAGTAAGATATTATGATCTTGTTATTAGCCTATTAGATGCGTGCGACATTGTCTGTCATATAGTACATTGTTCAAGGATATTTTGGTTTTATAAAATGTTGATTTTCTTTTAATACATGTTTATTTAAATTATCCTTGAAATGTTGTATGAGTATGTTAATTGCATGAATGGCAATAACTTAAATGTTGATACATCCAAAGTGTTTGGATTCATGAATTGTGTCCTCTATGATTGTTAAAGTAAATTTTATAAGGATCAATTCAACCAAAGGGCCAGTTGGACAGGACTTTGGAATCATTTGACTTTGAGTCACATGATGAATTGAGTTCTTAATAAAATAATTTGTAGCAAGAAATGAATCACCCAAAGATCCAGTGGATAAGATTTTGGAATCAGTTGACTTAGAGTCAGGTGATGATTGCATTTCTTAAACAAAATTAACAAAGTCATAAATTTACATAGAGATGTAAAAGCATTAAGATTATGAGCAACGGACACAAAGTCATGACTTAGGATTATGTTCTCCAACCGGTAAGCTACCTCACCTACATGGGCGACAATTCGATATGGTCCAATGTACCTAGGGCCAAGCTTTCCTCGATTCCTAAAACAAGGTGACACCTTTAAAAGAACATAATCCCCGACTTGAAACTCGAGATCGGACCGTCGCCTATCCGCATAACTTTTCTGTCGGCTTTGAGCGGTTAACAATCTCTCCCGAACCTTCTGAATTAACTCAGTTGTCTTGAGCACCACCTCTGTACTTCCCAATACCTGCTGGCCAACCTCACCCCAGCAAATAGGTGTCCGACATTTTCTTCCATACAACATTTCAAAGGGAGCTCTGCCAATGCTCGCGTGATAACTGTTATTGTAAGAAAACTCAGCTAAAGGGAGATGGGAATCCCAACTCCCGCCAAAATCGATGACGCATGCTCTAAGCATATCTTCCAGCGTTTGAATCGTCCTTTCACTCTGCCCATCCGTCTGAGGATGATATGCTGTGCTGAAATGAAGGCGAGTGCCTAATTCCTCATGAAACTTCTTCCAAAACCTAGACGTAAATCGGACATCCCGGTCGGATATCACCGAGACCGGTATACCATGCCGAGAGATAATCTCATCTGTGAAGACCTTAGCCAATTCCTTTGCAGAGTAAGTCTCTCGGATGGGGAGAAAATGAGCACTTTTGGTCAACCTATCCACGATAACCCAAATAGTGTCCATATGTCGAGGGGTTCTTGGCAACTTCGTGATGAAATCCATTGTGATATGCTCCCATTTCCATTCTGGGATCTCAAGAGGCTGCAACTTACCATGAGGCCGTTGGTGCTCGGCCTTGACCCTACGACAGGTCATGCATCTTTCGACAAACTCAGCTACTTCCCTCTTCATACCTGGCCACCAATAATATTCACGCAGATCCCTATACATTTTAGTCGCTCCAGGGTGAATAGAGAACCTGGATTTATGCGCCTCCTCCAATAGGGTTTGACGAACCTCGCCCAGCTTCGGTACCCAAATCCTCTCGTGACAAGTCAACAAATCCCTACTATCTTTGACCATAGCTGCCAACTGACCCACAATCCTCTCACTTTTCTGATTCTTGTTCTTGCTTGCTTCCACTTGGGCTTTCCTAATCAGCTCAAGCAGCGGTGTCACAATTGTCATCCTTAGACAAACGCCCCGAAGGGGTGCACTCGAAGCCTTACGACTTAACGCATCCGCTACCACATTGGCCTTTCCAGGGTGGTAGTGTATCTCACAATCATAGTCTTTTAATACATCCAACCATCTCCTCTGTCTCATATTGAGGTTTGCCTGATCCATCAGGTACTTCAAACTCTTGTGATCCGTGAAAATGGTGCACTTTACTCCATACAAATAGTGTCTCCAAATCTTGAGAGCGAAGACCACCGCTCCCAATTCCAAATCATGAGTAGGGTAGTTAGTTTCATGGGGCTTCAACTGTCGCGAGGCGTAAGCAATCACCCTGCCTCGTTGCATCAAAACTGCCCCCAATCCCGTGATTGATGCATCGCAGTAAACTACCATATCCTCCATGCCCTCAGGCAAAGTCAAAACCGGAGCTTCACACAATTTCCGCCGCAAAGTCTCGAAAGCTTGCTGCTGCTCCTCACCCCACCGAAAAGCAGCATTTTTCTTAGTTAGCCGGGTCAAAGGTACTGCAACCTTTGAGAAGTCTTGGATGAAACGACGGTAATAACCAGCCAGACCCAAGAAACTTCTAATCTCCGAGGGAGTCTTCGGAACCTCCCACCGCATCACGGCCTCTACCTTAGCCGGGTCTACCATGATTCCTTGCTTATTTACAATGTGACCCAAAAACTGAACCTCCCGTAGCCAAAAGTCACACTTGGATAATTTTGCATAAAGCTTCTCCTTCCTTAAGGTCTCTAATACTTCTTTTAAGTGCTGTTCATGTTGTTCCCTGCTCCGAGAATAGACTAAGATGTCGTCAATGAAAACTATAACTGACCGATCCAACATCGGTCGACACACCCGATTCATTAAGTCCATAAAAGCTGCAGGTGCATTGGTCAGTCCAAACGGCATCACTACAAACTCGAAGTGGCCGTACCTCGTTCGAAAAGCCGTTTTCGGGATGTCTTCCTCTCGAACTCGCATTTGATGGTAACCTGACCGCAAATCAATTTTTGAAAACCACGAAGCGCCCTGCAGTTGGTCGAATAAGTCATCGATGCGAGGCAATGGATATCGATTCTTCACCGTAAGCTTATTCAACTCACGATAATCTATGCACATCCTGTTGGAACCATCCTTCTTCTTAACAAACAAAATAGGCGCTCCCCATGGCGAACAACTGGGTCGAATAAATCCCTTATCTAATAATTCTCGAAGTTGAATAGACAACTCCAGCATCTCCGGAGGCGCAAGACGATACGGTGCTTTGGCTATCGGAGCTGCACCGGGAGTTAAGTCGATCTTAAATTCCACCTGTCTCTCTGGCGGCACGCCAGGCAGGTCCTCGGGAAAAACATCAGGAAAATCCCGAACCACTGGTATATCACCTGCTTTCTGCTGTGGCTTCCCTTCTCGTGTGTCTACAACATAGGCCACAAATCCCGAACCTCCATGCTGAAAATGTCTGCGTGCCCTAGCAGCTGAACAAAAAACTGCACCTCGATTCTTTCTCTCGCCCTGCACAACCAACTCTCCCCCACTTGGAGTTTGAATCCACACTCGCTTGTTCTTACAATCGATCCATGATTCATGCTGACCCATCCAATCCATACCGATGATGACTCTGGAGTCACTCAATGGTATAGGGATGAGATCGATCGGAAACTTTATTCCTTGAATTACGACTTCGCATCCCCGATAAACACTAGTCGCTTGCACGGTTTTATCATCCGCAATTTCCACTTCTAACGGCTTATGAAGAGTTCCTAAAGCAATACCGAAACTCTTTCCCAACGCGGCAGACACAAAAGAATGACTAGCACCCGAATCAAATAGTGCAAAGGTAGGCGTAGAGTTGACTAAGAATGTTCCTAATCAAAGCATAATAGACATATTAATTACACACACCACAAACACGAGGCAAGTAAAGAAAGAGTACCTGTGACGACGTCGGGCGCATCCTGTGCCTCCTCGGCGGTCATGACGAATGCTCGACCCTTGGTCTTAGGGGCTTCCCCTTTCCCCTGCCTACCATCGGTAATCCAGAGTGTAGTGGGTGCCGGATTCTGAACCACTCCCTGAGTCAGACGGGGACATTGGGCCTTGAAGTGGCCCACTTGGTTACAATTAAAACAAATCTTGACCTCTTGCCGACAATCTTTAGCATAGTGGCCCTCCTTTCCACACTTATGACATATTAGCACCCAGCAACGTCCCTCATGATTCCTTCCACATTTACCACACTTACCCTGGCTCCTTTGCCCTTGCTTTCCCTGATCTGCCCCTCGAAATTTCTTCGACACCTGCTGAGTCTGAGTAGGCGCCGGACGCTTCTGCTTTTGTTGGGTTTCCAGTTCCAACTCTCGGGCCCGAGCGGCCGCTATCATATCAGTAAGAGTTTGGTGCCTAGCAGCAGACACAAATTCCCGAATATCTGTGCGAAGCATTGCCAAGTATCGAGTCATCCTCATGCGCTCGGTTGCCGCAAACTCTGGACAGAAGAGTGCCCGTTCATTAAACTTCTTGGTGATTTTCGTCACCGTCTCAGTAGTCTGGGTCAGATTTAGGTACTCCTGCGCCAAGCGTTCCATTTCCACCTGTGGAACATACTCCAATTTGAACTGTTCCTTAAACTGCGGCCATGTAATGGCATCCAACTGAGCAGGAGTGAGATCTTTCGTTCGTATCTCCCACCAATCTTTCGCACCCTCTCTTAAAAGATTCGCTGCAAACGTTACCTTGGAGTCCTCATGACAGGAACATGTGCGGAAAGCACCCTCCACTGCAGAAATCCACCGCATACTAACAATCGGATCCCTGCCCCCATCGAACATCGGAGGCGAACAAGCCGAAAAGTCCTTATAACTTGCATCCCTAGCACGTGACGTGCCATGAGTAGCCAATCGTTCCTCGAGCATTGCCCATAGCTCAGCCTTAATCGTACCAAAGAACTGAGGTATCGCAGCCAACACTTCCCGCGAAACCTCCTCCGCTATCAGGTTACGGAGATTCTCATCAGTCGGTCCTCCCCCACTCGAGGCACCCGCATCTGGTCCACCGTTACTTCGAGTGACTGCCATTCTGAAATGCGCAACAGTTTCTAATATCAATACTTGGGTCATTCCTATCTATCCAACTACTTGACTTTCTAGGACTTTGTTTGACTACTCTTGACTCAAGCGTGAATCCTGTGCTTTCAGTAATACTGGCCTGGTACTACCTTCCACACCTATTCGCCCTTGTTCCAAGTTCGTCAACCATCCACCTAAAACGTCACACACACTAAACCATTTCCTGTGACTCATGTGGTCATGCACCGTGGTGCCTAATCTTTTGATCTAACTCTCCATCTCACACGTGCCTAAGAGAACTATTGCTAATGTCGTCGAGTCACCTCACGGACGCACAGCCGTACACAATCAGGAATAAGATAGACGTTTGAATAACTGATCTACCCTAAAGTCACAACCAAACAAGGAACAGCCAGTAAAGCCAGACCAAGAATTCTTAGGCTATCTTACCCTAATTGTATATAACCTACCAGCATTCACTAAGCAACCTAACGATAGTAGCATAAAATTCCAAAGCAGCACATAAGGCACAAACAGTCTACAGAGTATATTATCCAGGCAGCTTTACATCCTAGCACAATACATTTTGTCACATAACACAAACTTGGCATGGGTAATTGGGAATCACAAAACTTACTTGAGCTCGGCTGACGGTTCGCATCGCATCTTCTTTTACTTTAATTTAACCTTCCAAAAGTATTTTCTTAATAAAATCGCTCAGTCCTAAGTTTGAGTTTGGATTCCCCATACAGTTCATCCAAATCCCTCAAACCAAGGCTCTGATACCAATTTGTAACGTCCCAATTTCAAACTTTCTAAAATTTATTTATTATCAAGGTTCCAGTAAAATATTTCTTCCAAAAAGTAAATCTGTTTGACATATTTATTAAACCAACAGCGGAAACAATTGAAACTCATAACATAATTCATTAAAATAAATCTTCTTGTATGCGATGCGCCGCCGTCACGCCTTGCCCTTCCCTTTGTCAACCGATTTACCTGAAATATTATAAAAACAACGGGTAAGCTTAAAGCTTAGTGAGTCCACAAATTACCATACATGCCCACACATTAAACAACCCGTCCTCGAGAACGACCCGACCCTACCCGCCATACAACAGCTACGGGCGTCCATCATACAACAGCTATGGACACGGGAAGGTTCTACCCATCATACAACAGCTATGGGTTCCCGGTTATGGCCCAGCCCATCATACAACAGCTATGGGACAAGGCAATAGTCCAACTCGCCATACAACAGCTACGAGGGGACACGCAACAGTACTGAGCCCACAACAAATAACCACAGATATAGAGCAAATCATATAACTGTAAATAACACACAAGATGCCTAACATGCAACATCATATAGTAAGGTGAGGATACTTACCTGATTCGAAACCGCACAGATATTCTCTAATATCCCCACTTAGCTCGTCCACACACCTAAATCCCACACACATACAACATATCAATTACTGACTAGGCTCTTACAGACCTGTCTAAAGGTTAGACTCACTATTTGCCATCAAACCGTGGCCAAAACTAAATTCCTGGACAAACAGTCGCTCGCCGCGGCGTGGCTCCCCGCCCTACGCGCCGCGGCTACCATTGCACAATTACGGGATTTCAGCCGAGTCTGCGCCGCTGACTTAGCCAGTCCGCGTCGCGGCTCGTAACATTCCAAAATGTTTTTCAGTGAATAACAGTACATCAATCGGCTAGGGTTCCTTTCTACACCCTTCCTGGGATCAGAAGCTACCCTAAGGTCACTTCCTTACGGACATGCAAGTCCATGCATGTCCTTGGTTCAAACCCTAAGGGCTACAAATCGTCTAAAGCTACAAACCAACTGGTAACACCATATGACGGGATAAAAAGGAAAGTCAGAAGAGTAAATCTTCTTACCTTACTTCTGAAGGACGGAGTGATGCCCACGATCCGTTCTAAACCTTCTCCCGCGTGGATCTCCTTCTTCTAATCTCCCAAAACCTTCAACACCTCGAGACCAAAGAGTATCTGCCGAAACCAGACACCTCTACTCTAGAAACTCTCCAAAAACACGAACCCTAGGGCTGGGGTCCTTTTTATAGGCGTTTGAATCCGAATTAGGGTTTTTCATGACTGCGGCGCACCGCGGATTCTTTAGAACCGCGCCGCGCGTACAAATCCTACGCGATTCTAGATTCTTCCAAAAGCCGCGCCGCGGATTCCTCCGGGCCGCGACTCGGCGGAACGGGTCTTACATCTTATATATATTATAATTAAAAGTTAATATTATATATAAGACAATTGGTCAGTCAAATCAATAGTAGGCCTCATTCACGAAGCTGATCTATAAGGAGGGTATAAGGAAACTGCCTATAAAATGGCGGTTCAATGGGTGTCGACTCTCACCCACCGCTCTCTTGATCAGTGGAGGGTCGTTAGCCGAAAAGGGTTTGATAGAACAGATTAATCTCATTAAAAGTATAATGTTATTAATGAAAGTACTAGAACAGCTTTATAAAATCCCAAATCTAGTTACTTTAGGAAAAATGTGAAAAGATGCTACTCCATGAAATTGCACATTACACTTTATGAGACATTAGTGGAGCGTGTGTGGTTAACCGGCACACTAATAGGGCCTCATAAAGAGTGGTAATGGGTTTCTCATGATTTATCATTGTTGATGGAGCGTGTGTGGTTAACCGGCACATCAATTAGAGATGATAAATGACATTGAGGTTACCAAGCTAATTTGCATGGTTATTCACATCTAGTTTGTGATCCTCGGCATCCCAGTCACAAACAGTACAGCATATCCGAGATTAAACATGCCATTGAACAGTTCAATGAATCTCACAGATCTAGGAATTTCATAAGATTGAAATTGATAATTGTATATCTACCTTAATGACCATTGTGTTGTGATTACGGCATCCCTCTTCACAGCATGGTTGGGGTATTTTGGGTCCTAGCCTTGTTAAATAATATAATTGGGTAATTGTTTAAGAAGGATTAAAATTAAACTAATAAATTCAAATTTTATAAATGTCTAAAGAAAGTGTCGTTCTCCTCCTTATCCTCCTTCACCCATTTCTGAGAGCTTCATAATGCACCTGTTTAGTATGGTAAGGCTGACTGACCTGAACTATGTGGTATGGCTTCACAAATAGAGAATGGTTCCCAGTTTTGCTGGCAAGCCATATCTTATTGAGTGCCCACTCCCCAAAGCATCGCATCACACAGCAGCTTGTGATGAGCATGACTCCTTGGCCATTAAGTCCAAGGAAGTTCGTTGCCTCATGCTATTGATCATTGACCCCAAGTTCCGTAGAGATTTAGAATTCCTGGGGTCAGATAAGTTAGCACAGCCGGTCGACGAAAGGTTCCGAGAACCGGTTGACAAAGGACGAGCTAAGATCTTCAAAGAGCTTGAAGTATGCAGGAAGTAGCACGAGTTCACATGTTCTCAAGATTGAGAGATACATAGGTGAACTATATAAATTTGGCCACCCTTTAATCAGGAGTTGAGCATTAACTCGACTCGCTAGTACATTCATCCAGATGTACAGGAAGGGTAACCAGATAATACAATCATGGAAATGCATTCAATGTTGATTTTGTATGAGTCGTTCATGGAGAAGCATAGTTTCCATTGATTCAGTTGCTTCGGGATTGAATCCAGTAATAAGGCACATCAAGAAATGATCCAGTTCGTCTGGACCGGTTCATCGATGTCTCAAACTGGGAATCCACAAGGTGGGACACAGTCACAAAAAGATTGAAAAAATGCTCCGAAGCCGAACGGTTTGGCAACTCAGGAATATCTTAAAACTCAGAACTCCTTAATTCCTTGATACAGGATGTGTTTCTCACATATGCTCTGTATGCATGGACTCTGTAGGATGCAGGATGTTGTTTCATAGGAGCATATTCGGATTGGATCTGAAGCTCATGCAGTTTTGGAGTTTAGTAAGATATTATGATCTTGTTATTAGCCTATTAGATGCGTGCGACATTGTCTGTCATATAGTACATTGTTCAAGGATATTTTGGTTTTATAAAATGTTGATTTTCTTTTAATACATGTTTATTTAAATTATCCTTGAAATGTTGTATGAGTATGTTAATTGCATGAATGGCAATAACTTGAATGTTGATACATCCAAAGTGTTTGGATTCATGAATTGTGTCCTCTATGATTGTTAAAGTAAATTTTATAAGGATCAATTCAACCAAAGGGCCAGTTGGACAGGACTTTGGAATCATTTGACTTGGAGTCACATGATGAATTGAGTTCTTAATAAAATAATTTGTAGCATGAAATGAATCACCCAAAGATCCAGTGGATAAGATTTTGGAATCAGTTGACTTAGAGTCCGGTGATGATTGCATTTCTTAAACAAAATTAACAAAGTCATAAATTTACATAGAGATGTAAAAGCATTAAGATTATGAGCAACGGACACATCAGTTACTGTGTATTGCTCGAAACCTCGAAAAGAACACAATTAGTTATACTTCACGATATTTGTCAATTAGTATGACGAATATGGCTTCGCTTATCAGAATAAGCAATTAAATTGAAACCTTGAACAGTTCAAAAACTTCAAAGGAAGTATAAGATCAACAAGAATTTGAGTGAGAACATAAACTGAGAAAATCTTTCACAATATATCCTCTTCCAAGAACATTAATGGTTATAATGTGTCTTAGGGAAGATGATGGAGCATTGGTCGAAATAGTTCAATCCTCGATGTATGAGATACATCTTCAATTAGTTTCCGATGAATTGAATATTCAACCAGTCAGACCATAGAAACCATATTCCAACCACATCTTAGACTAAGTAGGTTATACAGACACTGTCTGAAATGTAAAGCTGGGATCATCCCACTTATGCATAGAAAGTCCAGGGTCATGTAGTGTTTGTCTGAACCTCATGACTTGCCTGAACCTGATCAGCAATGTCATTTCATTGGCTAACCCGTTGTACCTATGAAAGAATAGCTCTTTTAGAAAGGACTCATGTTCTAAGGAAACAGTGGGAGTTAGGACAGTCCTGAATGAGTTCAGGATTAGCCAAGTGAAAGAACCTTTAGTCATCACTAGGCTTTGAGTAGGAATCAGATTTCATTTAAACCTGACATACTCTTCTCTTAACCAGTAGTATTGGTCACCGTCATAAGGTGTTATGATCGGGGTGACATACCGATTAGTGGTAAAACACTAAAGTTGGTACGGATTAGCAATCCGACTACTTAGAAGCATTGGTGAGCCCGGTTGCTGCCAAATAAGAGAACCTTAGGGCGAGACACAGTCTATGTGACAATTTGATTGATTTTACACCTTGTCTAAAAACCAGTGGGAGTAATTGAATCATCAAAAGAAAGCAACATGGATAGAAATGTACTTTCAGAATATCTGGTTGAGTGAGACGATACTCAGAGTCAAATAATTCATTCCGGGAGAAGCACTCTCAATAGAAGATGAAATCCGAGAGGAAACTGCGTGGCACATTGTGAGTCGTTAGTGGAGCACGTGTGGATTACCGGCACACTAACAGGGACTCACAAAGAGCATGCAAATACAGAAGGTACGTGCCCCGGGATTCATCCCACGAGCACATCGCAAGAAAGGATATTCAGATTCTCAAAATGTACCAAAAGGTTTGGATTTTGTGAATAGCCTGAAAGATTCTCATAACTATGTCAGAAAGGTTTCAGATTCTCAACATGTGCCAAAAGGTTTGGATTTTGTGAATAGTCTAAAAAAGTCAAAGCCAGTAGGAGTATCGTTGTTATCTACCTATGACTATATGTTGGTTACATATTGTTTCTAGGAAACATCTCTTATCATTACAAAGTGTAATGATTTGACATTAAGAGATGATTCATTATGAAAAACTTAATAGAGATACAGCACACTCAAGTAGTTGTGAATATCTATGAGATAGATCAAAACTCTGCCAATATGATCTTAATGAGATTCAAGATGCATAGCCACAGGAAAGGAGTTTCCTATCATTACAAAGTGTGATGACTTGGCATGAGAGATATTATAAGAAGGTGCAACATACTCACGTAGTTTACAGACGTCTATCGGATAGATGAAATCATCAGTATAGACCTAGCCATTGTAAGCATGATCTTGATAAGATTCAAGATGTATGAGAAAGAGTTTCTGAAAGGAAATAGTTTTCTCGAAAGTTATGACACAGATGATCTCTATATTCCGAAAGGGTTTGGAATAAGATTAGATCGAGTTCTACGAGCTTTTTGGATCGATCAGAAGTGTCATGAACATGTCCTGATGACTTAATGCTTGGAGCATAGTAAGTTGGACTCAGGATATAATCTGGCTGGGAATACTGGATAGATTTTTTGAACACACGTGAGAAATCATTGGGAAATGGTTGGGGTGAATGTGGTAATAATAATTTGAAAGGAGTTTCAAATCGGTAATTATTAACATCAGGACATGGTGCTTAAGGACTTCATGGTTAAAGAGTTTCGTTGGTATTCTGATGGAGCGTGTGTGGTTCACCAGCAAATCATAACACCTCGAAATAGTCTTAGGGTGTAGTCATGTAGACTAAAGACCCCGAGAACCATGGGAAGTCGCAGCACACGTCACCAGAATGGAGTCGTAAGGGAGAAAAGACAGAATGAAAAAAAAATGAGATATCGTCGGAAGAGTATCTGATTGGATTATCTGCAATGAAGTGTATCAGTGTAAGACACTTTTGAATGCATAGAAAGAGTGAAAAGTTCATGTAGACATAGATATAAAACTTGAATTGAAAGTTTAAAAGAAATCTAGAAACCAATAATAGTTTTATGACAAGATCCGACTTGGTGATTACCTCGTAGAGACTTGGTAATAAGCAGGAGTAGCTGCCAGTCAGATCTTTATGTTTCGCTTTCGCATGTTTTACTTCCCGAATAATTTAATTATTCAGAAGGTCCACAATCGCTCATACTTTGGGAAGTAAGTATTGAATCAAGACTGTCATGAATTGGTTTGTAGACTGTCTAAGGAGTTAGACATAGCAATAGGATTGCTACAACATTCATGACTACTTAGAAATAGAGATTTGAGTATTGGATAAACCCACGCTCAAAGAATTGCTTCATGGATTATATCACGAGCAATTTTGAGACGATAATATCTTATGGTCTTGAAGCAGAGACATATGAGTTGAATTTTGCAAGTCGGTTGTGCATTGATAATGTGTAAACGCATCAGTAACTCGATGTTATAAAATGTATTGTTGTGTGCGATTTTGATGAGTTAAAGACACAAGCATATGAGTCGAAGCTTATTCGTTCCTTGACCCTGATGGGAAACAGATATCTGTAGGCCTCTCGATGATTTTGAAGTTGGCTAAAGTGCTGGCCAGCCGGTACTGAATTGTTGTGTTCAATTAGAAGTCTTAAGTCATAAGCAAATCGGAAATCGAGAAACAGAGTATCGGACCAAGATTTATCTTAATCCATGTGTTGAGTCTGAACATATCTTGTTGGACGAAGGATCATATGATCACTTATCTATGGACAGAACTGACTGTGTCAGAGTTGGGCAGCAGTTTCTAGGAAGCCACAATTTGCTGATCAGTTAGAGGTTAAATTGGTAATTATAGTCATAGACTTATCCAAGTGGGAGACTGTTGGAGTAGGTGTCTAAGCCATGACTAATAATTAGTATTTACCTAATTGATAGAAGCAAAGTCCATTTGGGTTGCCCTCATAGCTGGAGGTTTAGTAGAAAGTCCAGTAGAGAGAAAGGTTGATTTATTATATGATTAATAAATAAATAAAAAAAAAATAAATAGTTTATTAATATATTAAAGTGATAATATATTAATTAGAAACTATATTAATTAATTAGGAATTAATCTAGAATTAATTGGAATTAATTTAGTGATTAATTTAATTAATTAAAGGTGCGGGGACTGGTTTTGTAATTACTCAATAGTTGAGTGATAACTGGCCAGGTCATAATATAGGTGGCGAAATTATGGAGAGTTTTATCCATAATTTCGAAACCCTAGAAAAAGAGTTAAAAGGCTTGGTCCAAATGATAAAAGGCTTATCTAGATTTGGGCTTGTCTAGGGTTTTGACTGTCACCACCTGGAGGCTATAAATAGAGCTCCTCTGTAACCCTAAAACCTACGCCACTTTTGGCCTCTCTGTCTCTCTGGAATTTCGTTCCCCATCCTCCTGCTCCCTGGGTGTGATCTCATTTGAGGCAGGACACTTGTGTTGCTTAGCTTCAAGGATTAAAACTAAAGGTTAGTTTTCTTAATTATTTTCTTTAGAAATTTTATGTTGGCCTTTAGGATTTTATTATATGTTCAAAGATAGAAAACATAGATCCTTTCTAGGTTGCATGTGAACTTAGGGCTTTTAGTTCATAGATTGCAGAAAACCTTTCACATATGACTGATATACGAACGCCCATTAGAAAGGAGTGAGGCAACTTAGGGAACCAGGACGATTTTCGAAACATGTACGAATAGATGTGAAAGGTAGTATAAGGGCCCGTACTATTGGAAGCATAGGATTCGTACGTGGAATAAAGGGAGATCCGAGGGACCTAAGGAGTCTGTAGACGAGGTAATCGTGTGTGTAGAGTGCACTCATGGGTTTAATGACCCGTTTCTTTGCTTAATTTTAGAATGAGGAAGGTTGACCTGAAGGGAGATAATACGGGGCTCGGGTCGAGCTCGTGTGGCCAAGATGGGTCGGTGTTGAATGATCATGATGTTCGGGATTTGGTTGTCGCGTAGGTGACTAGGGTTGTTTTCGAGATGCTCCCTCATATGATTGATTTGATCAAGACAGAGTTGCTAACAATGTTTGATGAGTGATAATGGCTCGGTGCCAGATGATGATGAGGAAGGAGATTAGCGGTTTTGTGACCGCTGCTTGACGTCAGAATTTTGCAGAGATGGAGTCTGGTGCCGTGTCGAGGGAGATCAAGTTTGAGGCCCAGCAAGGGCAGAAGAGATAGTCTTAAGCGCAGGTGCAGACGTCGGTGAAGAGGTTTCGGGCTGCAGATTCAGGTAGAATGGATAACCTTTACCACCGGGATGGTAAGCCATATGTGAGGATTTGCATTCTGTGCAATCAAGTTGGCCATGTTAGGGTCAGTTGTCAAAGGGAGTTGGTCAGAATTCGAGATTTGTTACTCCAAAGAGTATGGGAGTTCGTCAGGAGAAGATGGAGGACTCGGAAGTTGAAGACGGGGCTTAGCAGCTAATGGCAAGGAGGTCGAAGCTCGTCAGATGTTGTCGGTATGTATTCATGATTTCATGGTTATGTTCATGTCACTCTTTCATGTTGTTGTCTCTCATTTGTTGCATTGAAAGCGGGAAGTTAGTTTGGGATCTACCTATGAGAGGGCAAGTGAAGACAATTTTTCGTTGGGCCAGGGGATGGTTGTCCGTTCGAGCGGCGGTGGCTGCTTAGTCGACCGATAGCGGTTCGAACCCTGAGTGGGGGAGAACTGCTATATTAGAGTCAGGAAGATTAACGATGTGCATTTTTCGTTGGGCTGTAAGAACATGTTAGGATCTCTTGCATTGTGGATCGACGCAGGTAGGCTTCGTTATCTATTTTGGAATGAAGACGACCCGACAGCGACAGATTGTGGCAATAGGTTAAGAACTCAACTATATTTCCTTCCTCTGAAGTCACGTACGTATCAAATGGGAGAATAGAAGGTTCCTCTCTATTATACCTCTATACTTTGGAGAAATGACTAGATGGTCCCTCAAACTTCCTACTTTTCACTTTAGACACAAAACTCACTTTATTTCTTGGAACTTTCAAGTCTTAGAGTTTTGCCTCACTTCTAAACTTAATATACATATTAAAGATATATTAACACATAAAAATCTCATTATGAGGTTAATATTTTAAAATGACGAAAATGCCCTTTTTGGTCATTTTACACTTTTCACTCACTTTTATCCTTTCATTCTTAATACTTCATACTTATAACTATAACATAGTTAATTTACTTCATCCTTAATGAAAATATAGATCTTTTCATTTTATAATCGTAATTGGAAATTACCAAAATACCCTTTTGCTCAAACTATGAATAATTACTTATTAATTATTCCTTTACTTCTTACTTTCCATTTGGACATATTTTTTTGGGTCATTACAATACCTACCCCTTAAAAGGATTCTGTCCCCAGAATTAGTTAAACACAGAATAGATTTATATAACATAAACATTTCTTTTACAAACGTATGATTCTTCTTATTACAATCTTCAACCACTTTATTCTTAAATTTAGAGGGTTATTACTCTCAAATTTCATAAACTTTATTCAACATTTTATAAATTTTTACTTCCTATGAAGCTTTTCATAACATTTCTCATTTATTTATTTTACATAATAACATTTTCTTTCTTATATCTTTCAATAATGGCAACACACTTTGCTATCTTTTTCATACCTTCCCTAAAATTTGAAAATTTTAAGCTTTTCATACATTTATTTATAAAACCTCCAGTAATATAAATAAACATATCTTGTCTAATAGAAAAATTCATAAAACATACTTAATCTTTTCTTATAACTTCCGTCCCTTATCGGACATTTTACAAAAACTACGTATTTTCTTCCAAATATACTCTTATTCATATTACATTTCTCTTCACCATTATTGCTTTTAACAACCATTGTGTTGTATTTCATTCACATACTCTTACTATTTCACCTTCTTATTAAGCTTTACAACTATATTTCTCTTATATTTTCGGTACTTTATATAAAATCACTAAGGTTTATCTCTTACTTTATAAAACTTCTGCATTCTTTTCTTGTGGATGTTTTACAACTTCTTACTTTTTCTTACTATAGAAAAATTGACTCTTTCAAAAGTCAATTTGTACTCTTATTATTCTTTTTTTTCTTTTCATTTAAACTTTATTCTCATAAAACTATTATCTTCTTCCAGATAAATTTTATACGTATAATTTACTTGTATGCTCTTCTTTAGAAGTTTACATCTTCTTATATTTACTTATTATAGAAATATTGACTTTCCAAAAGTCAATCCATAGTTTAACTACTCTTTTCTTTTCATCAGGCTTTAGTTCTTATAAACTTTTCTTGAATGCTATAACTTTCATATTCTTCTTTATTCAAGTCATTTAGACTTGTGATCTATTCTTTATCATTTCTAATAATTTCTAATACATTCCTATATGTAAGGAATGAATTTCTTTCTTTCTTTTATATTCTATATAACCATATATACTCATAATCCTTATTGGGACAGAATCTGGCGAAACAAGATACCCTGCACGAAAAGTAGTATATCTCACACTAGAGGAATCGAAACAACTCACCGCTTTTTGATTTAGAAACTAGACATCCGTAGGTTTCTTTTCATGTATAGAACAGAATTTTTTTGTGTTGTATATTTGTACAGTTTTTCTGTTGAAGTTGACTTACAAATTCTGTCAAACTTCCTCATTCTTACTCTTATTATTTTTACCAGAAAGTTATCACTTCATATAGTTGTTTACTATTTCCCATACATTCTTATTAAATTATTATCTTATTATTCATTAACTTACATGTATTACTTTATAAATACATGTCTTATATCGTATTGTACATATAATACCTTTACTTCTTACTATATTAACACCTTGCATGTTAGTTTCTTTCTTGTACTTCTTACTTCATACTAGTGCTTAACTTAGCACTTCATACTTTTTCTTAACCTTATCATAAGGCCTTTCAAACACTTACCATGATCAATTTTTATAACTCCACAACATTACTTTTGCTAATAATCTATTTTACTTGGAATATATATTATACATCATACTCTTGTCGTCCCGAAACTCACACATTATTAACTTCTTACTTGCTGGTTGAATACACAACCGTTACCACATATACTACACAAACAACCCCTACCTATTGAGTCCTTCTAATGACTCTTTAATTACTAATGCTCATACCCTCCACATATATAATATATATACCGATAAATCATACATGATCTATTAAGCCATATAGATGACTTCTTCAAACATGCATATATCTTTACTATATATGCGTATACCTAGTATCAATATATTTATCCCTTTAAGGATTTTTATGCCATTACGTGTACCCCCACACTTACAACACAACTCGTATAGCTGAATATCATCACATATATATATAAATAACTTAAACTAATTCTGAATCATAATTTCTTTCTATTCATATTTATTTACAAGCAACTCTGTATTCTTTTCCCTCCTCGGAATGGAATTAATCCATCCATGAGGGTGTGCTCGGTTTTCTCTCCCTTCATGGAATAGAACATATCTATCTATAAGGGCGTGCTAATTTCATCTCCCTTCATGATATAGAACAACTAACCATAAGGGCGTGCTAGTTTCATCTCCCTTCATGATATAGAACAACTAACCATATGGCATATGATATAGTTTCATCTCCCTTATGGCATAGAACAAATCCAACCATAAGGGCGTGCTAAAGACAACTACCTCGCGAAGGGAAATAACATCCCAGTAATGTCTTCTGACCTTGCTTCATACGGGTAAAGTCCTAGTTAATCCCCCTTCAAGCGGGTAAGATTCTGATTGATCCCCCTTCTCGCGGGTAAGATCCTGGGTCGTAATATATTACTTTTACTTTCTTCTTTAGCTAACAGACTCAACTTTCGTAACTCATAACATTTCAATTGCATAAGATAGTCTATACTTGCTATTTACACAATTCACCTTTATTACCTTAATCTAATAATTATTGTATTCCATGTCAATACATTTCACCCAACTTTCATTCATTATTTGCATGCGTACATTAATTTCATATCTTTCATTATATACCAATTACTTAACATGTATATGCACAGCCAAGATAATCACTTTATTTCACTATACTACTACTACGAGGAGCTAAGTCCCCGGTTACAATAATTCATCGCATCTCATTTCGTGATTGGAGTTATGTCCCCAGTGTCTTACTCTTTCATCTTTATGACAACACATATACTTTACCACATTACTCATTATTTATGGGGAGTTATGTCCCCCAATGCTTTATTTCTTTATTTATATCACTATATATACCTTTTCAAGGCTATGTGCCAACACATATACTTTACTAAATTGTTCGTTATTCATGGAGGGTTATATCCCCATCTAATTTATTATCTTTCATAATTTTCGTGGACTTTTACATATACTCTTTCCACCATATCATCTTTACTTCTATGTATTTTAAGGTATAAGCCAAATACCAATTCTTATATCATTACTTATATCTTACTTATCATTCATATACTTTTCACAATATGGTATTCTCATTAAAACCCCAATACCATTATCTCACATAGTACTTATCGACATAACATAAGTATTATCACATATTCATCTCTTCATGTAGAAAACATAAATAAATATTTCATAATAATTTCCATGTATCTCAAAATAGATAAAAGCTACATGTACTCACCTTGGCTAGTTAGAGAAGTCTAACTAGAATTACTCCGCTTCCTTGTCCCTTCCATTCCATGAATTTTTTACTCCTTAATTACCTAAGGAGTTCATTAACATTCTTATTAAAACATGTTAAGTCTTAACGATATGTAAAGACTACTTAACCCATGTCCTATTATACTTATTTTCATGTTTTCACACTCTATTATACATATACTAAAGATTAGGGGATCAAACTACTCAATTAAGGTCATAATGTAAGTGAATTATACAAGTCCAGGTCACACGGGTCGTGTAGGAATCACACGGGTCGTGTTGAACTTCCAGACCTTACTGTTTGATTTCACATGGGCCGTGTAAGTTTACATGGGCCATGTAAAACCTACAGACCTTACTGATCAAAATCACATGGGCCGTGTAATTTCACATGGCCGTGTGACGCTACAGACCCTTCTTCTTCATTTCCTGCATAACCTTTGATCCTTGGTCTGAATAGTTCCAGCTCAAACTCGATTCAAAAGGTAACTATATCATGATATTAAGAACATTTCTAAACCTTTTATATGACTCTTATACATCTCTAAACATTCAATTTACACCAATCCTCACAAACCCGAATTCTAGGGTTCAAGAACACATTAGTCAATTCCTTTGCTTCTAATCGTTTCTAAAGGTGGAATTGAGTTTCAAATGATGATTAGAACACGATTTTGAGGTTAGAACATTAGAACAAACCCCTCTCAACTTCTGAATTTCGTTTTCCAACTACTCAATTCAACCCAAATGGATCTACTAGCTTTAAAAGATGAAATTCTAACCTTATATGGCTTGGAGATCACAAAATCAAACTTGATTCTTCAATTCTTGCTTCAATTTTTTATGGGAACCTTCAAGAACTCGACTACCTTTCCTTCCTCTGAAGTCACGTACGTATCAAATGGGAGAATAGAAGGTTCCTCTCTATTATACCTCTATACTTTGGAGAAATGACTAGATGGTCCCTCAAACTTCCTACTTTTCACTTTAGACACAAAACTCACTTTATTTCTTGGAACTTTCAAGTCTTAGAGTTTTGCCTCACTTCTAAACTTAATATACATATTAAGGATATATTAACACATAAAAATCTCATTATGAGGTTAATATTTTAAAATGACAAAAATGCCCTTTTTGGTCATTTTACACTTTTCACTCACTTTTATCCTTTCATTCTTAATACTTCATACTTATAACTATAACATAGTTAATTTACTTCATCCTTAATGAAAATATAGATCTTTTCATTTTATAATCGTAATTGGAAATTACCAAAATACCCTTTTGCTCAAACTATGAACAATTACTTATTAATTATTCCTTTACATCTTACTTTCCATTTGGACATATTTTTTGGGTCATTACATGCGCCTTGGTCGTCTGAGTATAAAAGGGTGTCTCTATAAGGTAGCATGGGTGGTACGTACAGGTATCTGCTAGGCTTCAACCAAGTATCAGATGAAGAGGTAGTCTTGTCGTGGTAGGGTATTATGGCCAAAAAGATGGGACGATATGCAGACGGAGCGAGCGTGGAGGCCGACTCATTGACCATTAGTGTCATGGGGTGATGTCTAGGTTTATCCTCTATGGTAAGAGTCGTTATGTCTTCCTACTTAGGCAGCTGGTAGTTTAGCCAGGGATTAGTAATTAGAAATTAGGTTTAGGAAGGTCATGAATAGTCCTGTAGGCAGATTGTTGCGTGTTAGGTCCTCTTCTTACTCGCTTGATCAGTTCTCGCGACTGAGGGGGCAGGATGAATCAGGGAAGGACTGCGAGTCCAGCTATAAGCTGGGCGGAGTGGAGAACCTTAGAGGATGTGGGAACAGGGTTAAGCTTGCGAGTTCAGGTGTAAGCTGAACGGAACGAGGAACCTGTCAGTCCTTGGATATGATGTCGGGAATACCCCGTAGGATAGTGCATGCATGTGCGCTATGTGTTGGATCCTGATTGTTGGATACTCTTGGATAGAGTGCGTGTCTGCTGGGATACCAATGGTTGTATCTGTTTGTATTTAGCTCTGCTGGGTCATACCCTCGTGTCTCGGTCGGAGTAATGCATGTTGGATGGGGCATTAGGAACTTTCTGGCAGCGAGCATCGAAGGTTTGCAGGACGTCGTGAATGCAGGGGGGCTGTGTTGTTGATATTTGGTTATGCCTTGGGGAATGGTTGTTAGGCGTGTGACGCAGTGCCAGGCCTTATTGGTTAACAAGTTGTCAATGAGTTGGGCGAGCCTGTTTCTAGGATTATCGGGTTCATTTGATGCGACTTCACGATTTGTTGTGGAACAATACAATGAATTGCTTCGGATCCTTGGTCAGTTCCCACTGCATAAGATCAACATGGACGAATCCATTATTGTCTCAATCGTGATTGACAAAATTCCACCTACTTCGAAGGATTTTAAACATACCTTGAAACATCAAAAGGAGTTGACATTGGTACAACTTGGTAGTCACTTACGGATTGAGGAATCACTTCGTGTGCAAGAAAGTGACAAATAAAAGGGTAAATCTGATATTGGACAGCTTGTTGTCCACATGGTTGAAGAGAACAAAAACATAACTAACAACAAGGGAACATGCAAGAAATGCAAGTTTGATGGTCCCAACAAATCCAAGAAAAAACCCAAGGATTTGGTGTGTCGGAGATGTCATAAAATTGGGCATTTGAAGCGTGATTGTCGTGTGAAACTTGGTAAAGATGGTGCTGGTACTAGTGGTAGTGAACAAGGCGGGTCTAAGGACCAAGGTCCACCAAAAGGTCAAATTTCTATTGATCTTTATAAATCGGCCCCTGATTTTGTTTCACTGACTTCTGAAATTTCCTATGTACACGAAGATTATGAAGTTTCTTGGTGGCTTGATTCTTGTGCTACAAACCATGTGTAAAATGATGAACGATGGTTCGGTTTTATGCATGGCGGATGAAGGATTCAAACCAATATTAGGAATGGGTGCTGTTAGTTTAATGTTTACTTCTGGAAAGACAATTAAATTGTATAATGTTTTGTATTTTCCTAAGGTTCGAAAGAACCTTGTGTCTAGTGGCTTTTCAAATTGCTTAGGATATAAACAAGTAATTAAGTCGGATAGATATATTCTATCCAAATCTGGTACGTTTGTGGGATTTGGATATTATTATGATCGTGTTTTTCGTTTAAATATTATAAATAAATTTGCATCATATGACAATTCCGTTTTTATGACTTCTACTTCTAATCTAAATAACATAATGTTATGGCATGCTAGACTAGGACATGTTAATTTTATAAGAATGTATGAAATGTCAAAAGTTGGATTAATTCCACCATTTGACATAAATTCTGAAAAATGTAAAAGATATATGCTTACGAAAATTACAAAACAATTGTTTCCTAATGTTAATAGAAAGTCAGATTTTTTGGAATTGATTCATAGCGACTTATGTGATTTTCATGCTACACCATCTTTAGGGAATAAAAAGTATGTTGTTACTTTTATTGATGATTCAAGTCGATTTTGTTATGTATATTTGTTGCATTCCAAAGATGAAGCTTTGGAAAAGTTTTAAATATACAAAACCGAAGTAGAATTGCAATTAAGCAAGACAATAAAATGTCTTAGGACTGATCGGGGAGGGGAATATATGGATCCTCGTTACTTTCAATCTGTAGGAATCATCCATGAAACTACGGCTCCTTACACACCACAACAAAATGGTGTTACCGAACGGAAAAATCGAGTTGTAAAGGAAATTGTAAACTCGATGCTTTAATATTCGGATTTGAGTCAAGGATTTTGGGGAGAGGCCATGCTCACAGCATGCTATGTTTTAAATAGAGTTCCTAACAAAAGGAATAAATCGGCCCCATATGAGCTTTGGCACAAGAAAGCTCCAAACTTGAATTATTTTCGGGTTTGGGGTTGTCAAGCGGTTGTCAATTTTCCTGAACCCAAAAGAAAACCTTGGGAGAAAGAGGATTTTATTGCATTTTTATAGGATATGCAGAAAATTCCAAAGCTTATGGGTTTTATATATGTTATAGAACCTAACTATTCGGTGTTGATTAACGTCGTAATTGAATCGTGTGATGCGATTTTTGATGAGTTTTGTTTTTCATCAATTCAAAGGCATAAAGACCTGGTACCTACCACTGATAAAGGAAAAAATTCAGATGGTTTGGAAGGTGCTTCAGCCCCAGAAACACAGCCGGTCTAGAAAAGTAAAAGAGGCCGAATTGCTAAAGATTTCGGTCCCGACTTTCAATTGTATTTGGTTGAAGGTTCAAGGGACAAAGAGGGGAAACAATATCCTAATTCTTACCATGTTGAGGATGATCCTAAGACCTTTAAAGAGGCAATGGAGTCTCAGGATGTTGCTTTTTGGAAAGAAGCAATCGATGACGAAATGTCTTCAATTTTAGAGAATAACACTTGGGTGTTGTCAGATTTACCACCTGCTTCAAAACCATTGGGTTTCAAATGAATATTTAAAAATAAAATGAAATTAGATGGAACCGTTGACAAGTTCAAGGCTCGGTTGGTCATACAAGGGTTTAGACAAAAACCCGGTATCGATTATTTTGATATGTATGCACCGGTAGCACATATTTCTACTATTAGATTGTTAATTGCCTTAGTGGCTATTCACAATCTGATTATTCATCAAATAGATGTCAAACAACCTTTTTTGAATGGTGATCTTGACGAGGAAGTTTACATGAAACAACCGGAAGGTTTCATTATGCCTGGTAATGAGCATAAAGTATGTAAGCTTGTGAAATCATTGAACGGGTTTAAACAAGCTCCTAAACAATGGCATCAAAAGTTTGATGAAGTTATTTTGTCAAGTGGTCTTTCTTTAAACCAATCTAAAAAATGCATTTATAGTCGGTTTGATTCTTCCGATTTATAGTCGGTTTGATTCTTCTGACTCAAGTGTGATAATATGCATATATGTTGATATGTTGATATTTGGCACGAATCAACATCAAGTTGATAAAACCAAAAGGTTGTTATCATCAAAGTTCTCAATAAAGAATATAGGGAGGCGGATGCAATCCTTGGAATAAGGATTAAATGGATAAACAAGGGAATTGCTATGATGCAATCTCACTATATTGAGAAATTTCTAAAAAGATTCAATTATAGTGAGTGTTCACCCGTTAGTACTCACATGGATCCTAGTGTCAAGTTGATGCCTAATAAAGGCATGGCATTATCACAACTTAAATATTCTCAAGTTATAGGGTCCTTGATGTATGTTATGACTAGCACTGACCCGATATTGCTCATGCCTTTGGAAAATTGAGTAGATACACTAGTAATCCTAGTGCTCAACATTGGCAAGCAATTCAAAGAGTATTTAAGTATTTAAAATGAACCATGGATTATTGTTTGTGTTGCCTTGGATATCCTTTGGTTTTAGAAGGATATTCGGATGCAAGTTGGATATACAATGTAGAAGATAATACTTAGGCGAGTGGCTGGGTCTTTTGCTTGAGGGAGGTGCCATCGCTTAGGCATCCAAAAAGAAAACTTGCATAACAAACTCAACAATGGAATCTAAGTTTGTTGCATTATCTGCAGGCGGTAAAGAAGCGGAATGGCTAAAAGATTTAATTTATGAGATTCCGTTGTGGAAAAAGTTGATAGCACCAATATCTATCCATTTTGATAGTGCTGCCACATTGGCTAAAGCATATAGCCAAGTTTACAATGGAAAGACTAGACACTTAGGTGTTAGACATAGTATGATTAGAGGGTTAATCATGAATGGGTGTAATTTCGGTGGAATTTATAAGATCGCAACAAAATTTGGCGGATCACCTTACTAAATGTTTAGCGCGGGACTCAGTGCACAAGTCGGTAATAAGCATGGGTTTAAAGTTTGTATAAATCCTTATAGGTGGAACACCAAATTCCCCTCTAATATGACGTTAGAGGCTGAATTCAATGAGGAAAGCTTACACGTTTGGATTGGAACACACACTGTATAATACATCCCAAGGTTAGTGTGTTCGGGCCTGTAGTTAGCTAGGATGAATTTATTTCTTAATAATTCCTTTGATAAAATGTAAGCAAGTACATGAATAAAGGAATTACCTATATGATCATGAAGTGTAGTCGTACTTCAAAAAGTTTAGGACTTGGCTTTTATACGATCAAGAATCGATTGAGACACTCGACTTAATAATATTGTCATGTATTTTTATTTTAGATGGTTATTAAATTTGTATGTATATTATTTTCAGGTATTCAAATTGGGTTGATAGGTTCAATCATTGGGACACCCAGATTCTCGAATATTTGGAATGTGTAATATACTAACATAAAAATTAAATCGTAGTGACATTTTCATTTATGCACAAATGTGGTTTATTTTGTGTTATTGTCTTGATTATTTCATGGTTACACTAAAATGGGGGAGGATTGTTGGTGATTTTAGTGTAACCATTACAATTTAGTTAATGGAAATAATTAATATATCAATGGGTTCATACATTACTTCTAATACAAGTTACTAGTGCGGGAGTGCACACTTGTATATGACTAAGTTGATACAAGTACGACCTAATAACGGGGGTCAAGGGAGTCGCGCCCCCTTGTGGGGTCCAAGGGGCAGAGCCCCCGGCGGGGATAGGGTCAAGGGGCAGCGTCCCGAAACAAAAACTAATTTCAGCATCAGCATCAGCACCAATGCCAGTGTCAGCACACGTTGATGGTTAAATTCAAACGCTGATAAAAGTTGTCACGCTGACGCTGATCAAAGGGCTCACACCGGGACTTTCCACACGTTGACACTGAAACTGTTGATCAGTTTCAACTGCCTGCGGACTTTCCACACGTTGACACTGAAACTGTTGATCAGTTTCAACTGCCCGCTGTAACCGTTCCTACTTTCTAGGATTCCGATTTTTCTGGTATAAACGATCAGAATAACGTTCAAATTGATATAAGAAGATGAACACAAATTCTCTAACTGTCAAAACCTGTGAATTCGCAATTGTGCCTAATTAAGAATTTGATTCTTCAAGAATTATCCCATATTTGAATTTCGTGAACACAGACATAGGGTCGAAATATCAAATTCGGAAAGTGACTTACACGATTCTTGAACCAATCTCTGATTCCTGAAACAACCCTTTTTCTACATCATCTCCAACAATATTTTGTTTTTTCTTTTTTTTTTTACTTTTCTATAGTTAGTGTGAGACATGTCACTTCCTCCTCTACGACTAAGTTAAAAATATGGCATATATATGCAATGTCTACAGATAACTTCCACCCATAAACGTATCTTAGCTTGAAATTAGTTTTTGGAGACTATTAGTGCTGCTACTTGTACTATCAAAAGAAATACTCAATATGTTCTCCTTTACAACATACCGTTAGTTTCATCAAATAACATTAAGAGTGATAATGGATAAAAATCCTCATAATAGGGATAATTGAATAAAATCAATACCACGTGAAAATGCCAAAACCATGTCTCAATTCTAGAAAAAAAAATGAAGAAACTAATATTATTTGAAAAGCATCTTGAGTTCTTCAAGTCGAGATTTCTTGCCTGAACTTGTTGTATTCGTTCCTCCACCATATCCTATTATACATGTTTATTAATGAAGTATTGAAGTGTAAATTTATATGGTAAGGTAGCAATTTTCAAAAAGGTTAAATCCCTTATAATAATCTACTTTATTTCTTTCTATTACAATATCTTATTTTTAAAATCTACCTCATTATAAAGATAAAATGAATTAATAAGAAAAATTATAAATTCAATTATATAATAAAACGTATAAAAGTAAAAACTATAAAACACAAATAAATAAATGTACATTACAATTTCTTGTAAATATCCTATTATTAAAACATAAAGTAGAAGTCATTATCAATGTAGAATCATGACAAATTTTGTTTGCCTAAACAATTCATTGATTTATACATTTAAAAAAGACTAATACAAAGATAATTGGACTTAAAATCCTAAAAAGTCAAAGATGAACAATGGTTGGTGAGCTTTAAAAATCTAGAAAAATCCTTTAAATTAATAAGTTTTAGGGCAGGTGTTTCATATTAGTAATTAGAGTTATTGACCAACTAATATTGAAATACTAGTAGCCTCAATTTTTGTCTGTTCGAAAAATAAGATGACCTTATTTTTGGCTTTAACTTACACTCAAGAACAAAAAAAAGTCAAACCCAGCAAAATCAAAAGGATTACCGGAGTTTATAGTTATTTAAATGGTATTTGACACCAAATTGAGAAAATTAAACATAAGTTTTAATCAATTAAATTAAAAAAGAAGACTTTTAACTTTTAAGCAATCTCATGGTATTTGAAACAAAGTTAAGAAAATTAATATCGGTTTTACTCGACTAAAAACAAAATATGAAAAGTTATTACATTGACCATAAATCTTCTAACTCAAACGGTTCGCTTTTGACCGACCGGATGAATTCTCGTAGCCACTTACTCATTCCACCGCAAGATTCCACCATAGATCCTACACAATTGCAATTTAAATGTAGATATCGAATTCAATATAAAACAAATAATAATTAATATAAAAAGTCAAAGATGAAACGTATTGAAAGACGGTAAGAAAAAATCGAACTGAACCGAAACTGAACCGAACAGGGACCGAATATACATATTCGGTTCAGTTTTCGGTTTTTTAAAAAAATGTTAATTCAATTTTGATTCAATTTGGTTTCGGTCCGGTTCTCGAACCATGCTTACCCCTAATACTACTATTGATCATGAAAAACCGAAACTGAAGTGAAACCTACCATAAATGAACCAAACTGAACCGGACTAAATATACGTATTCGGTTTGGTCTTTGGTTTTTAAGAAGTATTAATTCGGTTTCAATCAAATCCGGTTTCGGTCCGGTTCATCTAAGCTTGATAAGAAAAACTCAAAACTTGAAGATGAATCATACGAAATTTAAAAGATAATTAACCCGTTTGACCGTAAAAGTTTGACCATGTTATGAAGGGAAGTTTTTCTAAAATATATTGAGTTAATTACCGTTCTAAAAAAAAAAAAACGTTATTTACAATATACTACCTCAATTTTCTATTAAGAAATTGAATCCAAACACCAACACAATATTATTGAATTCCACAAAATCTCATAAGTGAAACTAGTGACGATAAATCCATAAAGAAACCTAAATACTTAACAAAAAAATGTAATAATAATCAACAAAATTTCTCATTAAAAAGGCATGGATCAGATGAAATCGGTTCGCCAATATACAAAATTTGGAGTGAAAGAACTATAACTCCACCACCAGATTACCAAAACCATGTCATTTTTCTTACAAAAAAGATTTTTAAAAAAATAAAATCATCTAAAAAGCATCTTGAGTTCTTCAAGGCGAGCTGACCGGACTTCCTCATCAGTAAGAGCTCCAGCAATCATCCGTTGTTTTCTTGCTTGCACTTGTTGCATTCTTTCCTCCACCGTATCCTAAATATGTTTTTAAAAAGGTTATAGCAAAAAAAAGTCAAAGATTGACAATAGGTGGTCAACTCTAGAATTTCTAGAAATTTCGTTTAATTTATTATGTTTTGAGGCGGGTGTTGAACAACAAATATCGAAATATAATGAAAAGTATTTCAAACTAGAAAATTCGTTTAATTTTGTAACCCAATTTAGGGAGAAAAAATTTTTGACTTTGACTTTGACTTCAAGATCAAGAACGAAAAAAGTCAAAACTAGCAAAAAACCAAAAAGGATAATTGGAGTTTATATTGAAAGTGTTTGACACAAAGTTGAGAAAATCAAACATGGGTTTTATTCAATTATATCGAAAACAAATTTTTATGGTATTAAAGAGGGGTTTTACTATTATTTTATATAAATAAAAACAAAAATGAAATATTCTAATTACCTTGACAATGAATCTTCTAACACAAACAGTTCGTTTTTGACCAATACGATGAATTCTCATAATCGCCTGTTCTTCAACTGCAGGATTCCACCATGGATCCTACACAGTTTAAAACAAAATGCAAAAGTCAAAATCAAATAAAAGATTATATTAATTAACAAAAACAAGTCAAATATGAAAAGTCGAAATGAGGGCTTACCATAAGGAAAACATTAGAAGCTGCTGTCAAATTCAACCCAACACCACCGGCTTTTAATGACATTAACAACACCTACAAGAACACAAGGGTAAAACAGTCATTTCACTGTGACTTTGCACAGATTAAGAAGAAATTAAAGTAGAATGAGTTAATAAGAAGAAATTAAAGTAGAATCCTATAATAAACTAACCAAAAAAATTACATTGTTAGTTCTTAATATATAAACAAAATTTCAGAAATTACTTACCATTTTATCTGTAGTCTCACTAAATTCCCTCAGAGTCTTCTCTCTGTTCTTCTGTGACAAACTTCCATCGAATCTCAAAAAGCCAATCTTTCTTCTCTTCAATGGAATCTCCAAAAGATCCAAAAATGAAGTCCACTGACTAAAAACGATACTCTTTTCGCCAAATCCTTTTCTCTGTATACTTTCCAAACATTCCAAAAGCTTCGTAACCTTCGAAGACTCTTTCCAGTTTTTCTCAACATCAACCCTAAATTTACTCTCGGAAGGGCATGTAATTAGGTCAGTTTTTCTCAAATTTTGCCGACAAATTGGACATAGACCTTGAATTGGGCTTCGCCAGCTTGATAGAAGACACTCGCGACACATCCTATGAGCGCATGGTGTAAGCACAGGGTCGTCGGCTGATTCTAGACAAATTGGACATTCGGTGTTTTCTCCTTTTTTTAAATCGTTGACTACTTCTTCGATGTATGCTTTACTTGGATTTGGAGTAGATGAATCGAGATTTGTATCGAGAAATCGCTTTGCGAGTTTGTTTAGATCTGAAAACTGTTGGGAGTCGCCTCGGCTGTGGATATATGAACAGCGTAAAGTCTTCTATTAGGTTTTTAGTTAAAAAATAACGAGAAATTTAATGTTTGTATGAAAAATTGGATTATTACCTCATAACGAGAAACGGATGATTGCAGCATTGTCGTAATCTGAGTAGAAGCTCGAGGATGTTTGCGTAATTGTGAAGAACTTTACCTTGTGCTACAAATTGATCAAACTGGACCTGTTTTGCGTAGAAGACAACACATTAAATGTTTGATTTTGGTCGCTAAAAGAGAAGAAAACACAAAAATAGCAATCTACATCAACGTAATCGAAACGATAAACGAAACTTACTTTAGATCTCTTGAATAAGGCATCGTAGAAATCACGTTCGGCTTCTGATTGTTCGCATTCAACAACTTGGATATCAGTCGGCGGAAGAACAAGAATAGGCCTGGATCATACATTAAACAGTTCGATTAGAGCATATGACTTAATCCAATAAGCTTATACACGAATGTTTCCTTTATACAAGTCCTAACAATTCAATCAAAACATGGTCTGAAAGCATTAAGACGCTTATATGAGATCTTAACAAACCTTCCTTCTTTATCCTTTGTGTCTTTGGTTCTTCTAAGCATCAATGGCCTTAAAATGGCTTTCACAAGCTTTAGCCCTCGTTTATCGCCATTTTCATAAGGCCTTTGAATTAGCTTGTTCCACCTAACAGAAATCAAAAACCAGAAAGAGAAAAAAAAATCGTAAATATTACAATTAAGTCGGTATGTGATAAAATGTCAATTTTACCCTTCATCTGCTTATTGCTTACCATGCCCAATTGCACCATGGCTCGACACGTAAGAAACACAATAGACCGTAAAGATCTTCTAAATTGTTCTGCAACAAATTCATTTTGTATAAATAGATTAGATTTTGAAATAAGAGTAAACTACAGTTTTCGTCCATGTGCTTAGTTGATTTTTCTACTTTGGTCCAAAAATGATTTTTTTTCCTTTTTGGTCCCTATTTCACAATCTTGCCCTCTATTTTATATTTGATTGTTAATTTGGGCAAAATTGTCGTTTCAAAAATCAAATATAAAAGAGATACATCGAGTTACTATCAGAGATTAAAGACATAATGATAGCAAAATAGGGACCAAAAACATAAAGAAAATACTAATGTTTTGACAATTTTTATAAAGGTACAAAGTAGAAGGACGAAAAATGAAAAATAAAGTGAGCTCAACTATGAAATTACCTGAAGAGGTGTACCGGTTAAACACCAGCGACAATACGACGATAAAGCAAAAGCAGCTTGAGCACATTGACTTTTCGAAGATTTGATGGTATGAGCTTCATCTAACACCACTCGATACCAATCGACTTTGTTAAAAACACTGTTCTCCGAATTCTGAATCGATATGTAAAGCAATCGCTCGTTAGGGCAAATTTGAAATGATTTTTAGGATAATTTCGATGAGTAAGAAAGTGGATTACGCTTTTGTAAGATGCTGAAAGAACGCCGTAAGTCGTCAATACGACAGTAGGTTCGGCGATAACTTTTGGATCGTTGCTTCTATCGCCACCGTAATGAACAAAAACAGATATACTGTTCGGTGCAGAATGGGTTTCGAGCTCATCCTACAATTATAAATTGAAGATTAATCTGTAAGTGAAAATTAGGGTTTATTTTTTCATGATCCGGATTTTAAATATGCGTTTGGTCTTTGAATATGGTTGATTTTTGCTTTTTGGACCAAATTTGCAAAATCAGCTATACTCAAGGACCAAAAATGGTTATTTTACAAAGAACAGGGACTAAACAGGGAAAAAAAGTCAAACCTTCCATTGACTGAGCAAAGCCATGGGACAAACAATGAGTGTACCCCCTCTTGGTCTTTTTGAGAAGTTTTCATTTTTATTTCTATTTTTTATGCACTCATTTTTGTCTTCAATTTCTAGGGTTTCTTTTCCTGTTCTTGCAAGTATCAAAGAAATTGTCATCACTGTTTTACCAAGTCCCATTGCATCTGCTAATATCTACAAAATTTCACCAAATCACAAAGAAAAATACATCATTATTTACATAATAATAATAATAAATTGTTTATATACTAAAAAAAGTAAAAACTTACTCCTCCAATAGCTGTCTGAGTTGCTTTTGGGAATTTGGTAGTTGCTTCACCAGAGAAAATATTTACATAAATTGATGTCGCCCTTCTGTTCAAATTCCATAAAAATAAAATTTATCAAAAAAAGAACTTTTTAAATTTTGATTTTTAATAAATTTGACAACATACTCATCACATATTTTATATGCTGCCCAACATGGATGAAGTGTTTCTTGTGCTTTTTCAACATCAACACCTTTTTCTGATTCTGTCATCCAATAAAGAGCCTGTTTTTGGTATGGCCTTAATTCACAATTAAGGGTAGTTGGAGGTTCCATTTCCTACAAAAACACAAGGGCATTTTCGTCATTTTTCATTTACACAGAGTGACATTAACGGTTTAATGAAAGAAATAGTCAAATAGCAATATACTTTCGTTATTTTTTATCACAACATAGTACATTTATTTTTTCACTTGCAACATTGTACTTTATATAAAAATTTATTATTAATAAATTGTACTAGCAATGTACTTTCTTTATTTTTTTATCAATGACATATAGAGTAATATAAAGGGTTTAATGAGAGAATTAGCAATGTACTTTTGATAATTTTTTATCAAGGCATAATATTATTTATTCACTTACAAAATTGTACTTTATATAAAAATATCTTTATTTTGAAAATGTACAATGAAAATTCTACCGAATTATAATAATGAACATTTAATTATTTTTCTTATTAGGATGTTACACATTTAAAAACTTACTTAATTACAACAATGAAAAATGTTTTGTATTTGAATGATAGGTTTTTTTAAAAGTACAATGTTGTAATAGGAAGAAATAAAAGTAGGATGCTATAAATAATAAACAAATCAATGAAAGTACATTGCTATTTTTTACATTTATCCCCAAAATAAATACCCAAAAAAATTATTTTGAAATATACCTCCAAATTGTACATGTCAGCAGCACCAACAAGCTTATTTAAAGATGATTCAGAAAGAATTTGAGCATCTTTATTGGCTTCTAAAAGAAGTGGTTCACCATTTTTTCCTCTTTTTCCCGTTGGTAAAACTGATAAATCATCCTGCTTTAAAAATTAATATAAAATAAGTTAGTTGGAAGGTGATAATTTGATATTGAATAATCCAAATAAGACAATTATTAGAATAAAAAAATGCTGCAAGAAACAATATATATCATTTCAAATTGGTTATTTAAATACAAGAAACAAAATAAAGAAAAAATTGGAGGTAAAGAAGAAATAAACATACTTCAAGTGTTGCCCGTTTTCGTGAATCAAGCTCCTCTGGTGTGAATTCAGCCTACATTAATTAAAAAATGAAATAAATACAAGAAATAGAAACATATGTTTTTATTTATTTCAAAAAGCTAATCGAAAAAACGTACCTTTTGAAATGGGTTCTTTTTCAACAACTTAAATAAAGTCAAAAGAGGATAAATCGTGGAATCAATGTTTGAAGAAGATTCCAACTTCCATGAAGAACTTCCATCTTCACTAAAGATCGAATGATGAATATAAAAGCTGCAAACAAAACAAAATATAATCAAATTTTCAAAAAAACAAAATCATAAACAATCAAATCAAACAAATTGAATATTTCATTTCACCTTATATAAAGCATTATCTCTTGCATCATTGATAGATTCACTGGTGCAGCAACACATCTTCCAAGAACTTTGACTTTTTTTGAATTCACAAGCGGAATCAAACACTTTGACCACTCCATTGGAAGACGGCCGATCTGTACAAAAACACGAAATCAGCAATTTCTTTCACAAAATTCATGAAATACTGAAAGAGTTGAATGTTACGAGTAAGTTGTTACCTCTCCAGATCGTTTAGTAGAGAATCTTACGATCCCAGAAGCAGCAATGGCAGCTCGTGAACTGATCCAGGAGTTACTTCTAACCCTAGAATCGGAATTGGGAAAAGCAAAGTGGACGATCTCATTGTCTTCTAGTTTTCTCCCTTTTGTAGTTGATAATCCAGTGATTGCAGTTCTTCCGACCAACAACCAATCAGGTTCTTCTTCGAAATCGCCGTTTTCTATCACTATTGGATTCACCTTCTTATCGTCGATAACTCCTTCCCTCTCTCTCTTAAGATGTAAACTGTATAGAGATTGGGGATTCGATGAAATCGGTTGAACCAATTTTGGCTTTTGTTCTTGTTTACCGACTTGAAATCCCGCCTTCGAATCGTGCTCTTTCTTCACGGAAATTGGTTTTACTTGAGGCTTACTTTCGGATTCATCAATTTGTTCTGATTTAACATATACATTTTGAGATTTCAGGTTTAAACCGGATTCGTTGAAAACAGATATCGGATCCACGTCAAGTACCGGTTCTGATTCATCCATTTTTTCTTCCTTGACAAAGCGAAGATACTCAGGATCGTTTTCCGATAAGACTTTGGTATTGGTTGCATCGAGAAACTCAGAAAATGACATTCTAGGTCTTTTTGCTTTACTACAATCATCATCAGCAATGGAACAATCCTTACCTTCTTTTTCTTCTTCTTTGATCATTGGAGTTGTCGAGATTCGAGTCCCGCCGGTGCTTGTAACCGTCCGTTTAACAGGAAACTCCGGCGTATCGACTTCCATGGTATCTGCGATTTTTAAGGGTTTTGAAGGGGGTGAAAGAGTAAGATCAATTGAAACGATGGATTTGCTGCTCTTTGCATCGTCTCCTACGACAATGGGAGACGTCTCCATCGCTCGATTGCAGCAAAAGAGTAGAGATGTTTGATAGGAACGTAGAAGACGAATGGATTGTGAAATGGAATGGAGGAAAATATTTATTTGGAGACCAGATTGGCGCGAGATGTTAATCTTTGTTTGAAACTTTTCGCGGGTGTTTAAGTGTTGCTGTAAATTATTGGCGGGTAAATTATGGGGGTAAAAACGAAAGGCAAAATTGGTGGAAGTGATTTCTATGTTTTTTGGTCTTTATATATATCGAATTAAAAGATGTACGAAAAATATGTCTGTATTTAAAGTAAGATTATATTACTTAAAAAAAATACTAACGGGTGATAAACATTTCGAATAAATATGTTTGTACTTTGTATGGTTAATATCAAATATAGTCTATTTATTTATTGGTTTATTCCATAATCGGCATTACATTTTGCAGTTTTTTTTAAAAGACCTCAACTGTTTTTTTTTTTTTTTAATACCTAAATTTGGAAGAAAATCTTTTAATTTAGCTATATTACTCGGTTTTTGCAAATCATATTCTGATAATTTTTTTCCGTAAAACACCATAAATTGTTTTTTTTCTGGAAATGACCCTACAATTTTCTTTTTCCATAAAAAAAACATCGCATTTGACTTTTTAGTATGAATCCTGAATGTTTTTTTTCAAAGAGAAATCACATTTGTATTGGTTATTGTGATAGTTAGTATGAAACCTTTGTATTGGTTATTGTGATAGTTAGCAGTGAAAAGTTTTGATTCAAACTTTTCACTGCTAACTATCATCTTGAAGGATAAACTAAATATCTCAATTTATCTTGATTGGTATCATAATTAGAGAATTGTACTCAAAACGATAAGTGTTAGAACAGATTTGACAAGTGGAATTAAGAACGATATATCAATCATCCAATAAGCAATGATTTAATAAATCAGTGAGAAGTACAATAAGTCGTGCTTTGAATCACTAAGATGACCAACGCATAAAATGCACACACTTCTCACTACAATTCTCTCTAAAATATAAGTTTCATTTACTACAGATAAAAAAAACATTATTTATAGTATAGTAACCCTAAAAAGCAAAATATACAAACTCACAACCCCACATGCATAAGTGGGCTTTCCATTCCACTGAGACATCTCATATGTATAACTTTGTACCCTAAAAATCTCCCCTCAAATATCAGAATGGATTATGTGGCATAGGAAACGAATCAATCAACACGTGAATAATCTTCGGCAATCAACGAATTTCAACTTCTCGAATGACCAATAAAATATCTTACAATCTCTCATTTTTATGATCAACGAGATCATAAAACCGTATGGCCAGGAGAATGCGTTCGATATGGAAAATCAATTCAAGACTCCCCATCGAAAAATGAATAATCATCTTCGAATTTGATCTAATAAATTCAACATCGGACTGAATTAAGTTAAAGCCATCTTCATGTAAGCCCAATGAATAATACCCATTTTTTAGCTCACTTCAACAAAATCCAAGTTAAAGTTTAAAGCAAGTTGACCCAAAATTGAATGTTGTGGGCCAAATTCGAAATATTATGTCCCAATTCAAAAGTAAGCCATTAATCCAATATTCTAATGATAAGTTCACAATGCATGGATCGGTGAACCGAATCAGCTCCATTGCCATTAAACATACTTGAAATTCTGGAACTAAATTACAAGCCATGGCCACACCATTTATCTGATTGAAAGCATATGTTCTATAAACGTCGGGCCATTTGATCAACCTAGGCCCATCAGCATCAGCCTAAATTCGAAACATATACAATGCAAAAAGTGTTTCTCATGCTTGTCACTACATTTAATGAATCGGATGAGAGCATGCATGTGATAGCGTGTTGCAATCTATGATCCTTTTTCCTTTGACAGTGTGAGAAATACAGCAAGATATAGAAAATAGATGCTGGTAGACTTTGCTTGTCCTTTGCAAGTATGCATCCTTGAAAGCGACAATACCACGAGAGAGAAATAAGATATAGCTGACATTGCTTTTTCTTGTGATAGAGACAGCGACAAGTTCTTATGGCATCGCATTAATTGTTTATTTTCACGTGTCCAATTGGGAAATGGCCAGCAGTGTACGATCTGGTGAGAGATAAAGCAAGATGATTCTTGCATATTTCAGGAAGTGTAGCAACGACTGGGTAATAGAGTTACATCGTGTTTCAAGAAAACGTGTTACAGACTCTGTGTGACAATTGTAAATTTCGGTCAACGAAAGTCAACTATAGTCAAACGAAGCGTACGTTAAACCATATATTAAAAAGTAATTTTCCATGATGTTACGATGTATTATTAGATATTATAGTACTACGTACGCTAATTCAAAACAATTATCGAGTAAACGTCGAAAATACGGACAGTGAATTACTGTAGCGTGAAAATTCGATAATCGTACAATTATTATTTTGAGAATAATAATATTCATAAAACGATCTACTCGTGAATACGAACCTGTGGATATATAGAACGTCGAAAACAGAGTTTGTATGTGAAAGTTACGACAATTTAACCGCTGTGAACGGATAAATGTACACAGGGTTTGGACTCAAAATACAAAATATGGTGTCTTGAATATCAAATATGAAATAACAATTCATATAATATGGAACATAATAATATCTAGTATTTAATTTCAAAGCCAAATGCAGTTTCCGGTAAAATGTCAAAAATCGCGAAATCGGAAGAATACTGCGCTTAAGCGCGTATTTCGACATTCAACGAGTTATAATTCAATCAAAATAAATGTTTGGCAATGTTTTTATACAAAATAATTATTTAGAACTTCGTTTCGTCAAAAACGCATAAAATTTCACTAAAACGGCTTACGATTTTATAAAAATCACACATTTTATACAAGTATGATGCTATTTATTTAAAAACCACACCACCCCACCCCCCCCCCCCTACCCCCTTCATCGGCAGCCCCATGGGGGACTAACCCATCACACCAAATCCTCAAGTCACTATTCCAAAATCTAGGCTAGTTAATATTAAATTCAATAAAATCAACTTTTAAATCTTTTAAAAATATAAACTAACAAAAGGTGGGAGATATCCTTTTGAGCTCATTTCACCAACACAATCTCTCCTCTCTTTCTCTCTTTGCTCTCGGCTCAAAACCACCACCACCACCTTCAACCCGCCACCACCTCAAGCCACCACAAACCATCACCATTTCAAGTGTAAATCACTCCTCTTTGGTAAGATAGTTTCTTTTAGTTATTTTAAACACTATTATACAAGTTTTATTCCATTTACACATACTAACATCAAAGTAAAACTATTGGGTAATAGTTTTGTCCAAGGGTCCTCCGAGCTCCAAGGCTTGGATCTTCAATCCTACCACCGATCTTCCAAGAAATACTTAGTTTTTAATCCAAGCACGCTACAAGGGTGAGTTCATACCCCTCATTTTCATCTTTTCAAACCTTTTTGGGAGAGAATACAAGTTCATTTACTATAAATGTTGTTTTATACAAGTTTATATGTGTTTAAATGATATAAGTGATGTTTTACACAAGTTTATAAAACTAGTTGTTGTGTAAAAATATTCTTGACATGAAATATGGATAGATCCATGTATTATAAACACTATGATATATTAAGTTGTGTAAAAGTTACAAAACTACAAATAAAGTGTACAAAAATATTAGATCTTGGATAAAAACGTTATAAAAACGAAAACTAGTAAAAACTACGTTTTTATAAACAAAAATACTATTTTCTAGCAAAAATGGTTATAACCAAGTTACTACACCATTTTTGTGAAAAATATCTTAAAATATGATATTTATAATCATTTGAATAAGTTACTTCGTTATTATTCACAAAAATATGATTATTACGACGGAATACTAAAAATAGACTATTATTGGAATAGTTTATGAGCACAAGGTTATTATGACGTTTGAACATGACAAAAATAATTATATAAAATTATATAATTATTAAACATTACTATATTATCATGGGAAATGATATTTTTACAAGGAAATTGACATTTTAAACAAAAATGATCATTTGGAAAGATTACCATCATTTTGACAAAATCACAAGATTTAAAATGTTGTCATCACTTATGTAAGATGACTAAAATAAATTTATTTACCATGACATGTTGATAAACTTTAAATCTATCTTATTAGTATATTTAGTGCCTTAGATGTAAGAAATTATAATTTTCAACTCATTGACATCTTTTAGGCTTAAATACGTTAACACAACGAAAACATTTATATAAATTATAATGGGTATAATTTATGGAACGAACAACAAAGATACGACATAAATACGAAAGATAATTATATAATTATATAATTATTACATACTATAATTATCATGGACTATTTGATAATTACAAACGTAAAGGAGTTTTCAGTACATTTACATACTATAATTATCATGGACAATTTGATAATTACGAATACAAAGGGTTTTCACTACATTTACAAGCAAGGTTTTACACTATAATTATCATGAGTATATTTTGATAATTACGAATACAAAGGGTTTTCACTACATTTACAAGCAAGGTTTTACACTATAATTATCATGAGTATATTTTGATAATTACAAATACAAAAGGATTTTCATTTCAGTACGAACTAGGATAAGACATCACGTTGGGTGGTTATGTGAGACATTTTTTCACAGTACTGAAAGATGTACGCATTAAGTCCTGGATTATAACCTTAATCATTCATGAGCGAGATAGTTGTGTATAGATCTATACGGGACTGACAATCCCGCCCTAAGCTGCTAGCTACAGCTAGACCGGCAGGTCTGGGGTGACAATGTCTTAACATTGCGACGCCTAAAGAACGTCGTGGCAGGCCTACATACTAGTCAGTAAGGTTATAATAACTCACATGAACGACAACGAATATCCTTAGTTTGGGGAAAAACATTCTTCAAATGGTTTTATATAAATATAAAACTACATGTTGCTCTACACTAAATATAAGTATGACTTTTACTTATACATACGGGTTTTATGGGATTAAACCACATTTTATCAAGATACAAATATAAGTATGGTTTTACTTATATATACGAGTTTTATGGTACTAAAACTACATTCTAACAAGTTACAAATATAAGTATGGTTTTACTTATACATACAAATTTTATGGAAATTAAAACTACCTTTTATCAAGATACAAACATAAGTACAGTTTACTTATACATACGAGTTTTATGGTATTAAAACTACACTCGAACAAGTTACAAATATAAGTATGGTTTTACTTATACATACAAGTTTTATGGAAATTAAAACTACATTTTATCAAGATATAAATAAGAGTACGATTTTACCTACGTGAAGGTTTTACGGAATTAGATCTACAATTAATCTACGAATAAACATGTATTTACATGGTTTCATACAAGAACAAGACTACGTAATACTAATTTCAAGTACAGAACACTTATACATTTTTCGGTCTTTGGGTTTTAAGACTACGACTCATTTATAAGAAAATATTGGATTTTATGGTTTCAAACATTATCTCTTTACAAGGAAAAACGATTATGGAATTTCTCATACAAAAATCTTATGAACTCACCAACGTAATGTTCACCCTCTTTCAAACTACTTGTATTCTCAGGTAACAATTAGTCAGGCCCGACTACCCTTTTTGGGATGGGACGCGAAGACGTCTCTTTTACTTATTTCATTATCATATTGTAATTGGGTTGAAACAATACCGCTTGAACAATGTAACTTTTCAATTATAATGTATGATGGTTGTTGATCTACTTATTTTTCAATGTATGCAATGGTTGTGAATACTATGTCCCGTTCCGCCCTCAGACGATTCCGCCATCGTGGTTTGGGGGTGTGACACTCTGTGAGAAAGAAACATGTGACAAAAGAGAGAACGCAATCACATTTGTAGCTGTCTATAGCATACCGTTGAATGCTTGTTAGTTTTCCCATGCAAAATTTGAAATTAATACCAAGGTAAAATAAGTGTTGAACCATGTTGCATTAAAATGGGATAAAGGGAATGAGCCCATTTCCTTTGTATGAAATCGCTATTTCCGTTTTTCAATACAATAATAATTTTTCTTTTCATGTTCATAATAAGACGAAGCTATTACAAGTGGATGTTTAGTGCTTGAAAATGTGCATTTTTGTGCCAATACATGTCAAAGATATACTGAAGTGGAGTGTTCAGAAGTGTACTCCGAAGTGTGTGTTGTGAACAGTAAAACTTTGGAGTCCATAGCCCAATCAAGAAAACTTAGAAAATAAAAACATCTTCACTCGGAAGCATTCCAAGGGGATTTGAACCTTCAGGTATGAACAGTAATGCTTCAGAGTGTTGAAAAATATCTATTCATTTTTCACATTGTATGACTTCAGAAACATAGTAAAGCTTTTGAAGTGAATAACAACACTTCAGAATGTATGTAAAAATGTCACTTTTGAGATAATAATTTTAACTTTTCTCACTTTGCAATCAAAATCAAAATGACTTCTGAATAATAGCTTCATCACTTATGTGTGTTGAAAAATCTTCACTTATGAACAACAAAAAATTGACTTCGGAATATTAAAATATATAAACTTCTGAAGATTAAAAACGTCCAACTTCTTATACTAAACACACTCGACATTTTGTCTTTTCTCCCAACACTCTTCCAACACTTTTCTATTTAACAATAACATTTCAGAACCCAAACAATTCTTGGTGATTTTGGAAGTACCTTCAAAACATGATTTTCTGGATAAGCGATCACTGAATAACTAACTTCTGACTTCCGTAGTCTTTTTGTTGGAACCAATATTTTTTCATATAGCTCAGCATACCACCCCGAACGCTTAAAACTATCTTATGAACAAAGACTTCGGGTATTTTCCTTTTAGCCACCGAAGTAACAACACTTTTCACTTATGATGTTGCAACAACAACAACTTCTGAACTTTTCCTTTTAGACTTCACAAACGAATATATGTAACGAAAATATTTTTCATACCTTTGAATCTAGTTAGTAACCTTTGGAACCCAAACACTTCAAGTTTAATAACTTTGATTTTCAACAAGAACGAGTTTTCTATAAGGTTTCATCCCATAAAAATTATCACTTGAAACTGAAGAATAATCAAATTTGGATTTGAGTCTTTTTGAATATTCACTAGCAAACAACATTTTTACTAAACATTATTCTTTAAACCCGAAAGTGGAAACATCAGATTTAGATTCAACTAAATATTTCCCTTTGTTATTTTCATCTGAATAAACTCTCACTTCTGACTCCCCCTTAACATTTGCAACAATTTTCTTTCCAGGTTAGGGATCAAACATGGATTCAAAGTTTTCTTTAGCTTTTCCAGAAACATGAAAATGAAGAACATCATCTTCAAAAACTTGAATAACACAAAGAACATTTGAATATTCAACAATGGAGACATATTTTCTTATAGATATTGGATTTTTTTTCTCCTTGTTTCATATCAATCTCTTTAACAACTTTCAACATTTATGATAACAAGTGTTTGTTCAAATCATGTTTTAGATGATGAAATATGAATTTTCAAGAACAATCTTTATCACTATCATAAATAAGAGTTTCATTTGTAATTTTCAGATATTTGAACATAAGTCCAACAAACTGATAAAAATGTACTCTATATTTGAGATTATCAACAATTACTATCCAAGATTTTTAATCTATTGTTCCATTTTCGTTTTAAACAACAAATAATCAACAGACTTGGAAGAAAACTAGTGAGAGAAAGTATATCTAAAACGAATTCTAAAGTGAGAAATTAGATATGAGATGATTTTTAGTGAGATAAACAATATCTAAAACAATTTCTAGTGAGAGAAACTAGATATGAATAAATATTTAGTGAGATAAAAACGAAATTGAACCAGTTTTGATGAGCAAAAATGAATCAGAGACGAAGAACTGCACAAAACATGGATTCCATTCCATAAAACTTTGATCGACCCATATTGGTTTAAACTGAAACGTGATTAACATGACGAATTAAGTTTTGTTAACCAAGAATGACTCTACTTTTGACGGAATTGAGTGAAATACATGCAGGGTGTGACACCCGTGTCCCGGGTGGGACTATAGATCAAAAGTAAGAGCGTTTTGACCTTTAGTATGACCAAATAACGATGTTAAGGTCATTATGAGATAAGAAAAATATAACGAGCAAAGCCTAGGAGTCAAAACGTAGCAAAAAGCGGGAAAAAGTGACACTTTTAGTGTCGGCGCCTCGCGACGCGACGGACATGTTGGTCGCGACGCGACAGCTGTCGCCAGATCCGTAAATTTCGCCGTAAATTGCGCAATCAGACAATCAGTCGAGGTGAGTCATCGCGACGCGACGGGAAGGCTTGTCGCGACGCGAAGGAGGTTCAGAGGCTATAAATACGAGGCACAAGCCTCATTTTTGAGGCAGAACACACACGAAACACATATACGATATAAGAGAGTGTTCTGGTAAGGAGTATACGTTGAGAGATGATAGCAAGAAGTAAGCAGCCAGCGGTAGCTAGTATCGAGGTGCTCGGGAGCTATCAGAAGTCCGGAACGAGAAACGTGCCAGGACTCCAGGAAAGCACCAAACTCAGGTGAGTAATCGCTACCGTATCTCCCTAGTAGTTTTTACGTGTTGAGCTATAAAGAAATTATTGAAAGAAATGCAGAGTAGTATAGTTATGATATATGTGTTAGTAGTTGTGAGGAAAGTAGGTATGCTACAGACCCGTTGACGAGTCTGGCCCATGAGAAATAGTGTATCACAGGATGATACTAAGCAGTGTAATTAACCAGTAGTGTAGTTTCCATGCGAAAGAATGACATATGACATATATAAAGGTAATGTGTAGATACTGTGTGCCAGCTCCATATATTGCACCAGTATTGGTCTAGTAAGTTAGAAAGGATATAGATATCCCATAAAGCAAGTATAGGAAGTCGTGTAGTCAGTTACCAAATGATGAATTTGGTAAAGAGCGATAGAGCCGAGAGAGACCCGGTGCGAAACCGGTGAATATTTTAAGATGGTAAGAACAAATGAGTTGTCACGGTATGTGATACCGTAAGTTAATAAGTAACAACAAGTAGTAAGGAATTAGTTACCATATGATAATAGTAGATAACATAGTAGTAAAACACATCATTATTGATGATACTGAAAATGAGTAATGTCAGATAGTATGGTAACATTATAAGTTACCAAGTAATAGAAGAAAGCACAGTCAGTACGGTAACGTCATAAGTTACCAGTTAGTAGAAGAAAGTGCTGTAAGACATAGTAAGAGTGTACGTAATAGTATAAGTACAAGAGAAGTGAGTTCCGTCGGGTAATACGGTAGTTTCACAGTATGATGGACGAGTAAGAAAAAGTAATCGTATGACGGTCCGGTGTAGTAAGATGAATCTGTGAAACGAGTGTGGCTAGTTAGGCCATACTGTGATTCGATTACTCACTAAGCTTTATAGCTTACCCTTTTATTTTATGTGGTTTTGCAGGTTTAGGTAACGCTCGGCTTGGATCATGGGACGATCCCTGGTGATATTATATTGTAAAACCTCAGGCTTTGGAGAGCCGGGTCGTTACAAATGGTATCAGAGCCGAGATTTGAGTGAACTAGGTGTCAGTAGAAAAGATTCCTAGACTCAAATCAGTAGGTATATGTAAATTACCTAAAGATAGGTAAATATCACAGACATATTGTGATAAGGAGAGAGATGGGTAAACATCACAAAAATATTGTGATGAAAAGATAGATAAAGATAAAGCAAAATATACATAGTAACTCAATATGAGTGTTAAAGAACTCCTTAGAAATTCAAGGAGAAGAGGATAGTAAGAACAGTGATAAGATAACTTGTTAAAAATATAAACAAGGAAGTAAGTGAGAAATAAGAGCTACAAGAAAATACTAAAACACGAGAATGGTACATAAGGTACCAAAGAAGAGAAGCAGTATACTCATAAGAGTAATATAAGAAAGCTGAAAAAAAAAACATGGTAACGAGTAAATAAGAAAGCAAGCAGTTTTGAGACAAGAAACAGTTTGAGTAAACAGTTTTGAGAAAGTAAAAGAAAGCTATAAAGAAAAGAGTTGACTTTTAGTCATAAGATATTTTTGAAAATATGATTTAAAAAGTCAACAAGAATGTAAGATATAAAGATAAAAGTGATAATAAAGTAGCTCTACGTAAGAGCTAAAGATTTTAAAGAAGTTTGTAAAAAGCTAAAATAGTAGCTCAACATACGAGCTAAAATGTTTTACGAGTCTGAACTATGTTTCAGAAAAGAGTTTTAAAAGATATGAGATTTGAAAAGAGTTTTGAAAGCTATGAGATTCGCTCTATATAAGAGCGAAAGATGTTTTAGTTTAGCTAAGACCAATTTGAAACGAATGACAGTCGAGAAGAGAAAAGAAAGAAGGTCCGGACAGGCTTTCGCCATTTAAGGAAGCCTAGAAGACACTACTGGGATGGTACCTCCCTTCGCGAAGTAGTTGTCTAGCTTAGTATACCCTTGTGCTTGAATCCGTTCCAAGTCACAAAGGGGAGACAGAATGAGCATAACCTAGCGGGCGGATCTGTTCTGTCCCGCGAGGGGAGCTAGTAGAACGAGTTTCATGAGTATCAGTTGGTCTTACGCTAAGAGAAAGGAAAGAGTTAAAGAAAGAATTATTTTCAAAATGAGGGTTATTTTATAACCAAAGAAGATTAAGGGTCCTTTAAATGACCGAAAGTTATGATATAAATTTTTAACAAAAGAGTCGTTTTATAACCAAGAAGGGAAAAAAAGATTTTTCTAAAAAGAGTAATTTTTATGACTAGAGTATGTAAAAATTATTTTAAAGTATAATAGAGTCACCTTATGACTAGAAAGAGTAAAAAGACAATTTTTTAACGAAAGACCCAACTGTAACAAAATATAATGATATTTTTCAGTTGGAAAGTATGAAAGTAGTTATGTCACAATAGTAATTATATGAGAAAGCTAATATGTACGGGATTAGTAAATTTTGGTATAGAAAGAGAAAGAGTACAAGTATGTTATATCATGCGGTATATGAGTTAAAAGAACCAGCGAGCCAGGAAACCTAGTGTAACATTATAATCAGTGCGTATAAGTGATTATGATAATAAGGGCCCGTATTATCATAATCACATGATATGTATTGATGCTGATGGAATCACGAAGGAATCATGGTAATCTGGTAGAAAATATAACAAACATAAAATTTTAAAGTGAGTAAGAAGTACGGGAACCCTTGTACCCGAAAGTATAAAGTCAAGCAAGTATGAGTAACGATAAGAGAAAACAAGTAATGGTAAATGTAGTAAGGTAATAATACCTAAGTGTGTAGAAGAATGTGTACACAGGTACATAAGAGTTAGTTTGAGAGATTACTGAGATTTCGGGGACGAAATCCTGTAAGGGGGAAGGATTGTGACACCCGTGTCCCGGGTGGGACTATAGATCAAAAGTAAGAGCGTTTTGACCTTTAGTATGACCAAATAACGATGTTAAGGTCATTATGAGATAAGAAAAATATAACGAGCAAAGCCTAGGAGTCAAAACGTAGCAAAAAGCGGGAAAAAGTGACACTTTTAGTGTCGGCGCCTCGCGACGCGACGAACATGTTGGTCGCGACGCGACAGCTGTCGCCAGATCCGTAAATTTTGCCGTAAATTGCGCAATCAGGCAATCAGTCGAGGTGAGTCATCGCGACGCGACGGGAAGGCTTGTCGCGACGCGAAGGAGGTTCAGAGGCTATAAATACGAGGCACAAGCCTCATTTTTGAGGCAGAACACACACGAAACACATATACGATATAAGATAGTGTTCTGGTAAGGAGTATACGTTGAGAGATGATAGCAAGAAGTAAGCAGCCAGCGGTAGCTAGTATCGAGGTGCTCGGGAGCTATCAGAAGTCCGGAACGAGAAACGTGCCCGGACTCCAGGAAAGCACCAAACTCAGGTGAGTAATCGCTACCGTATCTCCCTAGTAGTTTTTACGTGTTGAGCTATAAAGAAATTATTGAAAGAAATGCAGAGTAGTATAGTTATGATATATGTGTTAGTAGTTGTGAGGAAAGTAGGTATGCTACAGACCCGTTGACGAGTCTGGCCCATGAGAAATAGTGTATCACAGGATGATACTAAGCAGTGTAATTAACCAGTAGTGTAGTTTCCATGCGAAAGAATGACATATGACATATATAAAGGTAATATGTAGATACTGTGTGCCAGCTCCATATATTGCACCAGTATTGGTCTAGTAAGTTAGAAAGGATATAGATATCCCATAAAGCAAGTATAGGAAGTCGTGTAGTCAGTTACCAAATGATGAATTTGGTAAAGAGCGATAGAGCCGAGAGAGACCCGGTGCGAAACCGGTGAATATTTTAAGATGGTAAGAACAAATGAGTTGTCACGGTATGTGATACCGTAAGTTAATAAGTAACAACAAGTAGTAAGGAATGAGTTACCATATGATAATAGTAGATAACATAGTAGTAAAACACATCATTATTGATGATACTGAAAATGAGTAATGTCAGATAGTATGGTAACATTATAAGTTACCAAGTAATAGAAGAAAGCACAGTCAGTACGGTAACGTCATAAGTTACCAGTTAGTAGAAGAAAGTGCTGTAAGACATAGTAAGAGTGTACGTAATAGTATAAGTACAAGAGAAGTGAGTTCCGTCGGGTAATACGGTAGTTTCACATTATGATGGACGAGTAAGAAAAAGTAATCGTATGACGGTCCGGTGTAGTAAGATGAATCTGTGAAACGAGTGTGGCTAGTTAGGCCATACTGTGATTCGATTACTCACTAAGCTTTATAGCTTACCCTTTTATTTTATGTGGTTTTGCAGGTTTAGGTAACGCTCGGCTTGGATCATGGGACGATCCCTGGTGATATTATATTGTAAAACCTCAGGCTTTGGAGAGCCGGGTCGTTACAAATGGTATCAGAGCCGAGATTTGAGTGAACTAGGTGTCAGTAGAAAAGATTCCTAGACTCAAATCAGTAGGTATATGTAAATTACCTAAAGATAGGTAAATATCACAGACATATTGTGATAAGGAGAGAGATGGGTAAACATCACAAAAATATTGTGATGAAAAGATAGATAAAGATAAAGCAAAATATACATAGTAACTCAATATGAGTGTTAAAGAACTCCTTAGAAATTCAAGGAGAAGAGGATAGTAAGAACAGTGATAAGATAACTTGTTAAAAATATAAACAAGGAAGTAAGTGAGAAATAAGAGCTACAAGAAAATACTAAAACACGAGAATGGTACATAAGGTACCAAAGAAGATAAGCAGTATACTCATAAGAGTAATATAAGAAAGCTGAAAAAAAAACATGGTAACGAGTAAATAAGAAAGCAAGCAGTTTTGAGACAAGAAACAGTTTGAGTAAACAGTTTTGAGAAAGTAAAAGAAAGCTATAAAGAAAAGAGTTGACTTTTAGTCATAAGATATTTTTGAAAATATGATTTAAAAAGTCAACAAGAATGTAAGATATAAAGATAAAAGTGATAATAAAGTAGCTCTACGTAAGAGCTAAAGATTTTAAAGAAGTTTGTAAAAAGCTAAAATAGTAGCTCAACATACGAGCTAAAATGTTTTACGAGTCTGAACTATGTTTCAGAAAAGAGTTTTAAAAGATATGAGATTTGAAAAGAGTTTTGAAAGCTATGAGATTCGCTCTATATAAGAGCGAAAGATGTTTTAGTTTAGCTAAGACCAATTTGAAACGAATGACAGTCGAGAAGAGAAAAGAAAGAAGGTCCGGACAGGCTTTCGCCATTTAAGGAAGCCTAGAAGACACTACTGGGATGGTACCTCCCTTCGCGAAGTAGTTGTCTAGCTTAGTATACCCTTGTGCTTGAATCCGTTCCAAGTCACAAAGGGGAGACAGAATGAGCATAACCTAGCGGGCGGATCTGTTCTGTCCCGCGAGGGGAGCTAGTAGAACGAGTTTCATGAGTATCAGTTGGTCTTACGCTAAGAGAAAGGAAAGATTTAAAGAAAGAATTATTTTCAAAATGAGGGTTATTTTATAACCAAAGAAGATTAAGGGTCCTTTAAATGACCAAAAGTTATGATAGAAATTTTTAACAAAAGAGTCGTTTTATAACCAAGAAGGGAAAAAAAGATTTTTCTAAAAAGAGTCATTTTTATGACTAGAGTATGTAAAAATTATTTTAAAGTATAATTAATAGAGTCACCTTATGACTAGAAAGAGTAAAAAGACAATTTTTTAACGAAAGACCCAACTGTAACAAAATATAATGATATTTTTCAGTTGGAAAGTATGAAAGTAGTTATGTCACAATAGTAATTATATGAGAAAGCTAATATGTACGGGATTAGTAAATTTTGGTATAGAAAGAGAAAGAGTACAAGTATGTTATATCATGCGGTATATGAGTTAAAAGAACCAGCGAGCCAGGCAACCTAGTGTAACATTATAATCAGTGCGTATAAGTGATTATGATAATAAGGGCCCGTATTATCATAATCACATGATATGTATTGATGCTGATGGAATCACGAAGGAATCATAGTAATCTGGTAGAAAATATAACAAACATAAAATTTTAAAGTGAGTAAGAAGTACGGGAACCCTTGTACCCGAAAGTATAAAGTCAAGCAAGTATGAGTAACGATAAGAGAAAACAAGTAATGGTAAATGTAGTAAGGTAATAATACCTAAGTGTGTAGAAGAATGTGTACACAGGTACATAAGAGTTAGTTTGAGAGATTACTGAGATTTCGGGGACGAAATCCTGTAAGGGGGAAGGATTGTGACACCCGTGTCCCGGGTGGGACTATAGATCAAAAGTAAGAGCGTTTTGACCTTTAGTATGACCAAATAACGATGTTAAGGTCATTATGAGATAAGAAAAATATAACGAGCAAAGCCTAGGAGTCAAAACGTAGCAAAAAGCGGGAAAAAGTGACACTTTTAGTGTCGGCGCCTCGCGACGCGACGGACATGTTGGTCGCGACGCGACAGCTGTCGCCAGATCCGTAAATTTCGCCGTAAATTGCGCAATCAGGCAATCAGTCGAGGTGAGTCATCGCGACGCGACGGGAAGGCTTGTCGCGACGCGAAGGAGGTTCAGAGGCTATAAATACGAGGCACAAGCCTCATTTTTGAGGCAGAACACACACGAAACACATATACGATATAAGAGAGTGTTCTGGTAAGGAGTATACGTTGAGATATGATAGCAAGAAGTAAGCAGCCAGCGGTAGCTAGTATCGAGGTTCTCGGGAGCTATCAGAAGTCCGGAACGAGAAACGTGCCAGGACTCCAGGAAAGCACCAAACTCAGGTGAGTAATCGCTACCATATCTCCCTAGTAGTTTTTACGTGTTGAGCTATAAAGAAATTATTGAAAGAAATGCAGAGTAGTATAGTTATGATATATGTGTTAGTAGTTGTGAGGAAAGTAGGTATGCTACAGACCCGTTGACGAGTCTGGCCCATGAGAAATAGTGTATCACAGGATGATACTAAGCAGTGTAATTAACCAGTAGTGTAGTTTCCATGCGAAAGAATGACATATGACATATATAAAGGTAATGTGTAGATACTGTGTGCCAGCTCCATATATTGCACCAGTATTGGTCTAGTAAGTTAGAAAGGATATAGATATCCCATAAAGCAAGTATAGGAAGTCGTGTAGTCAGTTACCAAATGATGAATTTGGTAAAGAGCGATAGAGCCGAGAGAGACCCGGTGCGAAACCGGTGAATATTTTAAGATGGTAAGAACAAATGAGTTGTCACGGTATGTGATACCGTAAGTTAATAAGTAACAACAAGTAGTAAGGAATGAGTTACCATATGATAATAGTAGATAACATAGTAGTAAAACACATCATTATTGATGATACTGAAAATGAGTAATGTCAGATAGTATGGTAACATTATAAGTTACCAAGTAATAGAAGAAAGCACAGTCAGTACGGTAACGTCATAAGTTACCAGTTAGTAGAAGAAAGTGCTGTAAGACATAGTAAGAGTGTACGTAATAGTATAAGTACAAGAGAAGTGAGTTCCGTCGGGTAATACGGTAGTTTCACAGTATGATGGACGAGTAAGAAAAAGTAATCGTATGACGGTCCGGTGTAGTAAGATGAATCTGTGAAACGAGTGTGGCTAGTTAGGCCATACTGTGATTCGATTACTCACTAAGCTTTATAGCTTACCCTTTTATTTTATGTGGTTTTGCAGGTTTAGGTAACGCTCGGCTTGGATCATGGGACGATCCCTGGTGATATTATCTTGTAAAACCTCAGGCTTTGGAGAGCCGGGTCGTTACAAATGGTATCAGAGCCGAGATTTGAGTGAACTAGGTGTCAGTAGAAAAGATTCCTAGACTCAAATCAGTAGGTATATGTAAATTACCTAAAGATAGGTAAATATCACAGACATATTGTGATAAGGAGAGAGATGGGTAAACATCACAAAAATATTGTGATGAAAAGATAGATAAAGATAAAGCAAAATATACATAGTAACTCAATATGAGTGTTAAAGAACTCCTTAGAAATTCAAGGAGAAGAGGATAGTAAGAACAGTGATAAGATAACTTGTTAAAAATATAAACAAGGAAGTAAGTGAGAAATAAGAGCTACAAGAAAATACTAAAACACGAGAATGGTACATAAGGTACCAAAGAAGATAAGCAGTATACTCATAAGAGTAATATAAGAAAGCTGAAAAAAAAAACATGGTAACGAGTAAATAAGAAAGCAAGCAGTTTTGAGACAAGAAACAGTTTGAGTAAACAGTTTTGAGAAAGTAAAAGAAAGCTATAAAGAAAAGAGTTGACTTTTAGTCATAAGATATTTTTGAAAATATGATTTAAAAAGTCAACAAGAATGTAAGATATAAAGATAAAAGTGATAATAAAGTAGCTCTACGTAAGAGCTAAAGATTTTAAAGAAGTTTGTAAAAAGCTAAAATAGTAGCTCAACATACGAGCTAAAATGTTTTACGAGTCTGAACTATGTTTCAGAAAAGAGTTTTAAAAGATATGAGATTTGAAAAGAGTTTTGAAAGCTATGAGATTCGCTCTATATAAGAGCGAAAGATGTTTTAGTTTAGCTAAGACCAATTTGAAACGAATGACAGTCGAGAAGAGAAAAGAAAGAAGGTCCGGACAGGCTTTCGCCATTTAAGGAAGCCTAGAAGACACTACTGGGATGGTACCTCCCTTCGCGAAGTAGTTGTCTAGCTTAGTATACCCTTGTGCTTGAATCCGTTCCAAGTCACAAAGGGGAGACAGAATGAGCATAACCTAGCGGGCGGATCTGTTCTGTCCCGCGAGGGGAGCTAGTAGAACGAGTTTCATGAGTATCAGTTGGTCTTACGCTAAGAGAAAGGAAAGAGTTAAAGAAAGAATTATTTTCAAAATGAGGGTTATTTTATAACCAAAGAAGATTAAGGGTCCTTTAAATGACCGAAAGTTATGATATAAATTTTTAACAAAAGAGTCGTTTTATAACCAAGAAGGGAAAAAAAGATTTTTCTAAAAAGAGTAATTTTTATGACTAGAGTATGTAAAAATTATTTTAAAGTATAATAGAGTCACCTTATGACTAGAAAGAGTAAAAAGACAATTTTTTAACGAAAGACCCAACTGTAACAAAATATAATGATATTTTTCAGTTGGAAAGTATGAAAGTAGTTATGTCACAATAGTAATTATATGAGAAAGCTAATATGTACGGGATTAGTAAATTTTGGTATAGAAAGAGAAAGAGTACAAGTATGTTATATCATGCGGTATATGAGTTAAAAGAACCAGCGAGCCAGGAAACCTAGTGTAACATTATAATCAGTGCGTATAAGTGATTATGATAATAAGGGCCCGTATTATCATAATCACATGACATGTATTGATGCTGATGGAATCACGAATGAATCATGGTAATCTGGTAGAAAATATAACAAACATAAAATTTTAAAGTGAGTAAGAAGTACGGGAACCCTTGTACCCGAAAGTATAAAGTCAAGCAAGTATGAGTAACGATAAGAGAAAACAAGTAATGGTAAATGTAGTAAGGTAATAATACCTAAGTGTGTAGAAGAATGTGTACACAGGTACATAAGAGTTAGTTTGAGAGATTACTGAGATTTCGGGGACGAAATCCTGTAAGGGGGAAGGATTGTGACACCCGTGTCCCGGGTGGGACTATAGATCAAAAGTAAGAGCGTTTTGACCTTTAGTATGACCAAATAACGATGTTAAGGTCATTATGAGATAAGAAAAATATAACGAGCAAAGCCTAGGAGTCAAAACGTAGCAAAAAGCGGGAAAAAGTGACACTTTTAGTGTCGGCGCCTCGCGACGCGACGGACATGTTGGTCGCGACGCGACAGCTGTCGCCAGATCCGTAAATTTTGCCGTAAATTGCGCAATCAGGCAATCAGTCGAGGTGAGTCATCGCGACGCGACGGGAAGGCTTGTCGCGACGCGAAGGAGGTTCAGAGGCTATAAATACGAGGCACAAGCCTCATTTTTGAGGCAGAACACACACGAAACACATATACGATATAAGATAGTGTTCTGGTAAGGAGTATACGTTGAGAGATGATAGCAAGAAGTAAGCAGCCAGCGGTAGCTAGTATCGAGGTGCTCGGGAGCTATCAGAAGTCCGGAACGAGAAACGTGCCCGGACTCCAGGAAAGCACCAAACTCAGGTGAGTAATCGCTACCGTATCTCCCTAGTAGTTTTTACGTGTTGAGCTATAAAGAAATTATTGAAAGAAATGCAGAGTAGTATAGTTATGATATATGTGTTAGTAGTTGTGAGGAAAGTAGGTATGCTACAGACCCGTTGACGAGTCTGGCCCATGAGAAATAGTGTATCACAGGATGATACTAAGCAGTGTAATTAACCAGTAGTGTAGTTTCCATGCGAAAGAATGACATATGACATGTATAAAGGTAATGTGTAGATACTGTGTGCCAGCTCCATATATTGCACCAGTATTGGTCTAGTAAGTTAGAAAGGATATAGATATCCCATAAAGCAAGTATAGGAAGTCGTGTAGTCAGTTACCAAATGATGAATTTGGTAAAGAGCGATAGAGCCGAGAGAGACCCGGTGCGAAACCGGTGAATATTTTAAGATGGTAAGAACAAATGAGTTGTCACGGTATGTGATACCGTAAGTTAATAAGTAACAACAAGTAGTAAGGAATGAGTTACCATATGATAATAGTAGATAACATAGTAGTAAAACACATCATTATTGATGATACTGAAAATGAGTAATGTCAGATAGTATGGTAACATTATAAGTTACCAAGTAATAGAAGAAAGCACAGTCAGTACGGTAACGTCATAAGTTACCAGTTAGTAGAAGAAAGTGCTGTAAGACATAGTAAGAGTGTACGTAATAGTATAAGTACAAGAGAAGTGAGTTCCGTCGGGTAATACGGTAGTTTCACATTATGATGGACGAGTAAGAAAAAGTAATCGTATGACGGTCCGGTGTAGTAAGATGAATCTGTGAAACGAGTGTGGCTAGTTAGGCCATACTGTGATTCGATTACTCACTAAGCTTTATAGCTTACCCTTTTATTTTATGTGGTTTTGCAGGTTTAGGTAACGCTCGGCTTGGATCATGGGACGATCCCTGGTGATATTATATTGTAAAACCTCAGGCTTTGGAGAGCCGGGTCGTTACAAATGGTATCAGAGCCGAGATTTGAGTGAACTAGGTGTCAGTAGAAAAGATTCCTAGACTCAAATCAGTAGGTATATGTAAATTACCTAAAGATAGGTAAATATCACAGACATATTGTGATAAGGAGAGAGATGGGTAAACATCACAAAAATATTGTGATGAAAAGATAGATAAAGATAAAGCAAAATATACATAGTAACTCAATATGAGTGTTAAAGAACTCCTTAGAAATTCAAGGAGAAGAGGATAGTAAGAACAGTGATAAGATAACTTGTTAAAAATATAAACAAGGAAGTAAGTGAGAAATAAGAGCTACAAGAAAATACTAAAACACGAGAATGGTACATAAGGTACCAAAGAAGATAAGCAGTATACTCATAAGAGTAATATAAGAAAGCTGAAAAAAAAACATGGTAACGAGTAAATAAGAAAGCAAGCAGTTTTGAGACAAGAAACAGTTTGAGTAAACAGTTTTGAGAAAGTAAAAGAAAGCTATAAAGAAAAGAGTTGACTTTTAGTCATAAGATATTTTTGAAAATATGATTTAAAAAGTCAACAAGAATGTAAGATATAAAGATAAAAGTGATAATAAAGTAGCTCTACGTAAGAGCTAAAGATTTTAAAGAAGTTTGTAAAAAGCTAAAATAGTAGCTCAACATACGAGCTAAAATGTTTTACGAGTCTGAACTATGTTTCAGAAAAGAGTTTTAAAAGATATGAGATTTGAAAAGAGTTTTGAAAGCTATGAGATTCGCTCTATATAAGAGCGAAAGATGTTTTAGTTTAGCTAAGACCAATTTGAAACGAATGACAGTCGAGAAGAGAAAAGAAAGAAGGTCCGGACAGGCTTTCGCCATTTAAGGAAGCCTAGAAGACACTACTGGGATGGTACCTCCCTTCGCGAAGTAGTTGTCTAGCTTAGTATACCCTTGTGCTTGAATCTGTTCCAAGTCACAAAGGGGAGACAGAATGAGCATAACCTAGCGGGCGGATCTGTTCTGTCCCGCGAGGGGAGCTAGTAGAACGAGTTTCATGAGTATCAGTTGGTCTTACGCTAAGAGAAAGGAAAGATTTAAAGAAAGAATTATTTTCAAAATGAGGGTTATTTTATAACCAAAGAAGATTAAGGGTCCTTTAAATGACCAAAAGTTATGATAGAAATTTTTAACAAAAGAGTCGTTTTATAACCAAGAAGGGAAAAAAAGATTTTTCTAAAAAGAGTCATTTTTATGACTAGAGTATGTAAAAATTATTTTAAAGTATAATAGAGTCACCTTATGACTAGAAAGAGTAAAAAGACAATTTTTTAACGAAAGACCCAACTGTAACAAAATATAATGATATTTTTCAGTTGGAAAGTATGAAAGTAGTTATGTCACAATAGTAATTATATGAGAAAGCTAATATGTACGGGATTAGTAAATTTTGGTATAGAAAGAGAAAGAGTACAAGTATGTTATATCATGCGGTATATGAGTTAAAAGAACCAGCGAGCCAGGCAACCTAGTGTAACATTATAATCAGTGCGTATAAGTGATTATGATAATAAGGGCCCGTATTATCATAATCACATGATATGTATTGATGCTGATGGAATCACGAAGGAATCATAGTAATCTGGTAGAAAATATAACAAACATAAAATTTTAAAGTGAGTAAGAAGTACGGGAACCCTTGTACCCGAAAGTATAAAGTCAAGCAAGTATGAGTAACGATAAGAGAAAACAAGTAATGGTAAATGTAGTAAGGTAATAATACCTAAGTGTGTAGAAGAATGTGTACACAGGTACATAAGAGTTAGTTTGAGAGATTACTGAGATTTCGGGGACGAAATCCTGTAAGGGGGAAGGATTGTGACACCCGTGTCCCGGGTGGGACTATAGATCAAAAGTAAGAGCGTTTTGACCTTTAGTATGACCAAATAACGATGTTAAGGTCATTATGAGATAAGAAAAATATAACGAGCAAATCCTAGGAGTCAAAACGTAGCAAAAAGCGGGAAAAAGTGACACTTTTAGTGTCGGCGCCTCGCGACGCGACGGACATGTTGGTCGCGACGCGACAGCTGTCGCCAGATCCGTAAATTTCGCCGTAAATTGCGCAATCAGGCAATCAGTCGAGGTGAGTCATCGCGACGCGACGGGAAGGCTTGTCGCGACGCGAAGGAGGTTCAGAGGCTATAAATACGAGGCACAAGCCTCATTTTTGAGGCAGAACACACACGAAACACATATACGATATAAGAGAGTTTTCTGGTAAGGAGTATACGTTGAGATATGATAGCAAGAAGTAAGCAGCCAGCGGTAGCTAGTATCGAGGTGCTCGGGAGCTATCAGAAGTCCGGAACGAGAAACGTGCCAGGACTCTAGGAAAGCACCAAACTCAGGTGAGTAATCGCTACCGTATCTCCCTAGTAGTTTTTACGTGTTGAGCTATAAAGAAATTATTGAAAGAAATGCAGAGTAGTATAGTTATGATATATGTGTTAGTAGTTGTGAGGAAAGTAGGTATGCTACAGACCCGTTGACGAGTCTGGCCCATGAGAAATAGTGTATCACAGGATGATACTAAGCAGTGTAATTAACCAGTAGTGTAGTTTCCATGCGAAAGAATGACATATGACATATATAAAGGTAATGTGTAGATACTGTGTGCCAGCTCCATATATTGCACCAGTATTGGTCTAGTAAGTTAGAAAGGATATAGATATCCCATAAAGCAAGTATAGGAAGTCGTGTAGTCAGTTACCAAATGATGAATTTGGTAAAGAGCGATAGAGCCGAGAGAGACCCGGTGCGAAACCGGTGAATATTTTAAGATGGTAAGAACAAATGAGTTGTCACGGTATGTGATACCGTAAGTTAATAAGTAACAACAAGTAGTAAGGAATGAGTTACCATATGATAATAGTAGATAACATAGTAGTAAAACACATCATTATTGATGATACTGAAAATGAGTAATGTCAGATAGTATGGTAACATTATAAGTTACCAAGTAATAGAAGAAAGCACAGTCAGTACGGTAACGTCATAAGTTACCAGTTAGTAGAAGAAAGTGTTGTAAGACATAGTAAGAGTGTACGTAATAGTATAAGTACAAGAGAAGTGAGTTCCGTCGGGTAATACGGTAGTTTCACAGTATGATGGACGAGTAAGAAAAAGTAATCGTATGACGGTCCGGTGTAGTAAGATGAATCTGTGAAACGAGTGTGGCTAGTTAGGCCATACTGTGATTCGATTACTCACTAAGCTTTATAGCTTACCCTTTTATTTTATGTGGTTTTGTAGGTTTAGGTAACGCTCGGCTTGGATCATGGGACGATCACTGGTGATATTATCTTGTAAAACCTCAGGCTTTGGAGAGCCGGGTCGTTACACAGGGATTAAAAACGGGAATTTTGGGGGAAACCGCACATTAAACGAACATTGGAAGCTGAAGAAATAGGCCAACGTCCTAGACGCTAACGTAGAACATTGGGTCATTTTGGTCAATAAATAGAGGGCAAGGTAGAGCTGGAACGCGAACGAAGCCGGTCAGCATCCGAGGTAGCGTCTGAGACGTTGGCCTAGGACGCCCAACGTTTTAGGAACATCTCGTTTTGGAACGTTGCTCATCGTAAAAGTTTGAGATATACACTCAGCGTCCCTGGTGGCGTCTGAGACGCTATCTTATGACGCCGCTGCCAGTAATACGCTAAACTGCCATATTTGAGTTGTTGTATTTAATGATACTTCCACCCATCGACCCAAGAACGTTCCGATACGAACTTTAGAGGTTTTTGGCACTTTTCCAAGGTCCACAACATCCCCAAGACATTTCCAAACAACCCCAATCTCAAATCCAACCTATTTTGCATCATGATCAATCTAGAGTTCCTAAAGTTTTGAAGGTTCAGACATGTTCGTCATCATCAACACAATGTTTGCATTATTCCTAGTCATGAGTAGCTAAATCATCCCGTGATCGCAACCGGGAGTAGGTTTTGATTTATTTTTCAGTATTGTATTAGATTTAAACATTTTAGATTAATGAACACGGTATTCGGATTGTTTGTTTTTCAATCATATGACTAGAATTCCATTACTTGTTCCTAAACTGTTGATTGATTGAGTGTAAACAACTTTATTGTGATATTCCCCACCGTGCCAAATCATCCACAGTGGTGTGTAGGACGAATGGTGCGGATTTTACATAGTTTGATCCCAAATTTAGTCAGCAGCAGTACGACTATGTCTATGTAATATGAATGAACGCAAAATTAGTAGAATCTAATATAATACAACTTTTAGGAATCATAACTGAAATCGGGAGCAATCACCTATTTCTCTTATCGAATTAAACCATTGCAAACATTGTTTTCTGAATTTGTTTTCTTTTTGCTTTCATTAGAACTAGTTGCTAACATAAGCTTATCGTGGATTCGACTCTTACTTGTCCTGACTAGTTAGTGCTTTCAAAGTTATTTTTTATTGCATCAACAACTACGATCGAACTTATAAAAATTGAAGATCTGAATCTGATTTCGAATTCTGATTGATGACGTGATAAATTTGTCAAATCAGGGACCGTTTTTTGAAATAATCTCTTGAATATTCAATTATATTTTTTTAATTGCTCAGGTTACATTATATGATCAGACATTGTTCCATTTTTATTAAAATTATGTCTAAATCTTTTGGTGTAAAATCTATATTCATTTCCTTTGCAATCATTATATTATTTAAGTGGATATAAATAACTATTATATGGCGTACATAATTATTATCACATGAATAAAATGTTTTTCAGACTGATATAAGTATAAATATCTTATTTTTATAATGTTATTCATCACGATCTTGATGAATATATCACACATCGTTAAAAGTTGTAAAATAATTTATATTATTTATATATTTTTTGAAATTTTCTCTTAAAATCTAAATGTATCTTTGTATGAAGTTATGAACCTATCAATTTAATGCACGCTTTTAAGCTACAATTGTAAAAAGGAGGCTACTTCGATAGTTACATATCATCTGCTCCATCTATGCTATCTTCCAATGACTGTGTACTTTGATTTATTTGTATATTATACCGCCCTACTTTCATGTTTTTCGGATTAGGCCATTTTCATTTCAAAATTCCACTGAATTACAACACGATAATTTCAATTTGTTTTCTTATTAACAAATTGTATTTTGAATCTCTACTCATTCATAACATTATATTTTTATTCATATCATTATTAATACATTATACTTTCAAAAGTAATCATATTATTACCATTGTACATATAATCTTTACAATGTTCTAAAAGGCGAAAGAGCAACAAAAACTAAGTTGCTTAACTATACTACCGATGAACAAATTCCAACTAACTAATACGTTAACTTATGAATCTAGGCCCCGCGATGCGAGCCTAGTAAAGTGACATTTATCAAAAGCTTGATGTTCATGCGTCAATTTATAAGTGGGGGTTAAATCCTAAAAAAATTATTGAAGTTCAAGAGCTTGAAGTTTAAATATTAATTTCTAAACATATACAATATGCACCTTTTCGTTTAAAAAGGTTATTGGACGTAATTTTCAGTTGAGAACAAACCTAAGAAATAATATAAATATAATAAGTTTTTATAATTTTGTATCATGTTATAATAGGTTTAGCGGGTCATATATCAACTTTATATTTTTTATCCAAGTTTTTAAATTTATTACAAATCCAGTCCATTTTTTTACAAATTTACCCCAAAATTAGTTTTCTACGATTTTATTTTTTTAAAACTTTTTTACATTTTTTACAAAATCTTGCACCTTTTAATAACTTTTTTTTACCATATTTTAAGACTTTTTATGCATTTTTTACAATTTTTAAAACCTTTTTTACAACATTCTAACAGTCTTTTCTAAATTAAACTTCCTATAAAAGAAAATATATAATATTTGTATACCTTTATATAACGTTTAGAAATACTTTCGTTAAAAAGAGATAAGTCAAAAAGTTAAAAAATAATAATTTGGAAGTATAATAAAAGTTAAAAAGTGTAAACCTTGTATGAAAGTTTTAAAGTTTGTAAAAATATATACAAAAAATCATTTATTTATAATTATAAAACAAGTTTAAGCCCAAGTGTTGTAAAAAACAAATTTAAATAAGTATACAAAAGTTTATCATTTACAATTGTTTTTACGAACTTTTTAAAATATTTTAACTTGTTTTACAATTTGTTAAATCTATAAAAAAATGGCAAAATAAGTTTAAAAAACATGTAAAATGTTTATTTTTGAGGTAAAACTGTAAAAAAAAGTTTGGATCATATTCATAACAAAATTTAAAATTTAAAATAAAATTTAAAATCTGGGAAAAATTGTAAACATGAAATATAAATTGCTATAGTATAGCACGTCATAAAGCAAAAACATAATTCGTTATATTTTTATAATTTTTGTTGAGTTTGTTGGCAATTCGAAAATGAAAATATTTTTAATAGATATTTTTTGAATGATGGTATTATCCCAAAAATGGATGAAAAAACCGGTGTCTTAAGACTAAAGGAAGTACCCATCACATTGTGATGGGCGCTACGTAATCGGCACGTAGGATTTTACCACATTACACTCCATAACATTACCCACTTTATACCCATCACATTTTCATCACACCACATCATCTTTTTAGTTAAAAAAAAATTCAAAAATAATTTAAAACATAATTTATAAATTAAAAACCATTACATTAAAAATAAAATTACACTAAAATTAAAAAACAACAAAAACAAAAAAAATACTAACTTAGAAAAAAACGACAATTGGAAAATAAAAACGTAAACTAGTTGTTGGTGTCGGTGTCGGTGTCGTTGTTGTTCCTAGGGCGATATTTAGCGCGGACACTTTCCCGCATTGCCAAAAAAATCTCCAAAACCTCGCCCTCGAAGTCGGATGCTTTTTTCGACAACAAATCGATATCCGCGTTTCGTTGTAGCTCCCGTTGCGTTTGGATTAATTCTTTTTCGACCCGACCCATAATCCCGACCTTGTCAGTTTGTAATTGGACATATCGGTCGAATTTTTCGCCAAACATTTCCATAACGCTCGACTCCGAACCGTATGCCGAATCCGCTTTCTTGCCGGTTTTTTTTGCCCGGTCTCGCCCAATCGGTCGACGAATCGGTTGGGGCTCAAGCGTTTGCGAGTCCCCGACGACCGGGTCAATAGAAACGGAAATATACGCCTTGACCAAATTATATTCTTCCTCTTTCGTCCAAACCGTTCGTTTTTCGCCCCCCGTTTGTTTTGCCTTCCTCTTTGCGGCCCGATGGGTTTGGTTGTCTTCTTCTTCTTGTGTCTCTTGAACGATTTCGGGAGATACCGGTTGAGGTTGTGGTGGTGGTTGTGACATTGGTGGTTGCTATGATTGCGCTTGGAATCCTTGCGGTTGAAACGAAAACGGGGGTTGAAATTGTTGATATGGGTTGAATGGCAGATATGGTTGTTGAAAAAGGGGTGGTTGTGCGATCGGAGACCCGCCTTGAAGTAAATTCATAAAACCACCGTGGGGCGATTCAAGATTCGGGTATTGACGCGGGGTCGAGTTTAATCCGAATGGATCATACTCGCGGTTTTGGTTTGAAGGTGGGGTGTTTGGATTTTGTTCCATTGCAAAAGGTGTTTTAATTTTTGTGTGTTTGAGTTTAAAAGGATGAAGAAGATGTGTGTATTTGAGGTTAAAAATATGTGTTTATATATGTGTAATTGTAGGTAATTTAAAAAAAGGTAAAATTTTTTTTGTTTAAATTGTAGCGGTTCAACGACTATTTGCTTCTCATTGGACGTGATGTAGCGTGAACCGGAACACGGGTGACCACGACCACGGCCCATCACGGTCACACGGGGCGATGTGCATACCGTGATGGAGCCTTATGTAACACCCAGTTTCTTATCTCTGAATTACACCAATAATTACTCAAAATAACCACAATGGTTCATGGTGTAATCAAGATTAAGCAACAGCAGTACAAGTAGTTATCAAAAGAACAAGTACATAACAAACGTGTCCCAAAAACTGGGTTACAAAAGATTGTTTTTACAAAACTATACAAAAAGTATATCATGGTTTACAACTAGTCAAAAAGTCAAGTCCCATGTCCAGTCGGATCATCCCTCAGCAATCTTCTTACCTCTGTCACCTATAACATCACATATAACCATTTACATGAGCTAATTAAGCTCAGTGAGAAAAATTATCAAAGTTTAGAAATTTATCTAATAATTATCACAATTTCCACAATTCAAATTACAAATCTCTATTTCAATGACTATCTTAGTCATTTGGTATACTCAATCAATCTCAGCAATCAGATTAACAAGAATTTCTCAATCTCGTTTAATCCATGTTAATTGGTTATCTCAACCAATTAAGATATGCAATAAGTCAATTTAGTTATAATCAAACTATTTATATTGAATTATAACTACTCACCTGGTGTCTGATCAGTCTGTGGTCCACCCGTGCCTCGTGTATCTCCTTCCCTCCTATGTGTATCTGCTCAAAACGACATCACATATTATACTTCAACATTCTCATAATAGTTTAACCACATCTAACTCATTAGATAAATAATCAATAGTTAATAAGGATCATAAACTATGAACATCATATGCTATTATCTCAAGAATTCCAAGGTTTGTGGTTTTTTACCAAATCAACCGGTAAAACTTCTCAACAATCACAATAGAGACTCCATACAACACGTAATAGCTATTTACTAACAACACATGAGCTAATTCAAAGCATATTTTCGATTTCAAGAATCTAGGGTTTAAAACCTTAAAACCACAATCACTAACCTCAAAACTAACATTTTGACTCTTAAAGACTTGCTACACTACTAATTGAACTCAAACTCCATCTATTTCGCAAGTGGTCATCGAGACCTCAAAGAAATCACTCCAACACAAGTTATTTCACGGTTGAAATAAAGCTAAACTCAAGGAGGATTACCTTTTTAAGCTCCAAGTACAATCCCTAGCTTCAATTCGCAATTAGAAGGGTTAAATCTCGACTTAGATGAGTAGAATTCGAGTTCTAGGGTTTGAGAGAAGTTTTGGGTCGGAATAGCTTTTTCCCAAATGAAAGGAAATGTTGTAATTTAAGGTACACTGCACCCGTAACCCGCCCCGGGCTGTCAAACCCGCCCCGGGTTTTGCTCAGACCCGACCTGGGCTATGAAACCCGCCCCGGGTTTTGTTACGCAACTCCTCGTTTTGGTTTTTGGTGCAGCACGACCCGGCCTGCCTGACCCGACCTGGGTTCCCTTCGAACACGACCCGGGCTCAAAAACTCGACCCGGGTTGGCTTGTTTTCTACTTTCTTTTCAATTCAATTCAACCCTTGTCACACAACTCGACCCGGTTTGACCTTTTAAGCATTCTATTTTTCTTAGCTTAGTTTTTTAAACATTTTAACTCATATTTTAACTCATTTAATCTCATATATATATATATATTAAACATAACTTTACTATAAATTAAAGTTAAGGTATTACAAGTTCTTACCCCCTTCAGAAGATTCCGTCCTCGGAATCTCTTGAAATAGAAAGGGATACTTTGATCGCATCTCTTCTTCGCCTTCCCAAGTAACATCTGTGCCTCTATGATGTCGCCATTGTATTTTAACTACTGCGATCTCTTTATTTCGCAACTTCTTTATCTTTTTGTCTAAAATTTTCTCCGGTTGTTCTTGATATTGAAGTTTACGATCTAACTGAACTTCTTTAAAAGAAACTCGTGTCGACTCATCATGCAAGGTTTTACGAAGATGTGAAATATGAAATACATTATGAATTCCCCGCAGTTCGTCAGGAAGCTCGAGTTTATAAGCCACTGCTCCTACTCGTTGAATTACACGAAAAGGTCCGATAAACCGTGGACTTAGCTTGCCACGTTTACCAAAGCGAATAATTCCCTTCCAGGGAGACACTTTTAACATTACCATATCTCCAATTTGAAACTCCAATGGTTTTCTTCGTTTATCTGCATATTGTTTTTGACGCTGCTGAGCAACTCTCATATGCTCGCGAATGCTTTTTATCTTTGCCTCAGTTTCTGTTATAATCTCGGGACCCGCTAGTGGCTTTTCTCCCGCTTCTGACCAACATGATGGTGTTCTACACATTGACCCATATAACGCTTCAAAGGGTGCCATTTGAATACTAGAATGATATGAGTTGTTATATGTAAATTCGGCCAAAGGTAAATGATCGTCCCAACTACCTCCAAAATCAATCACCGAAGCTCTAAGCATATCTTCTAGCGTCTGAATAGTTCTCTCGGTCTGACCATCAGTCTGTGGATGATAAGCCGTACTCATTAAGATTTTAGTTCCCAAATGTTTTTGAAAACTTTGCCAAAAATGAGAAGTAAAACGACTATCACGATCGGAGACTATAGAGATTGGTACTCCATGTCGTCTCATCACCTCCTTAAGATAGATCTCTGCTAATTTGGACGCTTGATAATCTTCTCGTATGGGAATGAACTGCGCTGATTTGGTCAATCTATCAACAATTACCCATATAGAATCGAACCCTCGTGGTGTTCGGGGTAACTTGGTAATAAAGTCCATAGAAATCTCATCCCACTTTTTCTTCGGTACAGGTAGTGGTTGAACTAACCCGTATGGTTTCTGATGATTTGCCTTGACTTGTAAACAAGTCAGACACTTCTCCACATATCTCCCAACGTCACGTTTCATTCCCGGCCACCAGTAGAACGGCTTTAAACTTCTATACATCTTCGTACTACCTGGATGGATTGAATATCGTGTACAATGTGCATCTTCAAGTAACAGTTGTCTCGTTTCTCCGTGTCTCGGGACCCATACTCGTCCTTGAAAAGTCATCACTCCTTGTGCATTTTCAATTAGCTTATCTACATAGCCAACCATTCTCTCACTTTTCATGTCATTGGCTTCTCTCTGGGCACGTCGAATCATTTCTGGTAATTTACTAACCACTCCCATCCGAGCTGAAACGACTCGAATAGGTGGTTCTTTTCGGCTTAACGCATCTGCCACTACATTTGCTTTACCAGGATGGTAAAGTATTTCACACTCATAATCTTTCAAAAGATTCATCCATCTTTGTTGTCTCATATTCAGCTCTTTTTGATCAAACATATATTTTAAACTCTTATGATCTGAATATATCTGGAACTTTACACCATAAAGGTAATGTCGCCAGATTTTTAGTGCAAAAACAATGGCGGCTAACTCCAAATCGTGTACTGTATAAGTTTGCTCATGAGGCTTTAGCTGTCGAGACGAATACGCAATTACTCGCCCCCTTTGCATTAATACACATCCAAGACCGATCTGTGAAGCATCGGTAAAAAGAACAAAGTCTTCCACACCTTGAGGTAAAGCTAACACCGGAGCTTCGCATAACGCCTGTCTCAGTTTTTCAAAAGCTTCTTGTTGTGCTTCAACCCAGATAAACTTCTCTGTCTTTCTGGTCAGCTTTGTTAAGGGCAAGGCAATACTCGAAAATTTCTCAATAAATCGTCGGTAATAGCCAGCTAGTCCCAAAAAGCTCCGAACCTCAGTCGGATTTTTGGGTGGTGCCCAACTCATCACTGCTTCTATCTTGGCAGGGTCCACTTTAACTCCTTCTCTATTTATCACATGACCAAGAAACTGGATCTCTTGCATCCAAAACTCGCACTTCGAAAATTTTGCATACAATTTTTCTTTACGAAGAAGATTTAAAATCAACTGTAAATGTTGTTTATGCTCCTCTCGGCTCTTGGAATAAATTAAGATATCGTCAATAAACACTATCACGAACTTGTCTAAAAATGGATGACAAGCTCGATTCATCAGATCCATAAAAGCCGCCGGGGCATTCGTCAAACCGAACGGCATTACTAAAAACTCGTAATGATCGTACCGGGTGCGAAATGCTGTCTTCGGGACGTCAGATTCTCTTACTCTTAGCTGATGATATCCCGACCTCAAATCAATCTTCGAAAAATACTCTGCTCCCTCCAATTGATCGAACAAATCGTCTATTCTCGGTAAGGGATAACGATTCTTCACAGTAATTTTGTTTAACTCACGATAGTCTATGCACATACGCATAGAACCATCCTTCTTTCGAACAAACAGTATCGGCGCACCCCACGGAGATGAGCTCGGACGAATAAAACCGCGATCCAAAAGTTCTTGTAGTTGTTTCTTTAATTCCTCCATCTCGGACGACGCCAATCGATAGGGTGCTCGAGCTATTGGTTTCGCTCCAGGAACTAAATCGATAACAAACTCCAATTGACGATTTGGCGGTAAGCCCGGAAGATCGTCAGGAAAAACATCAACAAAATCTCTTACTATCTCAACATCCTTCACAGTGGGATGTTCGGTTTCAATTGGGGCAACATGTGTCATAAACAAAAGAGCACCTCTTTCGGTATACCTTCGCGCTCTCGCGAAAGATACAACCGGAATATGTTGAAAACGACGTTCACCTCGTATTAACGTCTGCGACCCGCTCGGAGTTCTCACGGAAATAATCTTTCCGTGACAATCCATATTTACCCTATTATTATCTAACCAGTCCATTCCAACTATTACATCAAACGCACGAGTATTCATCGGCTTCAAATCAATAAGGAAAGAAATCCCATTGATTTCAAGCCGACAATTTGTATACTGAGTGTTCACTATAACATCTACCCCGTCAGCAATATCAACTATCAGACTCTCACTCATTTTAGACACCGGTACATTAATTCGAGACGCGAAAGGTACAGATATAAAAGAAATCGATGCACCAGAGTCAAACACCATACAAGCTCGAAGAGAGTTCAGGTTAAAAATACCTGTAATCACATCTGGTCGCTCTCTAGCCTCCTCCACTGTCATCTGGAAAGCTCGAGTTCTAACATTCCCACCGCCTCTATCTCGTCTATCGCCCCGATTATCTCCTCGTCCCGTCCTCGGAGTCTCACGACGTGAATCAGTTCTCGGCTTTGGGCAATCCGGGCGAATATGACCACTTTCCCCACAATTGAAACACACACGATTTTTCTCCAAACAATCTCGAGCCATATGCCCTGTCTTCCCGCATTGATAACACATAAGAGACGGGGTGCTCGTATCACAATTTCCAGCATGTTTTCGACGACATTTTTCACACCACTTGTTCTCAGTCTTTCTTGGATCACCTCAATATTGATAACTCAGAACTGGCTGCTTTTGGAAACTACCCTCAGGTTTTCCTTCCCATTTCCTCTTCTGGCCTCCGCTTCCTTGGTCCCCCTTCCTTTCACTATCTTGCCTCCGCAGTTCTTTTTCTCGAGATTTAGCTGCCTCAACGATCTGCTGATATGTTATAAAACTGGAACTCTGTAAAAATTCTCGTATCTGGGTCCTCAGTCCCCACAGATACCTATCAATCTTCCTTTCTTCAGTATCCACCTGATGAGCAGCAAATCTGGCTTTTTCGTTGAACTCTGTCGTATACTCCTGTACTGGCCGCGTTCCTTGCTGCAATCTCAGAAAATCTTCTTCTAAACTTTTCATCGCAGTATTTGAACAATACTCCTTCATAAACTTCATTTTAAACTCCTCCCACGTCGGTTCTGGTTCCAATCCTTTCTCTATATCAAGGTTTATGTTCTCCCACCAGAATTGAGCATCTTTATGTAAACAATTTGTGGCATACTCAACTTTATCTTTCTCCGCACACTTGCTTGTACGAAAAACTTTCTCGATATGTGTCGGCCAATTTCGTGCAACAACAGGATCATCAGTACCGAAGAAATCATTTAGTTTACATTTGCAAAACGTCTCATAACTGCAACCTTTTGGTTCGCCCGACCCTCCAACTTCAGCATGTAAAGTAACCGGCTCTCTCTGTCCCCTCCCAACCACAGGTATGATAGGAGGTCGGTCTCGATCATCTCTATTCGTCACCTCCGTCTGAGGTCTCACTAAGGTGGGCAATAAGCTTTTAACTGCCTTTGCTACCTCCGCAGCAATTAACTCTTGTAAAGATGATGTTAACTCAGGCGGTCTCTCGCCTTCAGACTGGCGCCCCAGTCTTTGATCTTGTGATCCCGAATGCTCATCTCGGTGATCACCTCCCTCTTTCTCCTTTCCAGAACTCATAATGAGGCTGAAAAGAAATTTAACTCGTTATGATCTCGTTTATCTCATTGCTCTTTTCGTATCACATATCTCATCAAAATTCTCGAAATAACACACATACTCATAATGTGTGTTTTTAAGGGTGATTGCATAGGGACAAAATGAGACTTCTCTTTAATAGTTTGAGTTTAGAGTTTACTATTTAAAGTCTAATTCACTCAAACCCTTGCTCTGATACCAACTTGTAACACCCAGTTTCTTATCTCTGAATTACACCAATAATTACTCAAAATAACCACAATGGTTCATGGTGTAATCAAGATTAAGCAACAGCAGTACAAGTAGTTATCAAAAGAACAAGTACATAACAAACGTGTCCCAAAAACTGGGTTACAAAAGATTGTTTTTACAAAACTATACAAAAAGTATATCATGGTTTACAACTAGTCAAAAAGTCAAGTCCCATGTCCAGTCGGATCATCCCTCAGCAATCTTCTTACCTCTGTCACCTATAACATCACATATAACCATTTACATGAGCTAATTAAGCCCAGTGAGAAAAATTATCAAAGTTTAGAAATTTATCTAATAATTATCACAATTTCCACAATTCAAATTACAAATCTCTATTTCAATGACTATCTCAGTCATTTGGTATACTCAATCAATCTCAGCAATCAGATTAACAAGAATTTCTCAATCTCGTTTAATCCATGTTAATTGGTTATCTCAACCAATTAAGATATGCAATAAGTCAATTTAGTTATAATCAAACTATTTATATTGAATTATAACTACTCACCTGGTGTCTGATCAGTCCGTGGTCCACCCGTGCCTCGTGTATCTCCTTCCCTCCTATGTGTATCTGCTCAAAACGACATCACATATTATACTTCAACATTCTCATAATAGTTTAACCACATCTAAATCATTAGATAAATAATCAATAGTTAATAAGGATCATAAACTATGAACATCATATGCTATTATCTCAAGAATTCCAAGGTTTGTGGTTTTTTACCAAATCAACCGGCAAAACTTCTCAACAATCACAATAGAGACTACATACAACACGTAATAGCTATTTACTAACAACACATGAGCTAATTCAAAGCATATTTTCGATTTCAAGAATCTAGGGTTTAAGAATCTAGGGTTTAAAACCTTAAAACCACAATCACTAACCTCAAAACTAACATTTTGACTCTTAAAGACTTGCTACACTACTAATTGAACTCAAACTCCATCTATTTCGCAAGTGGTCATCGAGACCTCAAAGAAATCACTCCAACACAAGTTATTTCACGGTTGAAATAAAGCTAAACTCAAGGAGGATTACCTTTTTAAGCTCCAAGTACAATCCCTAGCTTCAATTCGCAATTAGAAGGGTTAAATCTCGACTTAGATGAGTAGAATTCGAGTTCTAGGGTTTGAGAGAAGTTTTGGGTCGGAATAGCTTTTTCTCAAATGAAAGGAAATGTTGTAATTTAAGGTACACTGCACCCGTAACCCGCCCCGGGTTTTGCTCAGACCCGACCCGGGCTATGAAACCCGCCCCGGGTTTTGTTACGCAACTCCTCGTTTTGGTTTTTGGTGCAGCACGACCCGGCCTGCCTGACCCGACCCGGGTTCCCTTCGAACACGACCCGGGCTCAAAAACTCGACCCGGGTTGGCTTGTTTTCTACTTTCTTTTCAATTCAATTCAACCCTTGTCACACAACTCGACCCGGTTTGACCTTTTAAGCATTCTATTTTTCTTAGCTTAGTTTTTTAAATATTTTAACTCATATTTTAACTCATTTAATCTCATATATATATATATATATTAAACATAACTTTACTATAAATTAAAGTTAAGGTATTACACCTTATATGGCCATCTCGGCCCCCCATCACGTAGTACTCCCACAGGTCTAAGGCTTCAAGGATAGGCATTTTAAATGCATTTGGACAAATGAATTTTCTTTTCAACAATGCTCGTTACAGATGATATTCTAATTTTAGGAAACTAGCGATTAAAAGTGCTAAACATCTTGGGCGATTAAGCAATACAATAACACATAGAGAATGCAAGCAAATCTAATTCTCCAAATATAGATGCTTACTAAATAGTAGACATAATTGGCAAAATATTGTATACGTAGGTCAATTAGAGTTGAAATTTGGAGACAATATATAAAAATGTTATGATTGAAAGGTGGTCTATATCCAAATTACTACTAAGACCGTCTCCATTAGGGATTATCAGTCGAGTGATTTACATGTTTTTTTAAAAGAAAATTTTATGAAATGTTTAGAACTGATCTCATACAAATATCCAAGGCATCACCCCTGATTTCATTTCCATGTCATGTGTCATCAAGTGATAGGTTGATATATATATTTTTGATAAATTTTATTATCTGAAAAATCTAATATTATATCAATCTGATTTTTTTGAATACTATAATTCACAACTTTCCCTCTATAAATAGAGTATAATATTGACATGCTTTCATATTTTCTTTGAAATAAAATAAGTGTTTTTAATAATTTTAATAGAATAAAATTAATAATAACTTATATTTATTTAATGAAATATTTGATTTGGTTCGGTTACTAATGAGTATTAAAATTTGAGTTAGGTTGAGTTGTATAGGTGGAAAATAAAGAAATTTGTTTTTTGATAAAAAATATTGATTGAGTTGAATTGTTAATGAAGATAGTCTAAAGAAAGTCAATTTAATTGTATTCTAGGTAGCCATACAAATAAACTCATAAAAAGATGTGTTTTTCTTGGTATTACATGTTAATTAAATAAAGAGAGGTTTTATATCCTCTTACAAAATCTTCTTGCTCATCATCCTAGTCACTAAATCAATACAAGTATAAAACTCAAGAGAAAAGATTAAGAGAGAGAATTAATGGATTCCAAGTGTCATTATTTAGTGAATAGGATGATGATGTAAGAATAAATAAAACTTTCCTTAAATAAATACCAATTTTTTTTTGTTTTCTAATGATGTAAACATTATTAGAGTAGATTATGGTTTTAATATGTGTGTCATATCACCTTTTAGAGAAGGTTCAATGAACAATGTTCTTTTCCTTGTATCATATTTATTATGTTGTTTCTTTAGTGTTTTCTATTTTTGACTTTGATGCCATTTTATATATAACATTTTACAAAAGGGTGTTATCGTAGCTAACATCAAATCAACTACAGTGATTGTTTAATTTACGTTTACTTTTTATATATTTTATGGGAAAACAAAATAAACTTCAAGGCTGGCTTGGTGGTTTGGGGGGTGTTTTGCAAACTCAAGGTACCAAATTCTATCCTCACAAGTGACAACCCTTCCTTAATATCTTGCGTCAGTCTTTTTACCCAATTCAATATAGATCCGACCCCAAATCCGGCCCACATAACACCAATTCGGACCATCCCAAGTTCCTACTTAAAGTATACCCCCTTAACTTTATTTTTTTTTTAAATTTTAACATGGATTTTCACTTTTATTTATAATTTTCAATTTTGTTCTATCTTTTTCATTTTTACAAATTTTCATTCACTTTTTTTAATATTTTTTTTAGGAACTTAGATTTTCACATTTATTTATAATTTTATCATATCTTTTCCATTTTTACAAATTTTCATTGACTTTTTTTTAAATATTTTGTTTTTGAAAACTTAGGCTTTTATTTGTAATTTTTTCGACTATATTTATATCTCATTTTACAATACATTTTTTTACAAATTTGTTTTGATAGCTTTATATTTCTGAATCATTTTTGTTACATGTTTAGACATGTTATTTAAATAAATTTTATTGCTTATAACAAATTTGTTACAATATGTTATAGTTTACATTTAATCGTTTTCAGGACTCTCGCAACAATGTACGGGGGTCTATCCTCCAGTTCAAGACAAACTACAAAGTGAAACGATTTTCTTTAGTAAATTGGGGGTAATTGGTAATGTTCTTAAACTTAACATGTTAACTTTGACGATTTAGGGACCAAAATCTTTATGTAACGTCACAAACCAACATTAAGACGTAATTTTATTAGGGACCAAACTTGGAAAAATGAGCTAACCTCAAGGACCAACATTGTAACTTACTTAACAATATATGATAAATCGAATGAGTTGCAGAAAACACGTAGTCCATGATAATTAGGTGAGACCTATCACCTATCCATCTCTTACTGCCATCGTGCTCCCATGTAATCGATCATCTTCCATTTTTAACAAATACAAATTCAAGAAAACTATTTCAAAAGTTCTCACTATAAAACGTCGACAACCACAATCACCAAAAACATATACACCAAGTTCGATTCAAAGATATACAACAACCAAGACCATGAACACATTCTCTAACGTCGTCTTTCTATTTTGGGTGGCAGTATCGATTGTCTCCGCCTCTGCTGATGTTGGTTATGGAGTTCCTTACAAGATGAAAGAGAAGGAAATTCCTAAACCCATAGCCATTCAAGGCCTTATATATTGTAAATCCGGCTCTAAAATCATCCCACTTAAAGGTATCGAAGTTCGTATTTTTACATGCATCATGCTAACTTAATATTAATAAACTTGATATAGTATATATTTTATGTTTAATACTCAACAAATTTATCACCAATTATGTATATATATATAAATGCATACAGGAGCCACAGCACGAATAAGTTGTTTGGCAAGAAACCAAAAAGGACTCGAATTAGGACCATTCTTCGTCTCAAGTTGCCCAGCTGATGACAAAGGTTACTTTTTAGCCAAATTATCCTCTCCATCGACAAAGTTGTTAAAACATGCTCAGTGGGAGCTTAAAGAGTGCAAGGCCTTTCTGGAGAATTCGCCATTGAAGGACTGCAAGGTTCCTTTAGATATTAACGGAGGGGTTAAGGGTACTCGTATTATTTCTTCTTCGTCTCATCGTCTTCTTAAAAACGCAAATCTGTATTCACTCAAACCCTTCTTCTACACGAGTGATAAACCTCAGACGGTCTCCGATAACAAGAAATATTAACAAGAGGATCATAGCTTTACTCTTGCAATATTTGATACAATTGTTTTCCCTTCTTTTGAAGTGTATTTGTTATTTCTTTTCGTTTTGTTGCGATCAAATAGAATTGCATGCGGTTTATTTATCAGTTCAAATGTAAATTTTTATTATTCACATTATACCATGAATGAACAATCATAAGATGATGTTCTAATTTCGAATATATTGAATTCAAACCATACAAGATACTCATATATAAAAGTGTGGGTAGCGTAATGATATGGGAGTGGACGAGTGTATTGGAGAGCAATATTTGTTTTCCTGAGTTTTTTTAAAAAGTATGTTGAATTCTTTAGCTTTGCAAAAACAAGGTCGATTTCAAACATATTTGCAAAAGTAGGGTGAAACTGTTACTTTTGAAAATTTTATTTTTACAATTACTATATATTATATATAAATTTGCTGTTAGGATCGAGACACTTAGCATATGAACACGAAACTTACACACTCAGCTCACAAATTAAGAACACAAGGATTTTACGTGGTTCGGATTCGGTGTCAATCCTACATCCACGGGCACAACTAGATTTTATTTGAATGAGGAGATTACAAGAGATACACACTCAATCTTTGCATGTATTGTGTGTTGTGGTGCATATTGTTCTTCAACTAATGACCTATTTATACATGTAAGAAGTTAATGTGAAATGAAGAACTTGGAATGAGGCTACCAAACTTATTAGGCTACCAACCATTCACCAACCTTTGAATAAATCTTCAAAATATTCACATTCACCTAACAATCTCCCACTTGAAGATTTTGAACATCTCTCATTAATCTCCTAACATAACAAGTCTTCCAAGCTTCCAGTTTCCAAGAACAAGCTAAGACTCAGTCAAATTCCCTTAGTTGTAGCCGCCCCTCATCTTCAAGTACTAGAAGGGCCAGTTGAAGCTCCCACTAGCTCCAACTCATCCGTGGCTAATCCCACCACCGATTCATCCTCTGTCTCAACCGGTTTGGACACTCCACCAGCTCCAGAGATACACCGAGGACCACTAACACTCTCCAAACTTTGCAAACTTCCAACAGGAGAGAATTTTTCAGTCTTAGTCTTCAAAACCCAACGGCTCTTTGTAACTGTACCCGGAACACACCCCGTGCTCCCACTGTCACAAAATCCCCTGAATGGTTTAGACTTTCCGACTCGTTCAGCTAACATCCTCTTGGCTCCAGAATTCATGTTTGCAAAATGAACTCTCTTAGCACTAGATTTAGCGAACCAGATTTTGTCATGCTTAACGGGGACAGTCATACTTCCCTCAGTAGGTACCTCAACCATATACAATGACTCACGCTTCATACCTTGAGCAATCACCGAATTACCATTGACCACCCTCCATTTACCACCACCAAACCTTACTTCCAGTCCTTGTTTATCCAGCTGACCAACATAAATCAATTTCTTCTTCAGCTCCGGAATCACCCTGACATTCTTCAGGTTCCATGTAGTTCCCAATGAAGTAACAGATCAATATCTCCTATGCCCGTTACTTGAAGCATCTCGTCATTTGCTAATCGTACCTTCCCAAAATCTCCTTCTTTTAGATTCACCATCGTTTCTCCGTTGTCCATGGCGTGAAACGAAGCTCCTGAATCCATGACCCAAGAGTCTACAGAACTTTCCATACTTAGTATCAGTGCATCATCCTGATAAACATTCTCAGCACCAACACTGTTTAATTCTTTCTTTGGACATTGACTCTTAACATGTCCCACCTCTTGGCAGTTCCAGCACTTCACATTCTTCCAAGTTCTAGATGAACTTCTTCCCCGACTTCCACTACTCCCACTATTCCTGCTATTCCCTCTACCTCTTCCGATGTTTAATAACTCAGAAGAAGAAGATCCACCTTGATTCTTGCGTCTGACATCCTCGCCAAGAACCAAATCTCTAACCCCTTCAAAAGTCATACCACTGGTCCCCACTGAACTTGTAACAGCGGTTACTGTTCCAGACCATCTATCAGGTAGTGAAGCTAGTAGCAGTGAAGCTTGAGTCTCGTTATCAAATTTAATTTCCACAGATGATAATTTGGACAGAATTGAATTTAGATTGTTAATGTGAACCGTAACAGAACTTTCCTCATTCATCATTGTAGTGAATAACTCCCTCATCAAGAACACTTTGTTAGCCGCCGACGGTTTCTCATACATGTTCGTCAAAGCATCCATCATACCACGCGCCGTGGTTTCCTTCATGATGTTGAAAGCAACGCTCCTTTCCAACGACAACGTAATAACCGCCTTAGCTTTCTTGTCCTTTGAGTTCCACGCATCTTCACCAGCTTTTTCCATTTTCTCCGGTTTGTCTCCAAGTACCACGTCCAAATCTTTCTGACATAGCAATGCTTCTAATTGCATTTTCCACCAGCTAAAGTCAGAACCGTTGAACTTCTCGATTACAATCTTGTCTTCAGCCATTACGACAAACAAGAAACAACTCGAGACAATTTTGCAATTTTTCTGAGACTTCAGGGACCTGTCTTGCAATTTCCTGGAAGTTCAGGGACTTGTTTTGCAATTTTCTGGAACTTCAAGGACCTGTTTTGCAATTTTCTGAAAATCTGCTACAGTACTGCTACAGTGTCGCCTTCTCCGGCGGACTCCGGCGCTACAGTGTCGTCTTCTCCGGCGATCTGGTTTCTCCGGTCACTATTCCGGCGAACGTTTGGCGGCGATTTGGAGGTCTTCCGTTGGTCGAAAAAAATCCAAAAAATATATTTTCGGAATCTGCGTAACGAGACCTTTCCAACGGCGTATACCAAAATCGTTTTTGAGACAAAAAATATTCGACCAAAAAACAGAAAATCACCCTCTGGAGCTAAACCAAGGCTCTGATACCACTTGTTAGGATCGAGACACTTAGCATACGAACACGAAACTCACACACTCAGCTCACAAATTAAGAACACAAGGATTTTACGTGGTTAGGATTCGGTGTCAATCCTACATCCACAGGCACAACTAGATTTTATTTGAATGAGGAGATTACAAGAGATACACACTCAATCTTTGCATGTATTGTGTGTTGTGGTGCATGTTGTTCTTCAACTAATGACCTATTTATACATGTAAGAAGTTAATGTGAAATGAAGAACTTGGAATGAGGCTACCAAACTTATTAGGCTACCAACCATTCACCAACCTTTGAATAAATCTTCAAAATATTCACATTCACCTAACATTTGCATATTTAAAATATATAATTAAAATTTGGATGGTATGTCTAACAAGTTATATCTTTATAGTCGTTTGTCAATACCTATCAATATCAAATATATACCAGAATTGCAAATCTAATAAATTTTGCATGAATTGTCCTTTGGAAAAGGGAAAAATTGAAACAATTTTTGAAACTATTGACTCTGTTATATTTTAATTAGGGATGGCAAAAAAACCCGAACCTGACGGGGCAACCCGAAACCCGAGCAAAAAAACCCGAGACCCGAGACCCGAAACCAGAAAATTTAGGGTATAGGGTCGGGTTTGGGTCTCCTTGCCCCGACCCGACCCGACCCGACCCGACCCGACCCGATAAGAATATATATATAATATATATATATATATATATATATATATATATATATATATATATATATATATATATATATATATATATATATATATATATATATATATGTGTGTGTGTATGTGTGTGTGTGTATATATATACATATATATATATATATATATATATATATATATATATATATATATATATATATATATATATATATATATATATATATATATATAATATTTATATTCAATAACCCGAAACCCGACCCGAAAACCCGAAACCCGATAGGGCATCGCCCCGAACCCGACCCGAAACTTTTAGGGGCGGGTATGGGTCTCGCCGCCCCGACCCGAACCCGACCCGTTGCCATTCCTAATTTTAATCCTTAAAATTTTGTTTTCTCACTTTAGTCATTACACTATCCTATTTTGTACCATACTCCTTATAACCATGAAGTGGCGGTTTCAACATGATGTAGCATGATTGTTGGAAATGTTTAAATGATTTGGAAAATATTAATGAAAGTAAAAAATAACAGCTCATTTAATTTCAACAGAATTGTAATTCCTTCGTAATTTTCCCATCAATTATTCTGTTATTTTTCTCCTAGGTAAGTGATTCCAACTCACATAATATAATGTCGTCATGTCGTCCTCAACTCCTCATCGACCATAAGAAGTTGCAACAATATCCCAATATCGATGTGATTGTGGAATTCATTACCCAATTTCAGTTAGATGAAGTAATGATAACTCGGTTCGCAGGTTTAATGTCGTCTTCTTAACTTATAATTATCTTGAACTTTTATTAATTTATTATGGATTATGAAGTATCCAAAGAAGAAATGCAAGTTTTATAAATGGATTAGCCATGAAATTCTAAATGGGCATTACATGGATATTATGAAGCTGTTGAAGGCAATGAGTAAGATATTGATGTTGTGGAAAAAATGATGCATTCGTACAAAGATAAAAAGTAAGTACAACGAAAAAACCAACTATAAAGTAAAGAATTATCTAATGTTAATCTAACTAATTGACTAAACAAAAGCCCACTAAAAATTATCTCAATAATCTATTATGCTACGATAATTATCTTATAACAATTAAAAATAACGAGGAAGATTGAGTGGTGGTACTCGTCGTAATAATGTCTGTGAAGTAGTTAATCGCGGTGATGATTTCATCCAATTTTATTATTTTCTTTTTTGTAATTTCGATTGATAAACAAAAGGTAATCTAACTTACTAAACGATTACGAATATTAGGTTGAGATTTAAAGAAATACAGATTTGGATCTATAAATTCAAACAATACAGACCCAAAGAAGTTAATCTTACCTCTTAGTAAGGGAAATCCAAAGTATCGGGTGGTTTTCAGCCACCATCGCTGCACCCTGGACTACCATCAGCCATCTCCTAGTGCTCTTGATCGTGAATCTTAACCAAGTCGCTATTGGTTATCTTCAGAAACAACTTGGCATTCGTTAGAACAAAATATCCCCAATTTCAGGTCAAACCATAGATCGAGAGAGAGAGAGAGAGGGTACCTTTAGGGTCTTGACGAAGGAGTCAAAATCAGAAACAGAGAAACAAAGATAATGGCCGAACAGTAGAATCACGGAAGGGGAAGAAGAGGATACGAAGGGAGGAAACGGTGGAGCCGAGGACCATACGGTGGTGGCAGATCTCAAGGCACAAAGACGTGGTCGATGGTTTTGCAATGTAGAAGACGCGAATTCCAGGAGTGGATAAAAATGGGAAGATCCGTCCAGGAGCAGATCCACGTGAAACAACCTGGAGAAAAAAACGTACACAACATGTTGCAAATTCACGTTATTTAATTAAGAGACTAGTGGGGACCCGTGCTATGCACGGGTTGGGTCAACTCGATGGGTGGCCAGGCTCGTCGAGTCGGTCGGGGTGTGTCGGGGTGCTTTCTTTTCGCGGATTCTGAAGGCACTTTCTAGATGTTGCAATCCTGTGAAAGATAAAACTATATAAAGCATTTGCTAATTAAAATACATTATTGTTTCAACAATAATTAAATTCCACAAGTAAATTAAACTGCAAGACATAGCAACGTACTTTCATAATTCCATTTATTATAGTAATTTACTTGTAATTTTTCTTATTACAGCTTTATACTTTGAAAATCTTTCCTTGAAAATCTTTCCGGTTATAGCAATGTCAACACCCAAATTCCAAATACAAATCAATCTCGATGCTACAATTGAGTAAACTTTTAAAGGAAAACCATTTTTAATCGGGGTGAATTGTAGGTTAGATCAGAAGTGGATTATTAACTGGAAATAGTTTTTATAGAAAATATGTATTACCAATTACAATGCACAAGCTTGGAGGTTTGGTACATGCTCGTATGAACTGCACGACGTTCTTATGTCGGACTTTCCTGCAAATAAACAGAGGGAATCAGTTAGCACACAATTAGGGGCGTTTTCAGAGGGAATGGAATCAGTAAAATGTTGTAATCCTAACGAATTATAATTTCTCATTTATATGTACTACATACACATAAGCATAGCAATTTTTTGATTTTTATTTCTGATTGTGTATAGAAAATTTCTGACTGACCTCAAGATGTAAACTTCTTGGGCAAATTCTTTCTGCAAGACCGACTTTAGGCGCTCAGTTTTAAGTATCTTGATAGCCACTTCCTCACTACGATACGTACCTTTATATCTAAATTAAGTCGGATATCAAGAAATGAAGTTCAAATCCATATAAGACGAAAATACAAAATCCATAAATGTGAGCACAATAATTTCAGTTAAGAGTTAAAATGAAAAACATAGCAACTCACTTTCATTGATTTGTTTTTGTAGTATGAGTATCCTACTTTCATTTCTTCTTATTATGGCATTGTACTTTGATAATCCTGCCCAAATATAGCAATATAATCAAAATACAAAGCAATTTTGCAATTTGAACTGCTATAACTGGGAATATTTTCCAAAATGTAATGCCCAAATAACAAAATGAAAGTAGGATGGTATAATACACAAATAAGTGAAAGTGCGTTGCTATTTCTTGCATTGATCCCTAGTTATAAGTTACAAAGACTTACAGATCACCATATGAAGCAGATGCAACTTTGTGGTCAAGAATCAGAAACTGTGAATCAAATTCCTATACATCGGTTCCATCATTAGGTATCGCTAGACGATTAATTTGGCCTCAGGTGTCTGTTTGATCCAGCTGAGTTAAAGGAGATGATGAACCTTAATCTGACCAAGACGGTTTTTGTTTCGGAAAATTTGAATTTTTTTGTCATTAAATTTATAACAGTTTTCAAATAAAGAGTCGGTTTTCATTCAGCATTACTACTATACAAAAGGGGAAAATGGTCATTTACTTTCAAATAAAGAGTCTTTGTTCATACCTCAAGTTTAAAAAGTTCTTTCTCTAATGCAGTTCGGAGTTGCTCGGTTTCCTGAAAATGTGTACAACAAATTTCCATAAAAAGAACAGTCAAATATTGACTTGTTTTTGTATTTTGTAAAATTATTAGACAACATGATATTTTAATATATAAACGGTTAAGCAGTGCTTCTTTTGACTTAATATAGAAAGAATGAGTTAATAGAGAAAGTTATGGAAAACAGATTTCCCATTAAGTCCTAACTTTTTACAAATTTACCGTCAATTTATTTTTTCCGTATATTTCCCTAGGTCCACGGTCATTTTCATAAAAATATAAACAAAATTGGAAAAAGTAGAAGTAAATACCTCATATGGCCAAAAATCAACAACAAAGACATCTAATGAGTAGCGATCCACTATACAAGATTCCGGGATGTTTAGTCCTACTTCTGCTAGCAAGGCTGTCAACTGTAAATTTAGAAAAAAAAATTAGTATTTCTGAAATGCCAAAAGGAAGTTCATAAAAATAGATAAAATCAAAAGGTTATAAATTGTACTTTCATTTCTTTGTATGCGTATAAATATGTTTTTTTTATTCACACTCAACAAAACTTATATATATATATATATATATATATATATATATATATATATATATATATATATATATATATATATATATATATATATATATATATATATATATATATATATTTATATATATAAAATGGTTAAATGCAATAAATAGAAATGTACTTTTGCTGACTTGTTTGGGAAGCAACTATTGGTGAACTTATAGGCAAAGGCAAAAGCTTTGATTTGAAACCATTGACAACAAACTCCTTTATTTTGTCATTACAGTCACTGATACAAATAAATCAAGAGTAAGTTAAAATCATTGTATATCAACACAAATTGAAGAAATAAATTAAACTTTTTTATTTACATACCTTAAGGCCTCAATAGGCTCCCAGGTGTCTTCCTCAGGCCCATAACCCTTCCACCGAATCTAGTGAAAACAAAGAATGTTACATAAAGAGTGAAATGACCAAAATACCCTTACATGCTTCTGTCTATAACAAAGAATGGTTAAGATACCTTAAGATACAGTCCAGACTTCTTTATTTCCTTAGGATCACCATAACAAATAGACAAAATTTGCTCAAGTTGAAATATTTCCACATTATCTACATTATCATCTTCTTCTTCAATGGTTGCAGGTTCTTCTTTCTGTTGTGAATCACCGCCTCCAACTAAAGATTATGACTGGCAAAACTTCTCCCATTCCTTTAACAACTGCAAAAAATCTTCTGGTGTTTCCTTCCCTACCTGAAAAACACATTTTCAAATGCCAAATGAAAGAATAAACAATCTAAATAAAATCAATTACATATTATGTAATAAGGATGAAGAAATATTAGGTATGCTCAAAAAGTTGCACCTCTGTTTCTGGATGGTTAAGCGTCAACCTTTCACATGCATATTTATTCAAATCAACAACCCACCTCTATAATAACAACTCCATTATAGAAAATCAAGAAAGTTGTTACAGCAAAATATAAACAAAGTTGTGTTTTATTAAAAACATACCGTGACAACTGACAAGATTAACATTAGGCATATTAACACCTAGACAAAGTCCTATAGACATGGCCCCACATCCTGAGCAAAGATCTAGCATTCTCATTTCTGATGTTGTATTGTTTTGAATTTGGGATTCTTCATTAACAACTCCATTTTCGGACTCAGATAAAATAGTTGAATCTGGTTCATTTCCATCTCCGTCAGCATCTGCAATTGGTTGTTACCAATCAATGGGAATGCTCATTTGCAATTGGTTGTTAATATCATACTTTCAAATACCTTCTAAATAATATTAGTTAAAAAATGTGTTACATTTGGATGACATTGCTATAACTGGATAGATTTTTCAAGTACAATACTGAGAATTAAACATAAGATGCTATAATAAACAAATCAATGAAAGTGGGTTGCTATTTCTTGCATTTAACCGTAAAAAAATTTACTTTCATTTATTTGTGTATTATAGCATCGTACTTTCATATCTTTATATTATAGTATTCATTTCTTTTTCATATTAGGACATTATACTTTCAAATATCATCCCAAATATTCGTGCAAATAGCTTTGTATTTGGATAACATTGCTATAATTGGATAAAATTTTCAAATTACAATACTGTTATAGGATTTTTTACATTTAACCTAGAATAAAAAACAACAGCTCAAAATATAACTGAAGGTAATATAAAAAATAAAAACCTGAAAAACAGGAACACCAGAGAAGCTATCATCCGATACACCAGCGTTGTGTGTTGCCTAAAAAAATGAATAATATTGTATATTTGTATTTGCTTGAATTCTATGACAACATCTATAAATTAAAGTCAACTTATTTGATAATTTTTTCTTAACGAACCACATTTTAGTATCAAACCTGCTGTCTATTTCTAAAATTGCTCACCTCAATTGCATTCTTTATCTGTGATGATTCTGGAATAAACCTAAAGGAAAGCCCATTAACTTTAAACTGGAAAACCTGCCACAATTATTACAAGATTAGACCAAATAAAATCCAATATACTGTTTATCATTATGCAAAAGATTAGTCTTTCTTTCATGATGAGTGTCCTTTAGTGTAAATGGGTACAATGTATTGCTTTCTAGATTCTAATTGATACATTTTTACTTACTAATGTAGCACAAAAATCATACTATTTGGAATGTTTGACTTTTGATAGTCAAAGAAATTCTAAAAAAGCGTACCTCTTCTTTGCTTGGAGACAACCTTCGGCGCCGTCGTCGGTGCAAGCTTGCTAGACGGAGTCTCCGTCGTCTCCTCCACCGGAAATAGAACTCCATCGATATCCTGCACAGATATCCTCCCGTCCGTATAGATATCCGGGTCAAATGAGTAGCCCGAAAAAGAAGTTGTTCATTATCAGACGCTTTATGTTGACGAATGCGACAACCGTTTGCCATATATACCATCGGTTTCGGATCCGGGTCAAATGAGTGGCCCGAAAAAGAAGTTGTTCATTATCAGACACTTTGTGTTGATCTGTAATGTTTTGGTTGTGGACCAAAATACCCATCTAGAGCTATTAATGATGAGCTCAACATGTCCTATAAAACTGAGAGCAATGAAGGATAAAATCGCCGTTTACCGGTAAACAAAAGATAGTTAAGGTAAGAATGAGTTATGAAAAAGCAAACCAGTTGCTACAAGCGGTCTTGGGCTCCAACAGCCATAATATCATGTTCCGAGTTTACCTACAATAAAAAGGATCAATAAAATTAGCAAGGTTATGTATAACTATAGATATTGACCAGTTAGATTTTATGAATATCTAAAAATAGGGTAAGAACGTGTTATCGCTGTTTAAACACATACCCTTATGAGCATTGCGTTCAATTGCATCTATTCACATTTCACTTCATCATTCTAGTCCACCATTTCATCCTGATGAATATACAAAAGCTGCAAAAATTAGAAGCATGTAAGTTTAACTATCAATACAAAATTTTAATAGAAAAAACAAATTGAAAAGTTGAAAGTCTATTTTCCAATCTAAATGTTTGTAGATACAGGTTAACCGCCACTATCTTTCTAAACACAAATACACACACACAAAATAACATTACCATCCATACAAAAACCAAATAAAGAAAAGCTCAAAGTCTATTTACCAATCATGTTAGCGCCTGTACAGCCAAGCATTCAACCTTAACTTGCATTTCAGCCTCTTTTCATACAATCTCAAGTGAAGACATTTCAAAATCTTTAATTTCTGTAGTAAGATGGATCACAACCATGTGCTTAGTGTCTTTTTGGCTGTAATTAAAAAACAACTTGTGTAAATGTTCTCACCCAAGATCAAAACCATTATACAATTGTGAAACCTGTAAAACCAAAACATTACAGATCCTAGATTTAATAACCAAAACAAAATAAAACATACCAGATGTAGAGAGGAGGATGAAGAAACCAGCCTTGTGGAATCTACAAAATCAGAACAGAAAAAAAGAGATAGAAGGTCATGATCAGTGGTGGTAGGTTAGAATTTTTCAAAAAATCATTAGAACCAACACAAATTAAGTGAAAAATTGAAATGGTAGAACTCATTCAATAGAAAACTATTAGGGTGATCATACTTGCCATAGAACTCATTCAGGTGTTTTGTCAAACACCTTATATGCAATGTTATAGATACAAATGCTTACACAGATAGACACAAATCATATAGCATAGATAATCAAAGACATTTTAGTTTAAAGATCGCAAAGTAGAAGCGAATGCAATTTAATTTTGGGAGAACGAAAAGCTCTGAAATAGCATCAAAAGTAAATCGAAACCTGAAATAGCAATATGAAATAGCTCCATGGCTGCGTCTGATCTCCAAAGATCGAGGATATGGGTTTGTCCTCATGAATTGTTCTTCATACATACACTATCGAACTTAAAACTCTAGGCATCAATTCCACCACCCAGTCCACTCGGAAAAGGCTTTATACGGAAATAGAGAGAAACGCACGCAAGGAATATAGAAATAAGAGGAGATTGCACGCAAACTGTTAAAAAAGCTTTTAAGCCACAAATTCAAATTTAAACTGATATAAGTGAATTCGATGCACGAATCAAGATATTACCTTCACATCCAATTGAGAAATTCAACATGGAGGGTACTATGGTGCGTTTTCGGTGCTTTGCTGCGTTGGTGGTACGCGGTGGTGGTCTGATCATGTGGATGGTGGCCATCGCTAGGCTTAGGGTTCTTAGAAATAGTGATGAGGAAGCGGTGGAGAACCGGTGGAGAAGACGCAAAATCCACACAGTGGTGGTGCAGTAGAAGCAACATCGAGAAACTCGCGTCTCACAAAGGAAAAGAACGTTGGAGAGGATGAAGCGGTGGCGGAGACAGGGGAGCCGGAGAGGATGAAGGTGAAGCGGTGGGAGAAGTGTATGCGGAGAAGACGATGAAGGAGAAGGCGGTGTATCATCATCGAGAAGCATATAAATCAGCGGAACCGACAATACCCGTATCCAACAACCCGCGTGACAAACCAAAAAAAAAAAAAAGCGCATGGCACATTACGAAAAATTACGGATTTTAAGTTAAAGAAGAATATTTAAAATAAAAGTAACTATAAAAACATAATCACATGTAAACACGTCAATGAAACGTAAGACGATAACCTACTAAAACCGTTTCTAATGACTAAGTTGTCATGCTTTTGAAACTTTAGAATTTAGATTAGAGAAAACTGCAAAAATGGTCCCTGTGGTTTACTGTTTTTTTGTGGGTTTGGTCCAAACCTTTGCAAATTTGTATAGATGGTCCTTTTTTAGAGGTTTCTTTGTGAATTTGGTCCCTGTCCAATTTGAAAAGTCTAATTTACCCTTTTAATTTCTTTTCCTTTTTTCTTTTTACCTATTTACATATTTTAATAATTAAAAGAAATACAAAATTCAATCACCCGATACCTCCTCCTCCTCCCCCCTCTCTCTCTCTCTCTCTCTCTCTCTCTCTCTCTCTATCTCCATTGATGGACTTTATGCTTCACCAATGGCTTGGAACTCTTACTACTCCGCCGGCAAAAGAATCCGACGAGTTCAATCTTTGATTTTGTTTCCCAGTTCAATCTTAATTGATCTTGGTGGGTCGAAACCCTAAGAAACTAGAAGACGCTTCCTCTGAGATTCAATCCAAATTCTTAAAAACCCAGATAAAGAATGTCGTTTTTTATCTTACCAGTGATTTATCTGAGGGTATTAAGAAGATCACCGATGCAATCGAGGGATTAGATGTTGGGATTTTGATAAATAATGCTGGGTTTTCATATCCTTACACTAGGTTTTTCCATGAAATCGATTTGATTACGTTTATAGATTTTGATGAATGTTGTATTGTCGTGTTCTGTTTCCTTAGGTATATCGATCAATTTAAAGTACGTTGAATACAAGAACAGTGGGATTGACTTCGAAAATGTTTCAAAGTTTGATTTTGAAAATTGGTTGCAGGTTCCATTATACGTCGCAACAAAGATGGCATCCATCAGAAGAGCTTCCTTCTTTGTACTCCTTTGTACCATCACCGACCGGATACGCCAAGGCGGGGATCCGGTGGCTGGGGCATGACCCACTCTGCACACCTTACTGGCCTCACTCCGTCATCCGCCGTAGAGTTGGTTGTTGTCTAAATAGAGTGTGGAGAGGATCGGCATTGATCCGAGTTCAGCAGGAATTGTACCGGAGATCTGATTCATTGACAGATCCAAATCAGCCAAACGGTAGATTTTGGTGATTGAAATAGGAATACTCCCGGTCAGTTGGTTTTGTTTCAGTAAAGCTCTGCTCATCAATGAGAGATTGCCTATACCCGTCGGAATTTCACCAGAGATCCGGTTGTAGCTGAGATCGAGATGCATGAGATTCCCAAGGTTTACAATAGACGGTGGAATGTTACCGGTGATGTTATTATCAGAAACATTCAGAACGGTGAGTTTTCCGAGTTTTCCAATGTCAGAGGGGATTTTTACCGATGAGATCCAGGATGCGAAGGCGAGGAAGGGATGTGATACACGCCAGAATGTTGCCTGATATGCCCTTCCAGTCGGCAAAGATTAGAGTGGTGAGCCGTTCAAGCAAACACAGAGAATGGATGATGAGAGGAGAGATGAGTTGGTATAGAATACAGATCTAGGTGGGTTTTCTCTGTGTATGTGTGAGAGAGAGAGGTTGGTGATTTTTTATTTTTTTTTAATTATTTAAAAAGCAAATGGGTAAAAAGAAAAAGAAAAATGAAATTAAAAGGGTAAAATGGACATTTCAATCTGCAAATGGACCAAATCCACATAGAAACCTCTCAAAAAGGACCATCCATACAAAAATGTAAAGGTTTGGACCAAAACCACAAAATATAACAAACCACAGGGACCATTTTTGCAGTTTTCTCTTTAGATTAATATGATATGATTTTAATTCTCAATTTCTATAAGCAATTTTAACAATAATCCAATAATGCAAAAAAATTATATGGTAATGGACCAAAACGGCAATATATTCTTATAATCTTATTAGAACATTATACAATTATAACCCTTTAAGTACTCCCCAACAACAAAAACAACCTTCAAAATACAAGAATAACAATTCCACCCCTTCTATTTCCAAAAATTAAAGCCGAGCTTTTACGAGTTCCCTGTTACTCAAGCCGAGCACGCCACACACCTCCGGATACAACGACTTCCGTATCTCGGCGTACACCTCGCCGTCCCACCGCCTCTTGGTCAACTCTTCCGCCATGCGCACAGCAGCTTCCACCGCCTTTTCCCCGTTATCATGCGCCGAATCGATTAAACCCTTCGCCACCGCTTCCTCCGCCTTCACCTTCACCCCACGCAACAACACATCCCGCCGGACTTCCGGCTTCGCTACCTTCGATCGCATCAGTGCCGTGAAATACCCAGGTAACGTCATCCCAATATCGACCTCGCTCATGTATAAAATCCCCCGATCGCGCCGCATCAAGACGTAATCGTGGCTCATAGCGAGCATCAGCCCTGCGGCTGCGGCGTGGCCGGTGACGGCGGCGATTGTTGGCATAGGGAGGGAGATGAAGTCCGCGACTACATCCTTGAAGAGTTCCACCATGTGCCGGAGGAGGTTAACTGCTTCCGGTGGAGATCCACCTGAGGCGGATTTGGCCCAGGCGAGATCGAAACCGTTGGAGAAAAATTTACCGTCGGCGACGGTTACAAGGACGGTGCCGCGAGTGGATTGGGACTTGGCTTCGGAAAGAGCAGATCGGAGAGAGGAGATGAGAGTAGGATTGAGACGATGTTCGTCGTCGCCGGTCAAAGTGAGGAAGAAGATGTTGCCGCGCTTTTCGAGAGTGCACATATCGCCGGCCGGAGTTTAGATCTGTTTTAGCCTCGATTCAATGCTGCTAGGGTATGGTATATAGGGAACCAAGTTTGGGAAGATATGGTTATTAACGGATGAGATTTTTGTTTTTATTTTTACTAAAACTTAAGAAACATAAAATTCAAATATTTTGTCATTCTAGAATCTAGAGGCTATGTACCGGATAATCTTTGACTAAAACCTAAAACTTTGCTATTTGTCAAAAAGCTATGTACTAAGATAACCTCTCAGGGATGAGTACGGGTTTAGATTCGAACTGAAACGGATTGAGAACTGAAAAATCAAGAACTGATTTTGTAGTAAACAAATAACCGGGAACCGTACCGTATACCTCGGTTCCGGTTCTGGTTCAGTTATACAATGAATAGTGCTATTAAGGGTTGTGTTAGGTTTCGGATCCGGTCCGAACCGGACCGAAAACCAAATTAATGGGAAATAGAGAACTGAGAACGAAACTGAATACAACGTTCCGATTCGTATTCAGTTCTGGCTCTAGTCCGGTTCTGCGAGTCAAATGTTCGTAACCAATATTAAAGCAATACTTGGTATAAATGATGATCATGTCAAAACTAATTAAACCATATAAATTAAGAGAAAAATACAAATATAATTAATGATATTGATTATTTTACAGAAAACCAAAAAATTCTCTAATCCATTTGAGAAAAAGTGTGTTGGACCGAAGAAAATCGATCGAAATATGGTTCTAACTGTTGTCCCCCCTATGTAAGATTTTATTTTTGCATTTTTTTCATTTCCCAAGTTACATTTTCATAGAAACTATCAAATATTCTCTAGAGAAAAATAGATCAATACGAACAATGAAAAAAATCTCATCTCTATGAAATTACGGTGTTTTAATAGATATTTAATATTTTTTGTTAATCTAGCGTAAGAACAATCTATCTAAAGGTGAAATGAATGATAAAGCCACTGCAATGGACGTTAAATTAGTGATAGATCGTTTACACGGTAGAATGCTAGAGGTATTTCCGTACATTCTTTGGATATTGTACGGACATATCAAAGACCAAAGGGACCACTCATTATTCATGAGGTGATATTGCATGAGGTTCAGCTTGATATTAAATTAATCGCATAATAGTGTTTGCGATTTTCATTTGGTGACATGTAGTTGTAAGATTAGATAAGGAGGATTTGAATTGATGAACTAATAAAATGTGACACGCGGGTATTTTGTCAAAATGGAACAAAAATGTATAATTAATTGAAATATATATGTTCATGCAAGTTGAATGAATGATTATTAGTTGCAATACATAGGTTTGAAATATTATTTGCACATAAACTAACAAGTTAAATCTTTATGTATGTTATGCGCTTAATATGTGACAAAATTATGTAAATTCTTAATAATAAGGATTATTAGGTAAAAACAACATTAAGAAAATTATTTGTCTTGATATAGTCCTAATAAAGTCCAGAAAATGCGGTTTCTGCAAAATAAAAACTGCATGTTCGGTTTTTGTTTTGATTTCGGTTAATCGTTTTCGGTCAATGCGGTCTTTTTATCGCGGTTCGGTTTTGTTACCCAAACGAGAGGTTAATGAGGATTTATTGAAATGATACCTACAGTAAGAATCACCAACCAATTCTCTTGGTCTGACAAGTCACAAAAACATTTTGATTAGTATGAAAATGAAACAATGTTTAAAGTTGAAGTAATTATCTGAAACAAAAATAAAGATCGAATGATTAAAGCCCTTAAACTAAAGTTCGAGATTCCTAGATTTACGGCATTAACTCAAACTAACATTAAATTCTTCTTCCTTTATATGAATCAAAATTATATATATTAGCTTACGATTACCACAAAAGCATTCATGCCTAATAAACACATATATATCTCTAACACAAACATTTTAAAATAAAATTGAAAATCAGGTTAGCATAAGAATAGAGGGTCGGCCAAAAGGAGCCAACCCTACAAGTTGCCACAAATTATATCGGCCATATGTCTTGATAGCCATACGGCACTCACCGTTTAATAGGTAAGCGTGGCATATTTAGCCAACCGACCCTTTTAATTTTCCAAAAACCACCCTTTCCTCTATATATACTGTCGCCCCTCCATCAAATTATCGCCTCCAGGTCGATGTGGGAGAGCCAGCCAAAAACATAAAAATTCAATCCGGAATTTATCTTTTTTACTAGTTTGTAAGATCAAAACTATAACGGCAAAAGCCTCCTCATGTCTCAAAATTAGCCCAAAAAAAAGAGGAGAGTAATAAAATCAATCAAACAAGTTTTGGTTATAGGAAGTAATGTAGCACATTTTTATACTACATTAATCCCAAATTCCCAATATGGATACAATCCTTCTCGAGACTGTAATCAAGGATGTATCTAAGGTCATGTTTGTTATGCAGGACATGACAGAACATGACGATATTGTACTATGTTTTACTTGCAGTGGATTGAAAGTGTGACTGTTCATAAAGGGAGAAAAACTATAACTAATATCTTAACATATAAATTGTAATATAACAAAGAATCTTACGTGATAAATCACTGCTGACTTGAAACATGAGTCTCAAACCATATCGATAAATCAATAAATACACAAAGAAAATGTTATTCGGAGTTGAAAATACCTCCATAGAAGACATTATCATTGCTTATGTTTTGTTTGTAGTAGACTCAAATAGCGTCTTGTTTCACATGATTTGACATATCTATTATGACAAACATAATTGTTTAGGAATTTTTAAGTCACTTTTTCAATTTCTCTTTTCTTATTTTCCACCATCAAATGAATGTTTACTATCTTCACTTAATGAATCTTTTTTTTATTGTTCCAAACATTACATCACATCCACGTCAGTAATAAGAAACTTAAGAGAAGCAAAAACGATAAATAAAAAAAAAAAAACAATTTCCATCTAAAGAATATCTTCCCATGTTAAGAAAAATACCCAATTAACCGTTGGTAATAAATAAAATTCAAAAATACATCGAACAAAAGAGAATTACAACGGAAACCATCGAACCAAAAACGTTCTAGAACGGCTACACACCATGATCTTCAAAAAAAATCCAAATTGGAAGCCCATTCTAGAAAAATAAGTAACCATCAACCAATTTAATTAATTCCATAAAAAAAAAAAAAATCTAAATTGTCTTAGTTTTCGGAGGCTTCTTCTTAATTAGCTTTCTTGGAAGTACGGTTTTCATTCCAACAAAAAACAGAAGTGCCCCGAATAGTGCAAGGCTCTGTAAAAAAAAATTAAAAATTAGTAAAATAATCATAACTTTATTTAAATAAACCCTAGAACCCGTTTGTTACACAAAACATAATTGTACTGTGTTTGACATGTATTGGACTGGGACTGACGTTAATAGAACAAAAATTGTTATTTTTTTTTGTCCGTGACTTGCTTTTGATATTAGTTTGTGTAAAAGACGAAAATACCCTCCATAATGTGTAACAAATGTGGGATTAATGTTTGTATAAATTAAAGAAACCTGAACGAATTCTAGAAGATGGATGTGGAATTTTGGATCATCGGTTTCATAGTTGTAGAAGTCATGTAACAATGGAGTCAAAAATAGCAAGTAATACATCTGCATATTAAAAAAAAAAAAATTAGATAATGACAAATTGACAAATGACATTAATCATAAATAATTAAATAAAATTATTAAAAAAACAAAGTTATTACCAGCAAATGGGCACCGGTGGTGCTGCCAAATACGAATAGAATCCCACCAATACCTTTAAGAGTCATTGAAGCCAAAACAACGTGTTTAACCTGAATCAATATATTTTTAAATTTAAATAACACGTAATGTGAAAGTATGGCCAAAATCAAAAGTAATCGAGTGAGTATTTTTTTTGGGTTTTTTCTTTTTTTTGCAAATAAACGATCTTCCTTGAAAAATCTACTCAATTATATCCGTAACAAATTGCTTAGTTTTTAAATGACATTGCTATAATTGGGTAAATATTTTAAAAATGTCGCAATATAAAGCAATGAAAGTAGGATGCTATAATAAACAAATAAATGAAAGTAGATTGTTATTCCTTGTATCTAACTAAAAGTTAAACGAGGGAACATTTGTAAAGCTCATTAAGTAAAAAAACAAAAAAACAAAAAAAAAAACCTAAGTGTGGCATTCTTTTAGCATTTTCATTTATTTTCATGCAACAAAAAGCTATGTGTGTATATTTTGGTATAAATTTATAAAAAAAACTTTAATTAGAGTCTCACATTAATTTTTGGGACTCCATTTCCAATCTTGGAAGCTAAAAATCTCTGAACACAAGCAACTTTTGGAGCTAGTTCCTTTGCAGCAGGGCCACCATCATCGCCAAAATCATTAAACCTGTTAAAAAAATAGAGTATTTAATAAAATAGATCACCATTAAATTTCAGTATATAGTCACAAACACAACACTTTTTGTGGCAATAGTTCTTACATGAAATGTCTAAATTATCCCTCAATGTTAACAAAAGAAAGGAATATTGTGGACCAAAAATCAAAGCAAACAACAACCAATTTCACTTTCACGAATGAATCTTATAGCTTAAAAAGAAAGAAGAATTTTAAGGTGTCGGACGTTAACATTTAAGAAGTGAAACAGGGGATGAAACTTCTGCCATTGTTGCAACACCCTTTGCGAATTACAAAGCAGTGTGTGACCTGGATCGCCCTTTTCATGGTCATAAACGCGCAATCAAACGTCGCAATTCATACACTCAGAGATCAAATCAAGTTAATCAACAGCCAACCCAAACCACCAACGATTTTGAAGAAACAGGGGAACGAATCCTAAAGAACAGAAAACTCTACCATTCAAAAAACCCAATTAGATTTGTATCTATATTTGCAAAATCAACACGAAATGCGACAATTCTCGTCGGAACTCCGGGTGATGGTAGATCTAAGACGCGCAATTTGATACATTATGATAGGAGTAAGCGATTGGATCATAACTGAAAACGAAAATGTTGATGGAGATACAGATGTAGATCTAAAGAGAGATTACGTACATTTGCCAAGCGGAGAGGATGAAAAGAGAGGCAAAGAGGAGCCTTCCGAGGAAGGAAAAGAAACCCATTATCGTGTTTGCGGTTTTGAATCTGTAGTGTGTATGGGTGCCTCTGAAAGAGAGGGGAAATCTGGGCTGCTGCTGCTCGGAACCCGATGAAAGAGAAGAAATCAAAGTGGTTGGGTTCTTTCAGAGTTGCGAGGAGCCTATTTATTACACTGGTTTGATCTACTTGGAATTTGGAACTCTAAACATGGTTTATTACAAAAATACCCCTCACTCATCTAATAGATGAATTGACATATAACATAAAAACCACTGTATTTCGGTTTAAGTATTATTTTTTTTTGTTCTAAAAAAATTACTCATAATTTTAAAAAAATTCGTAAAAACCACTCATATTTTTAAAAAAATATATTGCGACCACTATAACAAATAAAAGTCAAAATTTTATGCCGCTAACTCGAAACACTTCTTACCCCCGTCGTATTCAAAATTTAGTGGATTCACTTGGACACCCTATACATTTACAACGTGGCCGAAAAGCTGCACTTACGAATACCAAAATCACATGTAGAAAACTTTATGTATCATTTTCACAATGAAATTTCAATATTTGCTTCAAATGTCGATATGAAACTTTTCACATAATATTTCGATGAAAATAATCGTTAAAACTTATAAAATAAAATGAACAGTGGTCAATATGGAATTTTTTGAAAGTATGAGTGGTTTTTATGGAACAAAAAAAAAGATAATTGTTAAACCAGAATTTTGAACAAACTACAATGATTTTTATGTTATTAACCCTAGATGAATATGTTATAATTTCTTAAAAGGAGTTAGATCATTGAGTTATAATGAGAATGGATCCTTAGTTGATTATTGCCATAATTTTGTCGAACATTTTCAACAATCAATTAGTTTAATTGTTTTGAATAATTTGAAAATACAGTTACCAAAAATAACAACCAACTTAAAAGGCAAGCAAATAAAGGGACCATGGGGCTTGGCGGCTAGGGTTAGGAAACCCTAGCCTTGGCAACGAAATTTAGGCCATTCCAAGAGGTGTTTTTCGCAAAAACACTCAAGGAAATAATCATTCAAGCAGTTTATATCAATTCATAAGAAAACAAGCCTAAGCTTTGATACCACTGAAGGGTTTTCTAGCAATCAGTGAACAAATAATTCTTATGGTTCACATGCAACCCTAGAAAGATCTATGTTTTCTTCTATAAATATTATAAACTAAAACTAAAGGCCAACAATAATTTCTAAAGATCAAATCAAGAATAACCAACCTTTCGATCTTGTTTTTGAAGCTAGCAGCAAAATGATCCTGCCTCAAATGCAAGTCACACCCACGCAATGGAGAGAAGATTCCAGCAGAGTAATCACAGAGAGAGGGAGGCGTGAATTATGAGGAGCCAGAGGGTTCCTTTTATAGCCTCCTAGGGTTACACCTGAAACCCTAAGGAGCCTCCAAGTGGGCAAGCCTGTTGACCACTTGGACCAGATCCCTAAACCCTAATTAGAGTTTTCGCCAACCCTAGAGAAGCCTCCAAGGGTAGCGCCACTTTTGGCCCCTGGACTTCTCTTTGCCAGTTATTCAACTATTGAATAAATACAAACCAGTCCCTACACTTTTAATTAATTAATTTAATCACTAAATTAAATCCAATTAATTTTAGATTAAATCTTAATTAATTATTATAGTTTCTAATTAATATATTAACACTTAAATATATTAATAAACTATTTATTTATTTCTATTGATTTATTAAACAATTAATAAATCAACATTTCTCTCTATTGAACTCTACATCTATCCTCCAGCTATGAGGGAAACCCAAATGGACTTTGCTTCAATTAACAAGATAAATACAATTATAAGTCATGGCTTAGACACCTAATCCAACAGAAATAACTAAGACGACTTTAAATAAGAACAACAATAGAGTACAAGGAAACCACACCACTAATATAATAGTAACAGGAAACAGAAGTTTGAGAGTATAGATAATAGGGGAGATTTAGATAAGGAGTCTATGACATCCCTAAATTTTTTCATTTAGAAAAAAAAACACTTATGCTAATTTTTAAAGAAAAGTCGTTATTTGACAGCGAAAATTTCCATTTCAAAACAATTATTATTTCAAAACCTTGTGGGATGCCAACTCGGATATCAAACAATAAGCATAAATGGAATAACCAAACATAATATAATTTATAAAAGTATAAATCTTGATATCTCCAAACTCCCAAGCATCTATAAAACATCTTATTAGGCACCATTTATTAATCATTACCTAAGATACACGTCATACCGAAAAGCCTATATACAAAGGTGTTGACTCATAATAATCTATTTATATAAAAATCTTTATAAAATTAACTATTTATAAATTAACTTTTTATAAAATAAAAGACTCAAACAAAACAATTGTATATAGTCGTCATGTAATACACTGTAAAACAAACATCATACCACTCATAAACATCGTATAGGTAAAACTCACTGAGTCCTCATAGTTTATTCATCACCTTAACTCCAGCTGAAATACACGGTTTCAGGGATTCCTATTACACGTGATGGTTAATTCATGGGTGGGATGTACTCTAATGACCCATGGGATTTTTCATCCTTATTGTGAACATGGTAACATCATCACACCAAACGATACAAAAAGACAATTATTATGCCCTTTACTAACGCATCACAAGTACCAGCCTTATGGAGCAAACTCAAAGACTACTCTTTAATACAAAGACTATCTAAAATTGTCAATGCCTATTTACTATTTGCTTTTTACTCTTTACTCTTTAACCGCATAAAGTATCCGGACCATACAAAGTCATACTACTCTTGAACCTCAATCATGTACAAAGCCTTTTCGCATCATTTAGCACACAATTTCATCCGATGGAAATTTATCATATAAGCATTCAATCATCATAAACTCATCATAGACACGTCATGACATAACAACTTAAATGCAAATCATCATATAACTTTTTTCTAAGCATGTATCATTCAAAGTAAATGTGTATCATATAACAACACACATCCTATCCTAATAAATAAGTAACTCAAAGCCACATGTCATCTCCTCATTGAATTTGCCACATGTCATTTTCTCATAATTTTAAATTTCTTAAAAAAAACTAATTGGTTTGAAACGTTTCTAACTCCTTAATGATCGGTTTAATTATCATTCAATTTCAAAATTAATTGTTATCATTCAATTTCAAAATTAATTGTTTTTAATATCATATTATTTTTTAATGTCTATAATGATTTGGGAGACAATAGAGAGACGTTATAATATTTTGAAGAACGATTCCAGTCATAATACCGAATTTGATTTTAGTACCCGTGACATTCTCATAATAAATTATATTTATCAAAATACAAAGTCGTAATAGTAAAAATCAAAAGCAAGATGTCATGATACACAAACAAATTTTGTATGTAAAATTATTAATGTTTAGATATTCTTAATTAATAATTTTTTTGTGTCATCCCGTGTAATACACGGGTCTTACAACTAGTGTGTATATATATATATATATATATATATATATATATATATATATATATATATATATATATATATATATATATATGTATATATATATATATATATATGTATATATGTATATATATATATATATATATATATATATATATATATATATATATATATATATATATATATATATATATATACACACACACATACACACATAAACTCAAAATCGTTTTATTTTGTATGGACATGTGCTCGAAATCAATATACTCGCCTCAGTATTTTGCAATATTTTTCTTTCGTTTCAATTTGTAACCTACGTAAACTGTCAAAAAGACCTAAACATAAATATAGTTATGTTTATTTTATGTCTTAAGACTGAGGTTATAAATCAACAACCTAATAAGCGTCATATTTTACTTCAATAATAAAAGTCCCTAACCCCACCATTGTTCATGTGTGGGTCATAACTCATAAACCATAACTCTGATTGAGCTAATTTTTGTGGCTTTGGCAATAACATAAAATTTCCTACAATTCTCAGCACTGGTTGTTTTTTCCCAATCTTTCTCTATGTTGCATACAAAATTAATGAGAATTGTTGTCTTCTTTCTTTGTACAACATTAGGATAAAACCAAGCCAAAATCGGATGTTTCTTTTCATTATGACCCACCTCATGAATCATGATAATATTAGATTTATTAATAGTTTAAACAAGAGGGAAGAATGTTTAGAACATACCAAATAGGTCAAGAACGTAGCAACAAAAATGGTTGCTTTGTTTATAAGATTTTGAGCCATCTGAAGTGCTCAATAGCGTTTTATCAAGCATGGGGTTATTGTATTGATTTGTTAACAACTATGGATGAAATTAGAAGCAAAAATAATCGTTAATTACATTTTATACATAACATAAAAGGTTAGAAACAAATATTGAACGTGTTTTTTCATAAAGGTTTACATGTATATGGTTTAGTTAGGACAACACAAATAAAGAAAGGGTTGTTCTATTGGTTCCTAATCAAATTCATTATTGATATTAGAAGCAAGGCGTGGATCATGTTCTTTATATATAAAAAGGAAAGGCAATATATCGAGCTAGAGGTTGTTTTTAGTTAAAAGTCATTTAAGACTAGTCTAAGCCACTATGTGGCTGTTTTCTTGACTGTCAATCTCATAATTACAAAATTAGAAGTATGGTAACCTAAATATGGTTCAAAACAGAAAGAATTACAAAAAAAAACAAGCCCAAATGGCAATTTCCCATTCACAAACGTAACCACAACACAATGATATATTGTGGTGGTTTCCAGACGTTTTTAAGGCTACTGGGGATGGTACCTCCTAAATAATATCAATAAAGTGACCTAATACACACACATACATACTTGTAAAATTCGTTGCATAGTCCTAGGATTTGACATATTTTTTTTTGCTCTCTTTCTTGATTCTCGTTATTATCAATCTTTCACTCTCTTCCTCCTATCAGTCATATCTAGGGTTCAAAGAGGGGATTAGAAGCTTAATACACATAAAAATGAAGGGATAAAAAGGGAATGATTTCTACATGTAGGGCTAAAGCCGGATTTCATGCAAAATATTCATATTTTACGCTTTTGATCCCTCAACTATTGGACATTGTCAATTTTAAGCCAATTTACAATTTAGATTAATTTCGTGGTACTTTTTGAATTTTCTCTTTACTCCCTTTTTAACATTTTTGATTTCACTTTTAATGTATTAATTGAATTACATAACACTTTTCCTTTTATGACATTTGACTCCCTTAAATAATTTCACTTTCAAATAAACATTTATGAATAAATTTAATCTCAATTAAACCCTTTAAATTTTAATTAAATTCTTTTTAGTTTGTTTAAATATTAATTAAACCACCCACCCACACACACATACACACACACACACACATATATATATATATATATATATATATATATATATATATATATATATATATATATATATATATATATATATATATATATATAAGTAAAGGTCGCAAAATAAAATCCTTAGCAAATTTATACATGTACCATAGGATAAGGATGTAGAGTAAAAAACTAAAGATGACGAATATTGTTTCAGGCGTGGAGACACGGAACTTTATGAAAGTTTGTGTCCTAAGGAAGGTGTGAAATGTTATAATTGTTAGGCTAAGCGGAGTGGTGTTGCCAACATTTGGAAGACATTGATGCCACGTAGGCGCCATGTATGATAAATGTTTTTGTTGTTGAGTTATGTTTTGGTCAAGGAGTGGTGTTGGAGGCATCTAGACTCATATATATGTGTATATATATATATATATATATATATATATATATATATATATATATATATATATATATATATATATATATATATATATATATATATATATATATATATATATATATATATATATATATATATATATATATATATGAGATCTTTTGAGAACCAACTTCACCTCGAGAACTCCCAAACGGTTAGCATTTTCGAAAAACCAAAAATTGGGGCCTCTAAAACGCTCAAATATAAGCCTATTCGAAAAAAAATTCTGAAAAAACGACTTTATTATTATTTTTTTGAAAAATTTGTACATGTGCAAAAATAAAAATTTTGTACATGTACAAACTTTTTTATACGTGCATTTTTTTCAAGTTTTTTTATGGATGTCTTTCTAACACATATTTAAGGCGTTTTCTAAAAAAATTGGAAAAAAGTGTACGTATAAAAAACTTTGTACATGTATACTTTTTTTTGCACATGTACAAATTTTAAAAATAAAAATAAAAAAATTCATTTTTTCGGAAATTTTTTCCAGCGCCCCAGGCCCATTTTGAGCGTCTAAGAGGCTTATGGGGTCGGTTTTTTGAAAAAAATATCGGTTTGGGAGTTCTTGGGGTGAAGTTAGTTATGAAAAGATATATATATATATATATATATATATATATATATATATATATATATATATATATATATATATATATATATATATATATATATATATATATATATATATATATATATATATATATATATATATATATATATATATATATATATATATATATATATATATATATATATATATAAAGAGGGAGAAAGAGAAAGAGAGGAGAGAGATAGCGGCATAAACATGCCGATGGGTTTTGCCTCCCAAAAACGTTCGAGTAGCGGGGCGGTGTTCCTTAGTAATATTGTATGCCAGATAGGATGTCGTCGGTATAATTTACTTTCACTCCGTATATCCTTATGAATATTGGCATATTTTCATGAATTGTCCTACTAGTAAAGAAAGTGGAACAGAGAATGATGAACCCTCCAAAGTTGAGGGATGTGCATTTTATATGATTATCGGAGAGGCTCGTAATGAAGATATGTATTTTTAGGTATACTCTTAGATTTCTATATCGACTATTATATCTTTGCATACATTTAGATTGGCCTTAATGATGGACAACCATTTTTAGTAGTTTTAAAACCATTAAAAATTTTCTTGATGTGACTAATGTAGATCCTTGTGAGGATCTTATATGAACGGGGTTTAGGAAGATTTATTGCATAGATCCATAAGATGAATTCTTGGTGTTTATAACATGAAGGTCCTCCACCTACCACCACAACTCACATATGCAAGTAGAATTTATTATTAGTTATTTTATAAAAGAAGTCTAGTTTCACACAATAAAATTTATAGGCATGCAGTCGATGTTTTTTAAATTGTTTCTAATAGAAGTCATTTTCAAATAGAAATGACATGTTGGTGATTCTTCCATGTCTTGCTAGAGCATGGCACATCCAATTTTTTTTTCTTTATTAAGGCACTATTCATACGTAAGTGTATATGGAATCTTGGCTAACCATATTCAAGAAAAATGTCAAAGAGGATGCTGAAGGCTACAATACGATAATTTCATTTTAATGTAGTCTAAAATATATGATAGCTTTTTAAATCTGTGCATCTAATGATTTTATATTATTTTGTTAAAGGCTATTCTATCATAGCATCTAAACTAAGCTAGTTGCAATTATTTGTATGGAAGTCGATTAATAAATAAATATTTGCATTTATTGATTTATAGATGAGTATGTTCAAACTTCAAACTTTGGTCGAATGTGGATATTATTTTAGTCCAATAACAATATGGCAATTTTAAATACAATAACAATCGAGTAGTTGAACATAATGATTTAGGACCATTATCTTTGGTTTGCCAAATTAAGAATCTTTTGTGAGCTACTACACCAAAATGAAAAGCAACCTATAAAATTTTATCACTAAAATTTTATATAATATATTTTTTATACATAGAACACCAAAAACATTGCATTTATATTTATTTTCATGTTTTCTTGCTTGAGAAATATTGGCTTCTGGACTTGTTGGTGATGCACATATCTATCTATCATCTTTTTTTCTTCTTTGGTGTCCTTTCTCTTAATAATTTTTTTGACCATCGTTCAAAAACCAACAACTTTACAAAATATATAAAATAATAATAATAAGTACACAGATCACATGTTTGTCACCAAGGTTAACCAAAAAGAGTTCACATGCAAATCAAACACATTCAAAGAATATCTCTTCTATCTATTATAATAAAGCAAAGCTTTAGATGCCACATGTCCTCTTTTTAGAACCTACTTTCGCCACGTGTCAATTTAACATGCAATACTAGAATTCTTTCCCGCCTAAAAGTTTAAGGCTTTGATTCTCTCCAAAATTGTCCCTAAAATTAAGGAGAAATCTCGGATATCATACCTTGAATAGAGAAGCAATGTTTAAATTTCAAACCGTAATCCTCTCCCCAGTCAATTTTCTTCTATAAACTAGAAACCTTCCCTTCAATGTATTCTTCCATCATCCCTTTATCCCCAATCTCTGAAGGATATCACCACCGAAACCCTTTAACACAATCTCCTCCATCTGCCACTGCCAACTCCGCTCAAATATCCTCCATGACGCCTCTCTCTCCTTCTTTCTAAACCCTCTCTTTAAGAAACCCTAATCCAATTTAAACGGACCATCAACCTCTTTCATAGACGCGATCAAGTATATATATTCTTTGAGTTCTTTCCTTCAAGTCCTGTTTTTGATTATGTGTTGTGTCTTCTAATTTTGGATTCCAATCTTACATCACTCAACCTCCTTTCACCATTCACCACAACGAACCACCATCACCATGATCTCATAACTAACCCCATTCAAAAACTCAACGACATCGCATCACAAAGATATGTGTTGTGTCTTCTAATTTTGGATTCCAATCTTACATCACTCAACCTCCTTTCACCATTCACCACAACGAACCACCATCACCATGATCTCATAACTAACCCCATTCAAAAACTCAACGACATCGCATCACAAAGATATCCTTAGATCTATGCTTCACCACCCACCATCGCCCATCACCGATAACCATCGCTTCTTTTCTCTCTGTATGTAAATAAGGTATGTTTTTATATTTTTTGGTGTTTTTCAGATCCACACTGCCACAGACAAGCGTACGTACCAACAGTCGAACACGAACTGATTTGGTAACATCGATACTTATCACTTCTTTTTTGTCTCCAGCTTTGGATCACAAATCCAAACGCACCAAAATTTGGGGATTTTGTTGATTGAAATTAGATTTTTTATTAAACGAGTTTTGAGCAGGCAATCGAAGGTATGGAGATTTGGTAATCACTAGCCGAAGTCTGGAGATTTGATTGAGACTTTTACACATCTTTGTTCCTAAATTTTATATCTCATTGGTAAAATCTCTTTTTTTCAAACGGTAAATCTCTAATTCTTCAATTTATTGAAAGGAATCACATGGTTTAAAAATGAGCTTCATGTGTCATGTAGCATCAAGTTTTCGCCAGTTTTATCGTTTGACAACCGATAGAAATGTAAGATTCTTGATTATATTCATGCTCTAATTTCATATCTTTCTAATTTTTCACGCTTTTAAGATTCCTGATTAGTTTTATGCTAATTGCCTTTTTATAATACATTAATTAAAAAACATATGCATCCTTTATTTGAATTTACAACATGTATCATATGCATTGACTGTGCATTAGACCTACAAGGTATCTTGGAGCAATTTGAAGAGAGAAAAGTACACAGATCATAGCAGGAAGATGAAAAGGTATTTTGCTATTTCAATGACTTTAAATACTGAATTTGACCATGATTCTTAGCCAAATTGTTATTTCAATTTAGCAAGTGTTATTCACCAATTTGGTAAATAGAGCCAACACTTTGGAAAGTGTCGTCGAAAGCGGGAAAAAGACGACGAAAGCCTTTTTTCTTCACCAAATTTGGGTTGGTGGAAGAATTCTGATGCAGTTGGTCTACTAGCTTGAAAATGGGCTAAATCAAAAAAATATTAAAAAACTTCCATTTATTTGCATTTAATGGCATCCTAAAACTATTTTTCCTATTATAACAATGTACTTTAAAATTTTGTTGTAGAGAGTCACTGGAGTTGGGGTGGATATATGTGTGGTGAAGACGATGCAGGAAAAGTTGGGTGTTGTGGACTTGTATAAACAAGTTGATCGTATAAAAGAAGTTGGGGATTTTGTAAGTGGATTCAAATTAAACCAGATGTATAATGCTTTCTCAATAAATACATCATTTATGCTTTCAACAATGTACCAAAATACCACTTACGAAAAAGAAACAACCATTGAGCTAGATGTACAATATCCTTTTATTGAATCTGTTATTTTTTTACATTTATCAAACTTTGATTAATTCCTATACGGTGTATATTGAGGAAAAAGGTATAAAATAATTTGATATTAAATATAACATTATATAATCCACTATTAATATAAATGCAATACTAAAATATGATATAAATTCTGTCTTTTTGATTTTTATCAGTACACATTATTTATGAGTTTTATAGTTAATTAATATGCAATTAAAAATACATAACATAATAAAATATACATAAAATAAAAGTAAAATGAAATATTATATAAATTTAAATAAGTCAACAAGTTATATAGTCAATCAAAATATATTGGGTAAGTGCAAAATTAGTCATCGCCTATTGTTTATTTATTTATAATATCATTACTTCAAATTCCATATTAAACCAAAATATAATAGGTTATATTGTCATTAATCTACAAAATAACATTCACTGCTATAAGTAAATCTTCTAAAGTACAATGCTCAAAAAGGATAAAACATAAAAGTATAATGTTAGAATTGAGTATATTTTTCAAGGTAATATGAAATTCCAGAATAATTTAATGACCTCGCCCACTAGAGCAAAAAAGATTATCATGAAAATTAATTCAACTTTGAAACCTAACTGTAAAGTGTATATAATTGTTATCACTTAGGAAGTCCAGTTGAAATTTTCATGCTTTCACTCTTCAAAAACCAATCAAGATTATGAAAATATAATTCTAAAGCGACTTAAGAGAATAACATTATTTAGGAGGATAAATATAACATATTTCATGGGACATCCATGTTTGAACCCACACAAATTTCATTTTCCTGGCACCAAAACAACTATCCACTTTTATTTTAACTCAAAAAACAATATACTTATAGTATTAACGTAAACAGACATCATACTTTCATTTTTAACTAAAAACTAGCATTGTACTTATATCTTCCATTTAACCAAAAATAGCAACATACTTTTATTTTTATCCCAAAATACGAACATACCTTTTTTGGCAAAAAATAACAATGTATGTTAATTTCTTAAACCGAAACAACAGTACCCACCGACATCCGTCGAATAAAAATACTAATTGCCGGCTAGAAACTATTTGACCCGCTGCATTATGCGGGTAACATTATAATTTTCTTTGTAAAATGTCAAACAAAACAATGGCTTTTTGTATGGACCTTTCGTTAAATCAATGACTATCTCTGTTTAAGCTTGCAATTTTGATTTTGTTTGGATCCTGACCATGGGATTCTTTGTAGAACATCACTTCTTTTACATTGAAGATCATTTATAAGATATTTTTCTGGAAAACAATATCGGTTTAAGCATTTAACTTTGCAAAAAAATTAATTGATAATTTTGTACTTCGAAAAAATGACTTTTTTCTGAAATCTCTTAAGATGATCTGGAAAAGTTTCATTTCTTTTACGCTAAAACTCATTTATAGGACATTTTTCTAGAAAACAATATTGGTTTTAACATTGAACTTGGCAAAAAAGCTCATTAATAAAAATGCACTTTGAAAAATGACTTTTTCCAAATCTTTTTTGATGATCTGGAAAAGGTCTGTTTTATAGGTTATTATTCTCGAAAAATTAGCATTGATCTTTGCAAAAAAAAGTTCATTAATAACATTGTACTTTGACAAAATGACTTTTTTTTTTGAAATATTTTTAGATGATTCGGAAAATTTATATTTTTTTTACGTTAAAGCTTATTTATAGAACGTTTTTCTAGAAAAAAATATCAATTTTAGCATTGAACTTTGCAAAAAGCTCCATTGATAATATTGTCTTATAATTTACATTCTTAATATGTAAGTTTTATATTATTTGTCAACCGTGTAACACACGGGTTTGAACCTAGTTTATAAATATAATAAAAACCAGATAAATTCACTTAACATTTTCATTAAATTTTAAATTCTTAAATTTCTATGTTAAAAATGTCATGTGACTCTTTGCCAAACTATGACATAATCGTGAAAATCATGGTTTACATTTAACTTATTTTTTGTATGACAAGTTGATGGTATATGTTTTACATGCTTATTTATGGATATTACTATTTTAATTCTTTAATAGCTAAATAAAGTTAAATTGTTGAATGTTTCGAGATGCTTTTCTTAATAAAATAGAACTTATCTTTTATGTCAAAACGATGTTCGATGGAAATGAAAAACGTGTTCTTGAAATAATTTATTCTAAAAAGTTGAAATTGTGGTTATTTTAAAGTTGTGTTGCGCCTCCAAAGTCATTGCAGTGAACGAGTGATTAGATATTTAATAATATTCTTTAAATTTCTAAAGATAATTTATATTTGAAATTATCATTGAAAGTATATATTAAAACTGAAAGATGTATGATTTGAAACCTTCAAATCATCATAAAACTGCATGACTTGTGTGAGTGTATACGATAATATAACGAGGTTCTTATGTCATAGTGCAAATTTGTTTGTCGATTATTTCACTGCATTGGAGGAGTTTGTACGCTTATCATGTGGCACACTACCACGATGGAAGAATATGAAGCTTAGACGTACGTGGGAACTTTATTGTAACGTCCAGTTTCAGCACAGAGTATACCAAAAAATTTTCGCATTTATAACATAAATATTACATTTGGATACTCGTGTGCTCTGGATACTACAAGAAGTTATCACCAAGAATCGTCTCACGATCTGAGCTAGGCGCTACAACTGCTAACCTGCACACAACACAACACACACACGTAAACTACAAAGCTTAGTGAGCAACAATACAATGACATGAATAACTCATTTATAATGTAATACATCGCCCAACTCGTGGGTGTAGTTATTCCCTGCAACATTTATAAGTACTGATTAATATAAACATATTAGACCAACTATACTTCATTGTTAATTATTACAAGTACTCTTTATGTTGTCACACAGGTATCTCCCGATACCTAAACTACCAGATAAACAAGTGTGGTGTATATTTCAGGTAACACGAGTATACACCTAACTAATAACTCGGTACCACTACACGGTACTCTGTCACACTGACTTCCAACATGGAATCCTCTACTTTACAACTTTTTTGATCGTAAGCCACAAGGACTTTATATATATCTTCTCCTCAACCTCTACGGTTTCGAGTCACTAAGACTCACCACTACCCCAATTGTAGTATGAGCACAAAAGCTCAAACCACATATGTTAGGCAGTTAAGCCCGACCTCCTAGCCACGAAGGCCGATATATATACATTGGGTCATTAAGTCTAAACTCTTAGACACAAACGCCATATATGTCAGAAAATTAAGTCCAACCTCCTAGCCACAAAGACCGTATGATTTGGATATCAAATCCAATCTTCTAGCCACAAAGGTCGTATATTTGGACACTGAGTCAAATGTCCTAGCCACAGAGGCCGTATATTTGGACACTAAGTCCAATCTCCTAGCCACAGAGGCCGTATATTTGGATATCAAATCCAATCTTCTAGCTACAGAGGCCGTATATTTGGAACTGTACAGGTCCTCCCTCGACCACTAAGGCTTGCATGAACCGTACAAGTTCTCATAACATATATTGGATAATTACACCCCATCACTTAGCCACAAAGGCTCAACATTATGACTATAAAGTACTCGTACATAACAGTCATACAACAACCCCCGACACTTCTAACTTTGTACCATTCTACATAATGACACGTAATTACAAGACGTCTATCACGTAAACGTCCAACTTACTCTAGGTGGCATGTAAAGTATTCGTTATACATCCACTTAACTCTAGAGTATTATCTTGTATATAACTACAAAACTCACCTGTAATAACAAGTTATCTCTAACACTTGATATTCTCGGATTACATAGTACTCATACATAGTAATATTTACATACATGTGAATCAACTAGCATCACATACACATAACATCATACTATATATATATATATATAACATGTACACTCCTCCATGGTTGCTAAGTACTTACTAAGCAAACCACTAATATTTCAATTATACCTAGTCACAAAGTACTCATCTTGTGATATGTAAACCTTACTTCAAGTAAACACGAGATTCTCATATCGATGTCGGTTACTACAGATCGTAACAACAAACTTCTAACATATGTAACCACAATTGATTTTCTATGTATCAACATAGTTTTCACATATTCTACTGTATGTATTGTCAACGGTAAGGCACATATAACACATACAACATGTTACAACTAACATGTTAAGTAGAGTTACTCACACGGATATAATAGCTTTACCCCGTTCCAGATGGTATAATTGGTAGGCCAAGGTGTATTCTCACCACTTTCATCACCTACACCATACCATATACACACCACACATGTGTGAACACATTGTATTCACTTGCTATAGTCCTATTCATTCAACTATAGCTTATTTCACACTTAGGGTCTGAATTACAACCCAACTACACATCCAATTTGAGAATTATATGCTACAACATCCATAGTTGCAGGTGGGTTATCAACACCACCTGTAACCTAGCTCTACCAAGCTCAATCAACTCCTAGTTTGAAGTAAGAACAAGAATTCACACCTCTTTAATGCAAGCAATCAACTTCTACTTCAATCCCTTGATATATTGAGCTTCAATTCAACCTCTGTAGTTCCTAGGGTTTTTTTAGGATTGAGAGAGTTTTTCTTCGAGTTTAATTTTCCCAAATGAACCCAAAACTGACTTATAAAAATGGTTCTGCGCAAATATAGAGTCGTTATTGACAAATATAGAGTCGCTATCTACAATAGAGCCGCTATTGACAAAGATAACTTAAGAACATGGAAGTAGATTGCTATTCTTGAGAATTTGCAATTTTGATCAAGAACTTTAATTCTTCATTTTGATTGATTGGGTTGGTTTTAATGGGTAAAAACCTTGTATTAATGAAGGGTTTTAGTCAGGGAACAAACCCCATATGATTAAGAACCATAATAAGGACTTAATATGTCAAAACAGGTTGCTACAGTGCAAAATCGCGACTGATCTGGAATCTGCCCAGGCGCCAGGCGCAGTGCGCCCAGGTTCCAGGCGTGGTGCGCCTAGGCGCAGTGCGCCCAGGTTCCAGGCGTGGTGCGCCTAGGCGCAGTGCGCCCAGGTTCCAGGCGCGGTGCGCCCTCCGGACAGGGACCTCAAATGTGTGAATTCTCATTTGGCTTGTCCGATTGACCTCAAACTTGAACCATAAGTCCATGATGGTATGAAAAGTCCTAGAAAAATATTAAATTGAGTTTCGACTCCTTGGGGGCACTGTAGATCGATACAAATGCCTCGGGAATGTGTATAATGCATGAAAAGATGATAAATGGAAAGTTTATCATCTAGACATTGTTTGTAATGTTATAATATTGAACTCTTATGTAAAAGAGTCAACTGAAATGCTAATTAACCTATGATCATTTGGTATATAAATGAATATATAGGTACGGGACGAACGGTTGTAGTGTATACAAAGACAAGAAACAACCGAAACTAAATGCAGCGAGTATCTAGGTGAGTAATCTCACTTATATCATATATGATATGTATTGATTGGACTGTTACAGATTGAAACAACTTCGAGGGACGAAAATGATAAGGTTAAAGATATAATAAAAAGACAATACCAGATAAGCCGTGAGTCTGCGATAGACAAGAACAGAGCTGTGAGTCAATGATACGACAATACCAGATAAGCCGTGAGTCTGAGAAAGACAAGAACGGAGCTGTGAGTCAGTAAATAAATAAACTATGCGACAATACCAGATAAGCCGTGAGTCTACGATAGACAAGAACGGAGCTGTGAGTCAACCTTTGAAAAGGCAATACCGGATAATCCGTGAGTCATTGAGATGGCAAGAACGGAGCCGTGAGTCTAGGCTAAAGCGGGACAAACTCGTGAGCCATAAATGATTATGATATTTGACTTTAAGTCCAAATGGTGCGGTCTTTTGACTATGATACCGGGTTATTAAGCCCAGCTGGTGCGGCCTTTGGGCTATGACTTGTATATTGAAAATGACATGGTGCGGCTTATATAGCCATGACATATGATGCAGTCCATTGTGACTAAGAAACATGGGACAGAAATGGTTAGACATGTTTATATGTGCAGCTAACTGGCGTGGCTTGATAATTACAGGTTATTATGATTCAGCCTGTATGGCTACAAATTAGGATGTGAAATCCTAGGAGATATGTGGTCAGCCAGTAAGGCTAGGAGTTTGGATTCGATATCCAGACAGTTATATGATTGTATTTTTATACATGTTAGTTGCAGATACGATTACTCACTGAGCTTTATAGCTCACGTTATTTGTTAAATGTCCCTGCAGGTTAGCATGATCCTGATAAGGGACAAGATAGAGTCCGTGACTAAAGAAGTGGACTTGTAGATGCTGTCAGTAGCAGCCCGGCTTCAAAGGAGACTATGGTATTTTATACTCTCCTTGATACACTTGTACCCGTTTTAAAAAAATATACCCCTCTTGTTGTGGTTTTATGTATTGAAACCTTTGTTTTAAATGAAAAATTTTCAGGGGTGTTTTTGTTTTAAAAGCCGGGTGTTACAAGTTGGTATCAGAGCCGTGGTTTAAGTGAACTAGGTGTCTATAGAGTAGATTCCTGGACTTAAACCTTGAAATAGTAGACATGACATATAGTTAGGTGTATATAGTTGATATTATACATATATAACCAAACTGTTGCTGACTTCTAACGTATAAGAAGTACGAGCAGCGAATCTTATTGGGAGGAACTTAGGGCGTGGAGCTTTTAGTGGTGGACCAGCCCTTTCTCAAGGCTTCAATGTACGAGGGGCAAAGAGACAAGTAGTAGAAAATCCACATGACAAGCAATAGTAGCTGCTGTGGTCAGAACAAGAAATTGGGTGCTCACCCTGATTGATATTCAAGGTGAAAGAAAAGTAGTTGAGACTACAAGAAAAACAGAAAAATATTAGTGGACGCTTCAGGAGAAGTTACCACGATTTAGGTCCAACCTTAAAGGGAAGGGACCAAAATGAAAAAGGCAATGCGATGTAAGAAGTGCAGGAAAAGCACTCAGGAAATTTGTAGAGTAGAGACTCTACCGTTGAAATGCTAAAATTGCAGGAAACATGAGCATGTTGCTCGAACCTGTTAGGTGGAATGGAAGTGTTTCCAGCGCGGAGCTATAGATCACTTGCTGTAACACCCGACTTATTAACCAAAAACACCCCAAAAATTTTTCATTTTTCAAACCAAATATTTTACAAATAAAACATAAGTAAGGGGTTTTAGTCAATACAATACGAGTACAAGAGTATCACGAAGTACAATACATAATATATTATACATTCTTCAAGCCGGGATGTCACTTCAAATTCTAAATCATCAGTCACGGACTTTGTCTTTGCCTTTAGCAGGGTCACGCTCACCTGCAGGGACATATCAAACAAACTGTGAGCTATAAAGCCCAATGAGTAATCAAGCAATCAAATACATATATACAAGAGAATAACAACAATTAAACTCTTAAACAATTTCTGTCCCAAAAGTCATGGTCATCATTGACCGCACCGTAATCATAGCCATAAAGGCCGCACCGAATATCATAGCCCGAAGGCCGCACCAAAATCATAGCCCGAAGGCCGCACCAAAATCATAGCCCGAAGGCCGCACCAAAATCATAGCCCGAAGGCCGCACCAAAATCATGGTCCTAAGACCGCACCATTTAATGTCAAAGATAGTAATCTTAGCCAACAAGGCTGCACCAATATATCATACTAGATATAATCAAGATTACTCACCTGAAGGATTGCTACAACTAGCTTTTGTTGTTCCTTGCTTTCCAATGTGATCCGTAGAATTTTGTCCCGTACCTATAATTCCATTTATTATCAAAATGATTATAGGTTAATAACCATTTCAATTAACTCTAATGCAATAGAGTTCAATACAATATTGTTATAAACAATGCCTAGTTAATAAACTTCCCGTTTACTAACTTTATATGAATTTTACTATTTACCGAGGCATTCGGATCGATCTACAGTGCCCCCGAGGGGTCGGAAACTCAATATAAATATTTTCCCAAACTTTTCAGACCATAACGAGCCTACGGTTCAAGTTTGAGCTAAATCGGACAAGCCAAACAAAAGATAGCATTTCAAAGTTCCTGCCTGGATTCTGCTTGGACGCGCACTGCGCCTGGATAGGGGCGCACTGCGCCCAGCGCCAGTGCAGACCTCCTGTCCAGTCGCGAATTGTGCACTGTAGCTTGCTGTTTTGTCCTTTAAGTCCTTAATGTCGTTCTTAATCGTTTGGGGTTTGTTCCTAGGCTAAAACCTTACATTTTAACAAGGTTTTTAACCATCAAAACCCACTTAATCAATCATAGGAAGAATTAGGGTTCTTATTTCTAACAACCCAAAACTTCAAATTCATCAATTATACCAACCTACTTCCATTTTGTTGAGTTAAGCTCTTACTAACACGACTTAATGGAGGTATTACATCAATTTGAACACCCAATCACAACTGTAATTTTAGTTTTTGAGTTCTACTAAACTCATCAAGAACAACTATCAAGAACTTGAAGAACTTACCTCCAAACTTCCAATTATACCCTTGTAAATGCTATAATCCAATTTGCAAGTTCCAAGCCTTCAAGAACCTTCAATCCTCTGCAGAATTTCAGCCAGAAGAACTCTCCCGTAACCCTTAAAATTCTGCACAAGTGTTTTCTTTTATACCTCAAAATTTACATTTTTGGTCCTTGAAGTTCTAAGTCTTAAACTCTTGCCACCATTTACACAATTTATGACACAAATTCAATTTATTATAACATTTTAAGTCCAAGACTTAAATATTATTACAAAACAAGTCCTTTTTTGTCCAAAAGACCAAATTACCCTTTTGAGGTAAAATGACCATTTTGCCCTTTTTATTATAAGTATATAATAAACATGTTTTTGGCGTTACAATTGCCTACGAAAGGTTCACATGCTAAATGTGGAGTAACGGGTGATAAACCCAGGAAAGAACGGGGAGGAAAGAAAGAAGAAATGAACGGTCGAAAAGGACCAGTGGTAACATGAGCATTCCAGTAGACTGTGGAAGAAGCTCGTGAGTAGACTAATATGGTCTCAGATATCATTGTTTTGAATATAATCCCCGTGTATGTTATATTTGATCCATGAAGCTGTGCTTGGGATCAGTGACTTTGATGTCATGTTTGAATATTTCATCAACGATTTATGGATGAAATTTTGGAAGTAGCTATAGCAGGTAGAAAATATGTTCAAGATATTGAACACCTGGAAGGTAGTCTGCTTAAGATTTACGGGACCATTTTTCCCAATAAATCTGAAGCCGATGACTACCAATGAATCTGAAGCAATTGTGTGTATGAATTGTTTAGCAATGAATTATGCTAACATGAATTGTAGAAACAAGAACATTATGGTTCTAAAATCAGAAGTGAATTGGATAAAATTCACGGCACATGACCATTGTTGAGAATACCGGTTATTTTCCTTTGCTTAAACTCGGAAAAGAGTTAGTAAAGGAAGGATATTTTAGTTGGCATATGCAGTATTTGCCAAGCTAAATAAAGTGGCGGTAGAAGTGTGAAACTTTAAATGAATTCTTGGATGTTTCTTCCAAAGAACTTCCAGAATTACCGCCAGATTGATGAGAAGACTTTATGATTAAACTGGTCTTGGGAGCCGTTCCTGATATTTAGGCTCTAAACTAATTAGCATCTGCAGAGATGGCAGAGTGGGGAAAACAATTAGAAGAAATTGTTTCTGAATCGGGGTCTCATATGGCCGAATGTGTCATCGTATGGAGCCCTATCTTGTTTGAAAAAGAAGAAAGACGAGTTGATGTGTATGTGCACTGACTACTGACTGAATATGAGGTACAATTGTACCAGATATTGGAATTACTTCACTGAGTTAAGTGATATGTAAAATTCCCCAAATATGAAAAATTTGGCTAAAAGAAGTTTCAATTCTTTGGACATGTTAACAGTGCCAAAGATGATAAAGTAGATCCGGTGGAAATGATGTTGTGATAAAACGAGAACCGCCTGAGGAATCTGACTAAAATTGTAGTTTCCTTGGATTGACGGGTTATTATAGGAGAGTTGTAGAAAACTGCTCCTTGATTGCTGTTTAGCTGACTAAAGTTGACCAAGAAAAGTGAAAAATTCGAGTGGTAGAAAGACCACAAATATCTTTTCAAAGGTTGAAATAAACCTTGTGTGAAGCTCCGGTGTTAGCATTATCGCTAAGCGGAGAAGATAATTTATGTTACAGAAATGTATCCAGAGTTAATTTTGGGTACATAACATTGCAGTAGCAATTATGATTTTGGCATTGAGGCTTTGAAGACACTACTTATGTGGTATAAAGCTTACTGTTTATACGGATCATATAAGTTTGAAGTACTTAATTGGCCAAAAAGAAGCTGAATATGAGATAGTAGATGGGTTACTTAAAGATTTCGGTTATGAAATCTTATACCATCTCGGTAAAGCAAATGTGGTTATAGATGCCTTGAGTTGAAAAGAGTATCTTTTGAAAGATACAACCACATGCGTGAGTGTGGTGAATTGATTACCTGAATTGATTCGGGTAGCACAGAAAGAAGTGTGCAAGTTTGAAAACGTGAAAAGTGAATGAATGACTGACTATTGAAAGAAGCTAGTTAGAAAGTCACAGCGATTGAAAACCCTTAGTGGTTGTGTATGTGGGTTCCAAAGTAAAGTGGGACATGATATATATTTTTTGAAAAGATGCATATTATAGTAGATATGCATATACCCGGGGCAATACCAAACTATGTAGGATGATAACCTATATATTGGTGGCCGGAAAATGAAGAAAGATATTGAAAGATACGTAAAAAGGTGTTTGACTTGTATGCAAGTAAAGTCAAACTATTAGAAGTATGCGAAAAAATCTAGCCGTTGTTAGTCCCAGAGAAGAAATGGGACAATATTAGTATAGATTTTGCAATAAAGATTCCTTGAATACCGTGTGGGTATGATACCACATGGGTAATAGTAGACCGGTTGATGAAACTAGTGTAAATTCATACCGACTAGTGAGAAGATCGAGATAAAAAAGTAGCGAAAATTTACATAGATGGAGTAAATTGTGGACGTAAGTTACTGGTGTTGATTGTATCGGATCGAGATAGTAGAATTATTCCTAGATTTTGGCATAGTTTTCAAGAATAATTAATTCAAAAGTACTAGCAAGTACTGTATATGAATTGTAGATTGGTAGACGAGACGGGATAATGATGCAGACTCTAGAAGATATGCCCGAAATTTGCATAATAAACCCTAGTGAAAGATGAGAAAATCATCTGTCTTTGGTAGAATTTGTAAGAAATAACAACTTGCATACTAGTATTCTACTGGCTCGTATGAAGTGTTGTACGGAGTACCGTGTTATCCTTTGATTTATAGGATTGAAGATGTGGAAAAGCCGTTGGCTAGGTCTTAGACTATGGTACAAGTTAAAAAGAATACTTAATGAATACGAGAAAATTTGAAAATGGCTAAGAAGCAGTAACGGTAGTACATGAACCATAGGGTAAAACCATTGCAATTCCAGATGAGGGATGTCGGGGTAATCAAAAGATCATTCGGAAAGACTAGAAATTGAGGTGGGACAAAAAGGAAAGTTGAGTCCTTGTCTATTGGACCTTTCCAGGTATCCCAAAGAGTAAGAATTATGATGTATTGATTAAAGTTTCTTGATGAATTCCAATACATTCATAATGTTTTCCATGAGTCACATTTCTAGAGAACATTGATTGATGAATTCCAATGCACACCTCATGTTGAAATGAAGGTAGATAAGTAGTTAAGGTACCCGGGACAACCGGAGGAATGATAGATAAACAGTGATATAACCACGAAATAAGAAGACTAGTATGGTAAAAGTGCTTTGGCAATACCATAAATGTTTCCATATGATGTGGAAAAACGGAATTGTAATGAGCAAGAATTACCCTCGCTTGTTTGTATGATTTCAGGGACGAAATCTTTTGAAGGAGGGGAGAATTTGTAACGCCAAGACACTCTTTTTATGTAAATATAATAAAAAGGGTAAATTGGTCATTTTACCTTAGAAGGGTAATTTGGTCTTTTGGACAGAAAAGGATTTGATTTGTAATAATATTTTGAGTTTTGGACTTAAAATGTTATAAACATAAGTTTTTGTCATAAAATTTGACAAGTGTGGCAAAAGTATAAGAAATGAAAGTTTTATGTCATAAAACTTGATTATTGTGGCCAAAGTTCAAAAGATGGAACTTCAGGGGCTAAATTAGTAAAATCTGGAAGTATAAATAGTGGAATAGTTCTCCCTCATGTGCAGAATTCTTGAGAGCTACGGGAGAGGAATTCTTGAGCGATCTTTCCAGATTTTTGAAGATTCTTGAAGATTGAAGCTTGGATTTCGAGTTCTAGGCTTTGAATTGAAGAATTGAAGCTTTGAAGGTTAGTATTTCAAGTTCTAACCTAGGTTGTTCTTGATGAGTTTTTGTGGAAACTGAAATTTATAATTTCAGTTATGAATCATGTGGTTTAAGTGGCTAATACTTCCAATAAGTCATTAGTTAAGAATATAACTTAAGAACATGGAAGTAGATTGCTATTCTTGAGAATTTGCAATTTTGATCAAGAACTTTAATTCTTCATTTTGATTGATTGGGTTGGTTTTAATGGGTAAAAACCTTGTATTAATGAAGGGTTTTAGTCGGGGAACAAACCCCATATGATTAAGAACCATAATAAGGACTTAATATGTCAAAACAGGTTGCTACAGTGCAAAATCGCGACTGATCTGGAGTCTGCCCAGGCGCCAGGCGCAGTGTAACATCCCAAAATTTTAGGGTAAAATTAAAAAAAAATTAAACGAACACTTCAATATAAGAAAAGCCACTTAATTAATTTTAATAAAACTCCATAACTTATAAGTTTAATGAAAACATCCCAGGATTAACAAAAGTTAATGAAATCACAACATAGCGGAACATCCATTCAAAAACAGTCCTCCAATGAAGCAGCACAGTGTATACACGTCACGCCTTGCCATCTAGGGTACCTGATGTACCTGAAACAGTAGTTTATATAGGGAAAGGGTAAGCACGGAGCTTAGTGAGTTCCTCAAAACACCATACGATCCATCACATAACATACAACACATCATAACCATTCATATGTCTGTGAGACTCGCGGGCTATCCCTGTTCCGCTGAAGACTCACGGGCAGTTCCCGTTCTGTCTTATCGCTCGCAGGCTTCTCCCGTTCCGTCTAATGACTCCCAGGCTATTCCCGTTCCGCCTATTGGCTCGCGGGCTATCCCGTTCCGTCTACAAACAATCATTATCATAGCAATAATTCATACAATTACCATAACATGTAAGATCACCTTAGTCTAACTTATCTTCCTTCCTACGCATGCAATATCACCTATAGTATAGTGAGAAGACTCACCTGATTATAGTTGACTATATCGTTTATCTTTCTCGGCTTTGTATTTCCTTCAACTTTAACTGTTAACATAATAAGAAATCTATAATTTCTTAATCCTTAACTATATTATAGTTGCATCATTAAACCCTTCAATAATTCCAATATGATACTCCATGATTTATCAAGTAAAGAACGGCCAGGTAGAAGATTAGATGGGGTGGCAGGATCCTTTCAGCATTTTAGCCTTTCGAAAAATCCAACAACCAGATCCCAAGTAATCGGCCTAGGCACCGTCCTCATAAGTAAATCAATCAGTATTATTTTCAGAATTACGAATTGTTATAATAACGACGTTTTTAAGGTTTTTATTTACTATTGTTGGAAATGAATATGTTATACTTATTACATATTCTACTTCTTAATACAAAAATTATTTTACAATACCTAATTAAGCTATAGAAAGGTTTGTAGTTACCTTATGACCATTCGTCGGGATCTATAACTTCTTCGTTAGGCTTTCGAGCTTCTTCCGCTCACTTGCTTACACTCTAGTGCTTAGAAACCTCTATATATTGGACTGAGATTTAGTTGTGTGGTTTATGAGATGTTTTGAGGGGTATTTATACTTGAATTCTTGAATAAAAAATGGCATGACACTTTTGACAAAAGATTTTAATAATATAATTTTGTTGAAATTAATACCTCCTAGAATCAGTCTGTTCAAAACTGGTTTAGCCGACTTTAAACCCATGAAATTCACGTTTTTTTTGATATTCCAGAAATTTATCTCAATAACTTTCCAGGGATGTATTTTACGTATTTATATGATTTTTCTATGATTTATTATAAATTTTTGAAAACAGACTATCTAATCTGTCAATTCCGAACTAATCAGTAAAGATTGCATTTTTTACTATAGATAATGTCATTTTCAAGCTTAGTATTATTTTTGGTAATTATACTAGACTCAATTTGTAAACTTTGTGCATTGGTTTGAGGTCCAAACGAGTTTCCTAGAATTAATTATGATTTTTCTAAAAAACGACACAAAATGCTGATTTTCATATGAAATTGTAACTAAAGTTTTTCTTAGCTTTATAACTACCAACATCATATAATTCCTAACAATCTTATTTTAAGTATATGTTATAATCAGGATACGGGTCTTACAAGTCTCCCCCACTTATTTGGATTTCGTCCCGAAATCCGCATTCTCGAACTCCTCTATGTATTTCCCATCGAGTCCTTATGTCCTTCAAAAATCCTCCTCGTCTTATTGCCGAACCTTTACAAGATTTAATTATCTTTCCCTTTCAACATTCACATACCTCTGTAATAATGCTTAAGGTCCTATTATTCTCATTCACTCCATAATTCTTTTCTTCTAATTACTCTAGATGTACAAAAAACTCTAACTGTTTCTCACAGTCCCACACATCGACTTGACCGGCTACTATCTACAGTACATATTTAGTACTTTCTAATCTACCTATATACATAGTTAACCTAGTTTACTTGCAACACCTAATTTTTAACACTATTTCATATTTATATGAATTCGTCATATTTCAACACACATTTGCCTCAATTCAACATTTCTTTTAAATACTTTTTGGCTAAATAAGTCTATTTTTGTAGAATCTCCAAATTTTTGTGTTCCACCGAAATATAAAATTTACATCATCTTTTGTAAGTTTTTTTTTTTTGGAGTACTGAACACTCTTTAAACTATTTCCATTATGTGGAGACATAAAATTTTGTTTTATTTCAAAAGTCTCTTTATTATCTCGTTCTCATCATAGTCAAGCAGAGAATTTTGAAAAAATGTCACTTGGGGTAGTGAAAAGTCGCATCTAATGTAGTTAGTTTGAATTTCGGTAATTAAAACGTGAGGTGTCCTTTCAGTTCCGTGTGTCCTTTCGGTTCCAGCTGCAAGATACTATATATACAGGTATGTAGTATCATTCATTTTAAGTCTCATCCTCTCTTATCACTAGTTTGTTCGTAAACGAACTCATATTTAAAGCCGAGTCATGGAAAACATATCTTCAATGGGCGATCTGTCGAACTCTGGACCTGGTTTACCGCAAGGAGAGGGTACTTCAAACCAAGAATTCTTAATAGAGTTCGGTGACTCTAACATTCTAGACATCTATCATCCATACTTCGATTACCTTTCTAATGTTTTGTTTGATTTTGAATTATGGTACAGTCTTCCAGATATACTACCAATAGAGCATCTCCACGATGAGCCGGAAATTATTCCCGAGTTGAACATTAACTCAGATGATCCGGTGCATGCATCTGACTTGGCACTTGATCAGACTCCATGCCTTCTACCAGGTTAAATTCTTTTGAATGATCCATTTATAAGTATTCTATTTTGTTTTATCATTTGACATGTGTTATTTGTAGACCCATTTGTGGATGGTCTAACTGAGTACAATCCATTCATGGACGTGCACCCAACAAGCAGTGAGTTTGTCCCCATGAATCAAGAATTCATGGCTGGTATTCAGGATGAGAATCAATTACAGAGGACTCATAACATAAATATTGAATTGAATCCCGAGTTTGGGGTTGGTTTTCAATATCAAGATCATCTTCGGTTGATTCAAAGGAATCTAGAAGGATTTCAGAATCCTGATATTTTAGTTGAAAACCAACAATTATTACCGATAGAGGCCACTAATTTTGATAAATCAATGTCCATCTTTGGGTCAAAAAATCAGGATCATGTTCAAATGATCCAGAATGATAACAATACAATTAGATTTGAACGTTCTAGTTCAGAAAACATAGCAGGTGGCAGTGGAAGAGGTTTCAGACATTTATTAAGTAGGGAAATAATAGCTGAACACTTTAACGAACCAATTGAGAAAGCTGCGAAGGAACTCAACATTGGAACGACACAATTAAAAAAACGCTGTAGAGAATTAGGTATCAATCATTGGCCCCAACGACAACTTACGAGTTTGCAAACCCTTATTGATCGTGCTGAGGTAAAGAACTACATTTTTTAATTCCTTTATATCATAAGGTTGAAATTACTAAAGTTATTTGTGCCACAGGAATTTGGTAATGAATTTATTGAGGCAACAGAATTATCGGGAGATTTAATACCCAACCTAAAAAAAAAGAAGCGATAATTGAAGGGTCACAATCGGGTCTAACAGACGGCACAAAGAAGCTAATACAAGCTGCTCATAAGGTTGTATTTAGGAAAAGAAAAATTCAGGAAAAGGGGGAAACTTCATCAAGAACTCATACACAGCAGCAATCTCTACCATCTAATTCTGGTATGAGTAGTATTAACCCTGGTTTACTCGAGTCTTCGAGTGAGGAGAATTTTTGAGGCTTTGTAGGTGACCTAGCCTGGTTTCCTCCTTCTTATAGCTACCCCAACTAGTTCCGAATTAGAGCCTTTCCTCATCACTGCCCTACTTACACACGCCCCAAATGAGTCAATATTTAGCCCCTAATCATGGGGTTACAGGTTCCAACCCTATCGAGACCCCATACCTTGGAGCTCCTCCTCCAATAACTGAAAGCATACCACTTCCAAATCCTCGAGAAGGTACAAGTCAACCTAATGATGACAAAGATTGGAGTGTAGAAGATCTTTTCTCGCTTCTTTCGGATTCTCCGGTTTAGGTTACTAGTTTTGTAAATTTTTCTTAATGTATTAATATAAAGTTGTAGTAATGAATTAAATATATTGACGTGTTACTATAATTTTAATAATTTCATCGATTCAATATAATATTCATGTTGTTCCCTTAACTTTGTATTCCTCCCCCATTTGGACTAAAGTCCAAGTCTGTTTATTCGATTTATAATTTTTTTTACGAGCCCTTACTCTCGAACAAAAACCAAGCCCACTCTGCTCAGCTAACAACTTGCATCAGGGGCAAACACCATCTCAATAAACATGTTTCGATAATGTAAAGACGTTTACATCAACCACCATATGTTACTCATCCGCTTGCGACCCTAGTCAACACCTATATCGTCAGTTACCTCAATCACGAGCGAGTGATCCAGACTCTCAACCCACACGACCCGCTATCATCTCAGGCGCCGCTTGCACCTCTTTGACCGTGAGTTGGAAAACTCACCCTTGCATCCTCTAGTCCCTGTCTGACTTGTGCGCCCATTAGTTGCGTGAAAAATAGCTACCACAATAGCACTTTGACATTCTCCCTTTCAACAGTCTTTAAGCTCAGTAATCAACTTAAGCATGATCGGTCCAACCAAACTGGTATGATCACATCTTAATTGTTCCTACTGAACCTCACAATCAACATTCAACAATCGAATGGATAAAGGTTTACCACATTACACTAGCATTTAAGTCAACTATGCTAGACACTCACATACTCAGCTCCTTGGATCCTTCGTGACGAACTCCCGACTCAAACGCAGATCCTGTGCTTTCGATAGTAGGAGCTCTACTACTACCTTCCACACCTATCCATGTTCGTTCCAAGACCCGTCTCGAAATATCCAATTCGCTTCTCACCGATAATTTTAACACATATGCCCTTACAAGGCATATGTCAACCCTTCTAGGAATACTTGGAATCCCACCCCTACCCTGCTATTCTAACTAAGACGGAACTTCCTCCAGTGATGACAGATTTTTTTGCGAACGTAGTTGTATACAATATCGAACTAAACAGTCTTTCAAATAAGAGAATCTTCCCTAAGGCAACAACCAAACAAGGAACATGCAATAAGGTCAACTCACACATTCTATGACTATTCAGTCCATATTGTATACAACTTAGTGGAAATCTCTAAACAACCTATCGGCACTAGCATACAGTTCTATTAGCAAATAGCAGATAATAATACAACAATGTGTGATCTCTACCAGGCATTTCAGCAAACATATACCATATGTTTTTTTATTAACATCCACAATATTAAATACTTAACCCTTTTCTCATACTGGCGTTGGCTGGCGGTACACACTGTGTCTTCAGTTCACCCTTCATAAAACATCTTTCTTTCGTAAAAATGTTTTAAGAAAACTCTTAAGCCTCAACTTGAGTCCAGAACTCACTAAGTGAGCCTGATTCTCTCAAGCTGTGCTCTGATACCAACTTGTAACATCCCAAAATTTTAGGGTAAAATTAAAAAAAATTTAAACGAACACTTCAATATAAGAAAAGCCACTTAATTAATTTTAATAAAACTCCATAACTTATAAGTTTAATGAAAACATCCCAGGATTAACAAAAGTTAATGAAATCACAACATAGCGGAACATCCATTCAAAAACAGTCCTCCAATGAAGCAGCACAGTGTATACATGTCACGCCTTGCCATCCAGGGTACCTGATGTACCTGAAACAGTAGTTTATATAGGGAAAGGGTAAGCACGGAGCTTAGTGAGTTCCTCAAAACACCATACGATCCATCACATAACATACAACACATCATAACCATTCATATGTCTGTGAGACTCGCGGGCTATCCCTGTTCCGCTGAAGACTCACGGGCAGTTCCCGTTCTGTCTTATCGCTCGCAGGCTTCTCCCGTTCCGTCTAATGACTCCCAGGCTATTCCCGTTCCGCCTATTGGCTCGCGGGCTATCCCGTTCCGTCCACAAACAATCATTATCATAGCAATAATTCATACAATTACCATAACATGTAAGATCACCTTAGTCTAACTTATCTTCCTTCCTACGCATGCAATATCACCTATAGTATAGTGAGAAGACTCACCTGATTATAGTTGACTATATCGTTTATCTTTCTCGGCTTTGTATTTCCTTCAACTTTAACTGTTAACATAATAAGAAATCTATAATTTCTTAATCCTTAGCTATATTATAGTCGCATCATTAAACCCTTCAATAATTCCAATATGATACTCCATGATTTATCAAGTAAAGAACGGCCAGGTAGAAGATTAGATGGGGTGGCAGGATCCTTTCAGCATTTTAGCCTTTCGGAAAATCCAACAACCAGATCCCAAGTAATCGGCCTAGGCACCGTCCTCGTAAGTAAATCAATCGGTATTATTTTCAGAATTACGAATTGTTATAATAACGACGTTTTTAAGGTTTTTATTTACTATTGTTGGAAATGAATATGTTATACTTATTACATATTCTACTTCTTAATACAAAAATTATTTTACAATACCTAATTAAGCTATAGAAAGGTTTGTAGTTACCTTATGACCATTCGTCGGGATCTATAACTTCTTCGTTAGGCTTTCGAGCTTCTTCCGCTCACTTGCTTACACTCTAGTGCTTAGAAACCTCTATATATTGGACTGAGATTTAGTTGTGTGGTTTATGAGATGTTTTGAGGGGTATTTATACTTGAATTCTTGAATAAAAAATGGCATGACACTTTTGACAAAAGATTTTAATAATATAATTTTGTTGAAATTAATACCTCCTAGAATCAGTCTGTTCAAGACTGGTTTAGCCGACTTTAAACCCATGAAATTCACGTTTTTTTTGATATTCCAGAAATTTATCTCAATAACTTTCCAGGGATGTATTTTACGTATTTATATGATTTTTCTATGATTTATTATGAATTTTTGAAAACAGACTATCTAATCTGTCAATTCCGAACTAATCAGTAAAGATTGCATTTTTTACCATAGATAATGTCATTTTCAAGCTTAGTATTATTTTTGGTAATTATACTAGACTCAATTTGTAAACTTTGTGCATTGGTTTGAGGTCCAAACGAGTTTCCTAGAATTAATTATGATTTTTCTAAAAACGACACAAAATGCTGATTTTCATATGAAATTGTAACTAAAGTTTTTCTTAGCTTTATAACTACCAACATCATATAATTCCTAACACTCTTATTTTAAGTATATGTTATAATCAGGATACGGGTCTTACACGCAGTGCGCCCAGGTTCCAGGCATGGTGCGCCTAGGCGCAGTGCGCCCAGGTTCCAGGCGTGGTGCGCCTAGGTGCAGTGCGCCCAGGTTCCAGGCGCGGTGCGCCCTCCGGGGGGCCTCAAACTTGAACCAAACTTGAACCATAAGTGCATTTGTTCAAATGTGTGAATTCTCATTTGGCTTGTCCGATTGACCTCAAACTTGAACCATAAGTCCATGATGGTATGAAAAGTCCTAGAAAAATATTAAATTGAGTTTTCGACTCCTTGGGGGCACTGTAGATCGATACAAATGCCTCGGGAATGTGTATAATGCATGAAAAGATGATAAATGGAAAGTTTATCATCTAGACATTGTTTGTAATGTTATAATATTGAACTCTTATGTAAAAGAGTCAACTGAAATGCTAATTAACCTATGATCATTTGGTATATAAATGAATATATAGGTACGGGACGAACGGTTGTAGTGTATACAAAGACAAGAAACAACCGAAACTAAATGCAGCGAGTATCCAGGTGAGTAATCTCACTTATATCATATATGATATGTATTGATTGGACTGTTACAGATTGAAACAACTTCGAGGGACGAAAATGATAAGGTTATAGATATAATAAAAAGACAATACCAGATAAGCCGTGAGTCTGCGATAGACAAGAACGGAGCTGTGAGTCAATGATACGACAATACCAGATAAGCCGTGAGTCTGAGAAAGACAAGAACGGAGCTGTGAGTCAGTAAATAAATAAACTATGCGACAATACCAGATAAGCCGTGAGTCTACGATAGACAAGAATGTAGCTGTGAGTCAACCTTTGAAAAGGCAATACCGGATAATCCGTGAGTCATTGAGATGGCAAGAACGGAGCCGTGAGTCTAGGCTAAAGCGGGACAAACTCGTGAGCCATAAATGATTATGATATTTGACTTTAAGTCTAAATGGTGCGGTCTTTTGACTATGATACCGGGTTATTAAGCCCAGCTGGTGCGGCCTTTGGGCTATGACTTGTATATTGAAAATGACATGGTGCGGCTTATATAGCCATGACATATGATGCAGTCCATTGTGACTAAGAAACATGGGACAGAAATGGTTAGACATGTTTATATGTGCAGCTAACTGACGTGACTTGATAATTACAGGTTATTATGATTCAGCCTGTAAGGCTACAAATTAGGATGTGAAATCCTAGGAGATATGTGGTCAGCCAGTAAGGCTAGGAGTTTGGATTCGATATCCAGACAGTTATATGATTGTATTTTTATACATGTTAGTTGCAGATACGATTACTCACTGAGCTTTATAGCTCACGTTATTTGTTAAATGTCCCTGCAGGTTAGCATGATCCTGATAAGGGACAAGATAGAGTCCGTGACTAAAGAAGTGGACTTGTAGATGCTGTCAGTAGCAGCCCGGCTTCAAAGGAGACTATGATATTTTATACTCTCCTTGATACACTTGTACCCGTTTTAAAAAAATATACCCTCTTGTTGTGGTTTTATGTATTGAAACATTTGTTTTAAATGAAAAATTTTCAGGGGTGTTTTTGTTTTAAAAGCCGGGTGTTACAAAGATTAACACATAAACACCTACTAAAAGGGAACATAGTGTTACATTTATCTCGTCTCCATTACGGGTTGATATATGGATTGGATTGTAAGAGTCAGGTCAAACGTAATTTGATGTATATTTTGGGATCCGAAGGAGAGAAAAAAATGAGCCTCTTCAAAGATGTAAATTTCACAAAAAAGACAAGAAAAAGAAAACATGGACGATACTCTTTGTAACATTTTCATATGCAAAATCATTAACGATATTATAAAAATAACTATTAAGTAGTTAAGTACTAACAAAACAAAAACACATTACTATAGTTGTCGTTCATTTCTCAAATTTTTAGTGAAACATCAAAAATCACTATTAGAGTGGAAGGAACCCATCCCTCCCATCTTTGAAGATGTCTTAGTGTCGTATCAATTTTTTCTCTCCCATTCAACCCATTTTCTCTCGTATAACACATTTCAATGTCATATCAAATTTGTTTATTTTGTTATGAATTTTTGTATACTATTACGAATTTGTTTATTTTGTTATGAATCTTGTTGGACAGTTAGTGTCCTTTTTTACTTTACTAAGTAGATATATTCTAGCATTATTATTGTTTACATTCAATTATTTTTCTAATTTACAAATTATGTTGATATTCTGGGGTGAAGCACTTAACACTGTAACTTACATTCTTAATGAAGTATCGGCTGATAAAACACCTTATTAAGTTTATACAGGTAAAAGTATAGTTTAAAGCATTTGCGTATATTGGGATGTTCACCTGAGGCTAGGCCTTATATGCCAAATGAAAAGAACTCCAAAACCATTAGCAACCACTTTATTGGTTATTCTTAACGATCCACGAGCTATAAGTTTTATGATCCCATGACAAAATCAATTTTTAAAATGGGAACTACAACGTTCTTTGGTGATGTCGATTTTGGGGGAGAAATGGGGTAATAAACATTGTCTTTTACGAGGAATCAATCTCGATTCGTATTGTTGCTTCTGATGGCATAACAAATTATGCACCTATTAATGAAAAAGTATTCGGGAACCTCGACAAGACAATGACATTCACTCTCCTATTCATGTAACTCCTGTTTTAAAAGATGGCCTACGCGACACGTAAGGTACTGGTACGCAACGCACATGAGGCTACATGATGGGAATTAAGGCGGTGCTTATACGGTGCATAGGGCATGTCACACGACGCGTAGTTGGAGTAGTATATAAGTCTCTGCAGCTTAAGTTGGTTAGTCACTTTCCATCATATATATATATATATATATATATATATATATATATATATATATATATATATATATATATATATATATATATATATATATATATATATATATATATATATATATATATATATATATATATATATATATATATATATGTGTATATGTGTGTGTGTGTGTTAAACACAGAACCAAATTATACGAGTTAGCAATGAAATCACATGAAAATGGCCTATGTTCATTATGAACATATGTGAATTTCATGTTAATGGATAACTCATGTTCATAAATGAACACGAGTAAATTTTATATGGTTAGGTCGTCTAATTTGATTCCATCACAAGGTTTATATAAAAAACGCTAATTTCATCATACACTCAACAATGGTGTTATATGGATCCTAATACAAATATAAATTTACTTCTACAAGACTACAATTATGTCACCAAATGACAAATTGTTTACCATCTCATTATGTGAATCTAACCAAAACCCCAAATAGCTTACCAAGAACCACGATATGAACTAAGAGTTAATACCCTCCAAATACCATCCACCAAGCAATGAATCACCCTTCAATGCACAACAACCTCCACAACTTCAATCTTTATTAAAAATCCTATAGATAGTGAGCAATTAAGATGAAATGACTAAAACATGTAATAAAAGCCCTTAAAGGCTTCCTCTCCTACCTACAAACATTGTAGCAACTAGCCATATCTCTTTTTCCTTTAAAAACGAATTATGTAAGTGAAATAGTGAATTGCTTGCGTCGCCTATTCAACTCGCTTCTATCCTATTGGATTTTGTGTTTTGATTAGACAAATTTACACACGACATGCACAATTTGCGTGCCAAGTTTCATAGATCTTAGTATATACTTTCTAATTCCAAACGATTTGCCCTACTCACATACCTAGTTATAGATCCTTCATGAAAGCAACTTTTCCATAAAACACACATAACATCCCCATAACACTTTTATTATTCAACCCTTAAGCTTCAACACTAAAAAAACATAATCAGAGAGTTTTCAAGTTCCTTTTGGTCCACATGACCCAAAATGTTTGTCCGTCCATTAGTGTCAACAACTAAAATGAGATGATTAGAAAAAAAAAATACAAAGATGTGATCGTTGGAGTAGAGGTGCACATTTACCGATTTAAACCGGTTTCGGTTTTTTTGGGGACCGGTTTTTTAAAAAGCCGGTTATGGTCCAACCAATTTCGGTTAAAACATAACCGATTTTGACTGTTTTTTTAATAAAGTTATGTGAAAAACCGTTTTTTTACTGGTTTGGTTCGATTAGTTTATCCGGGAAAAAACCAAGATGAAAAATCGGTTCGGTTCGTAATTTAAAACCTATTAAAAAACCAATTTCAGTTTTTTTCGATTTAAAAAAAAAACGGTTGATTTTGTGCTGCTCGAAACCAAGATTACAGGCCCAAAAACGTTTTGGGCTACCGAGATATGGCCCAAAAATGGGTTACCAGGCCAGCAGGGTATGCCGTTACTCAATTAAGCATGGTTATGTCTGCGATCTCAGGGCATCGGTCATTCATCTTTCAAACTGCAAAAATCAAACATCAAATTCTTTAGGTTCCAAGAGCCTTCATCAGCTTCTTCTTCGTAACAATGGAGGAAGAAGCAAGAGAACAACAGACTGCGAAAAAGAAAGTAGCAGTGTTGCCATGGATGAGAAGCCCGGTTGACGTTAGTTCGTTTAAAAACTGTCCCCTTACTCAGCTTCCGTTTCTCCACCCAAGGTACCACATATCGCTCTCATTCGATTCCTATTTTGTTTGTCTCGCGTCAAATGATTTCCAATCGACCATATGCTCTATCTGTAACTCACTTCGCCAATTTTAATCCAAAGAGTTCACTTCTAATTTTGCGAATTCAAACCTTCTGGTTTGATAATCATACATTGTTGCTCATTCGTGTTTATCTGAGTATTGAATTAGGCTGGAGGCGGCTTTGTGCGATAGTGGAATCGATTCCCTTTTTCCCGTTCAAGTGGCGGTTTGGCAAGAAACCATGGGACCTGGCTCCTTCGAGAGAGACATTTGTGTGAATTCACCTACCGGAAGTGGGAAAACATTAGCATACGCACTTCCAATTGTACAAATCCTTTCATCTCGTGCAGTCAAATGTCTTCGAGCTTTAGTGGTTTTACCTACTCGTGACCTAGCCTTACAGGTACAACAAATCAATACAAAGAAGACCAAATCTGTTTCGTGATTCTTATCTTGTTGCCATATAATCTTCTATTCTTATGCTATTTTTGTTAGGTTCGAGATGTTTTTGCCACAATTGCCCCTCCAGTAGGGTTATCTGTTGGTCTTGCAGTAGGCCAATCTTCAATATCAGATGAAATTTCAATGCTTATTGAGAGACCAAAACTTGAAGCAGGTATCTGTTATGATCCACAACATGAATCCATTGAGTTACAAAGTGCTGTTGATATATTAGTGGCAACACCTGGAAGATTAATGGATCATATCAACAACACCAAGGGTTTTACACTCGAACATCTTCGATTCTTGGTAAGTTTTTCCTTTCAGGGGTAAACATGTCATTTACACAATTACACCCCATTTGTTACATAGGACACACCATGACATGACATAACAAAACATGCTGTATTGTGTTTAACATGACATGAATGCTCTCGATCTGTTTTATGTGTAAAAGACATAAATGCCCTCATTTTTGTTTGGAAGTTTGATTGTGGCAAGTTTGTAATTTCAGGTAGTTGATGAAACTGATAGATTGCTAAGGGAATCATATCAATCATGGCTTCCTACGGTGCTTAAGTTGACCAATTCAAGTGTTGATGACATTTTTTCTTATGGTGGTGCTTTGTTTCCTTCTGGATTTGGTTCTTTGAAGACTATAAGGAGAATGTAAGTGATACTTGTTATGGTTTACAAAGTGTATAACCGATTTGGTGATTCATATGAAAATGACCATTTTGCCCTCATCTTCTTCATCTTCATCTCCTTGATCTTATACGTGAAAGCCTAAAAATTTGGAATTCCAAGAAATTAAAAATCCCATTCACACGTTATCGATTGAAAGCTTTGTCAACTGTCAAGTAGTATTGAGTAATAAAAAATGTAATAATGAGGGCAAAATGGTCATTCTTTCATAAAATTAAGGAATGTGCTGCTGTTAATGTAGACGACCCAGGGATGAAAAATGTTAAGAAACAGTAAAATAGGGCAGAAACATGCAAAAATATTTTCTTTTGGGGCTATAAAATTATAGCTAGAAAGTACAGTTTTCAGCCTGTTTTATATCATTTTTTTGGTTTGATCCGAAAAGAATATTTTTCGCATTTTCCTCCGTATTTTACTGTTTCTTTAACATTTTTTTTGTCCTTGGGCTGCTGAAGTTAACAACCCAAACCATTTGCTATTTTTTATGAAAATGACCATCTTGCCCTCATCTTCTTCATCTTCATGTCAACCTTCAAATCCTAAAAATTAGAATTCCAAGAAATCAAAATCCCATTCACACCTTCCAATCAAAACCAAAACTCTGTCAAATAATAATAATTATTAAAAAAGTTACAAATGAGGGCAAGATGGTCATTTTTCATAAAATTAACGAATGGGCTGTTATAGATGGCCCAGCGATGGTAAACGTCAGGAAATAGTAAAATATGGATGAAAAATGAAAAAATAATTGAGGGCAAAATGGGTATATTTTCATAAAATTAACGGATGGGCTTTTAAACTTAAACAACCCCAATAGTAAAATTGGGATACCAAATCTATAATGTACACAGTTTTGTTTCTTGCAATGAATTAAATGTAAAAATGGAAAATGTGTAGTAAGAACACGAAAAAGATTCTTTTTTTGACCATACAAAAAAAAACCCGATACCAAAACTATAATTACACATTTTATTTCTTGCAATTACTCTGAAAATGGAAAATGAGTAAAGAAGAATACAAAAAAATATTCTTTTTCGAACCGTACCCCAAAATAAAAGATCTCCAAAACCATAACTTACTCAATTTACTTTTCACAATGAATCAATTGTGAAAATGGAAAATGAATAATGAACAACTTCATATATTTTTTCTTACATTGTTCTTAAATCCAAACTTTATTATTGCAGAGGGGTAGAAAGGGGATTTAAAAATAAATCTTATCCAAGACTTGTGAAGATGGTTTTATCTGCCACATTAACACAAGATCCAAGCAAACTTGCTCAACTTCAACTTCATCATCCATTGTTTTTAACAACCGGAAAAATACGATACAAGCTTCCGGAACATCTCGAGTCCTTCAAATTGGTATATAATTAATCTTTATGTAACTTTTTAAATGCAAAAAATAGCAATGTACTTTCATTGATTTGTTTATTATAGCATCCTACTTTCATTTCTTTATATTTGAAAAAATTCTACCTAATTGTAGCAATGTCATGTAAATACATAACAATTTTCATTTGTACTTGGATAGATTTTGTTAACTATAATGTCATAATAAGAAAAAAATTGTAAGTACAATGCTATAATTGTGTAGTTTTTTTAAGGGAAATCTCCAATAAAGTCCCAATATTTTGGCTCGGTTTATGAAAAAGTCCCAAATTAATTTTTATTAACAAAAAAGGACAGAAAACCGGCTAATGTTGGGACTTTTCCATAAACTGTGCGAAAATATTAGGACTTTATTGAAGATAAAACATGTAATTTCTGTCCTTTTTTGTTAATAAAATTTAATTTGGGACTTTTTTGTTAATAAAAATTAATTTGGGAATTTTTCATAAACTGAGCCAAAATATTGGGACTTTAATGGAGATTTCCCTTTTTTTAAAGTACAGTTTGTTAACTAAAAGAAATTTGAAAATATAAAATGTTGTAATGTAAAGAAATGAAAGTAGAATACTGTAATATACAAATAAATGAAAGTATGTTGTTATTTATTGCATACCTTATAACCGTTACAATATTTTCTATATTTTAATAATTATTTATGTTACGGGTTAAATGCAAGAAATAGGCAATAGCAATGTACTTTCATTTATTTGTTTAGGGATATATTCAAAAAAGTCCTTATATTTTGACCCTATATTCAATTAAACCCTAATTGTTTTTTTATTCAATTAGGTCCCAACATTTTGTTAAATGTTTTCAATTTTAGATATATATAAAAAGGAAATATTCATTAAAGTCCTTACATTTTGACCCTTTTATCAATTTAGAGTTGAATTTTCAGTTTTTATTCAATTAAGTCCTTACATTTTGACCCTATACATTATTAGTTGTAAAAATATAAAAACGGCATAATATACTACTATCCAAAATTGTAAACATTTAACAAATGTTGGAACTTAATTGAATAAAAAAAACAATCAGGGCTTAATCGAATATAGGGTCAAAATATAACGACTTTTCTGAATATATCCCATTTGTTTATTATAATTTATAGCTATAATTGGGTAGATTTTGTATAGTCTGATAAAAAGAATGTGAAACTACACTAACAAGTGAAAGTACGTTGCTATTTATTGCATTTACTTTATTTTAAAAATCCAATTTTTGTTTTTTTTTTTATGCAGATATGTGAACCAAAATTGAAGCCTCTTTACTTGGTTGCCTTATTACAAAGTTTACAAGGGGAAAAATGCATTGTTTTTACATCTTCAGTTGAGTCTACTCACAGACTTTGTACTTTACTTAAATTTTTTGGGGATTTAGGAATCAAGATCAAGGAATATTCTGGCCATCAACATCAAACTATGAGAAGGTGAGTTATTAAATTACTTTATTTAATGTTTTTTGTAATTCAAGAAAGTTAAATCCCTTGTTTTTTTATCCTTAACTTGTGTTTTATCTTATTAAAATATACATATTTTATCCGAGTAGAATAAAAATGCATAGTTTATTTAATGTTATTTTTTAACCTTAACTTCTGTTTTATCTTATTAAAATATACATATTTTATCCGAGTAGAATAAAAATGCATAATTTATTTAATGTTTTTTTTAATTCAAGAAAGTTGAATCCCTTGTTTTTTTTAACCTTAACTTGTGTTTTATCTTATTAAAATATCATATTTATTATTCCAAGTAGAATAAAAAGACATGGATTGAAAATGTAAAGTCCATTGCATCCGTTTTTTTTTTTTTTTTTTTTTTTTTTTTTGAAAAAGGGTTAAATGTAAGAAAAATGCACTTTCTTTGATTTGTTTATATAGCATCCTACTTTCATTCCTAATTTTGAAAATCTTGAAAGTACAATGCTATAATTGGGAAAAAAATTTAAAGTAAAATGTGTTAATAAAAGAAAAGAAAAGAAAATTGAAAGTACGATGCTATACTTTGGTAGATTTTCAAAGTACAATGTATTAATCGGATAAAAAAATAAAAGTACAATGCTATAATAGAAAGAAATGAAAGTAACATGCTATAATACACAAATAGTATATATTTAGGAAATTCCTTACATTTTGACCCTATATTCGATTAAGCCCTAATTATTTTATTTTATTCAATTAAGCCCAACATTTTGTTAAATGTTTACAATTTTAGTTACATATAAAAAGGAAATATTCATTAAAGTCATTACATTTTGACCCTTTTAACTATTTAGAGTTGAATTTTCAGTTTTTATTCAATTAAGTCCTTACATTTTGACCCTATACATCACCAGTTGTAAAAATATAAAAATTGCATAACCAGCTACTATCCAAATTCCAAAATTGTAATGTAACACCCGACTTATTAACACAAACACCCCAAAAAAAAATTTCATTTTTCAAACCAAATATTTTACAATGAAAACCATAAGTAGGGGGTATTAGTTAACAAAATACGAGTGCAAGTGTATCACGAAGTACAATACATAAATATTATACATTCTTCAAGCCGGGCATTACTTCAACGCTAAGTCCTCAGTCACGGACTTTATCTTTTCCCTTAGCAGGGTCACGCTCACCTGCAGGGACATATCAAACCAACTGTGAGCTACAAGCCCAATGAGTAATCAAACAAACAAATAAATATATACAAGAGTATAATAACAATTAAACTCTTAAACAGTTTCTGTCCCAAATCATGGTCATCATTGACCGCACCATAATCATAGCCATACAGGCTGCATCTAATATCATAGCCCGAAGGCCACATCGGAGACATAGCCCGAAGGCCGCACCGGAGTCATAGCCAACAAGGCCGCATCGGAGACATAGCCAACAAGGCCGCACCGGAGTCATAGCCAACAAGGCCGTACCATTTAATATCAAAGATAGAAATCTTTGCCAACAAGACTGCACCATTTAGAATTACAATTCAAATGTCATGTCCGTATATTACTCGGGTACTCTACCCTTATACCATATTCAACTACTTTAAGTAGTGCCACTGTAATCACCATATATCATACTAGATATAATCAAGATTACTCACCTGAAGAATTATTACAACTAACTTTTGTTGTTTCTTGCTTTCCGATATGATCCGTAGAATTTTGTCCCGCACCTATAATTCAATCATTTTCAACATGATTATAGGTTAATACCCATTACAATTAACTCTAATACACTAGAGTTCAATAAAACATTGTTATAAACAATGCCTAGTTAATAAACTTTCCGTTTACTAACTTTATACAAATTTCACTATTCACCGGGACATTCGGATCGGTCTACAGTGCCCCCGAGGGGTCGGAAACTCAATCTAAAAATTTTCCCAAACTTTTCAGACCATAATACACCTATGGTTCAAATTTGAGCTTAATCGGACAAGCAACGCAAAAGTTAGCGTTTCAAAGTTTCTGTCCAGGACCTGTCCACAGGCGCGCCGCGCCCAGCGCCTGTGCAGGTTCCTGTCCAGTCGCGAATTTCACTGTAGCATGCAGTTTTCTCATATTAAGTGCTTATTTTCGTTCTTAATCACTTGGGGTTTGTTCCTAGGCTAAAACCTTACATTTTGACAAGGTTTTTAACCATCAAAACACCCTCAATCATCCATACTAAGAATTAGGGTTCTTAGTTTTAACAACCCCAATTCTTCAATTTTATCATTTATAACATCCTACTTCCATTTGATTGAGTTAAGTCTTTGTTATAAGGACTTAATGGAAGTATCTAATCATTCTAATCACCCAAACACAACTGAAATTACAGTTTTTGCGTTTTACACAACTCACCAAGAACAACAATCAAGAGCTTGGAATATTTACCTCAACTCTTCCAATTATGCCCTTGTGAATGCTATAATCAAGCTTGCTAATTCCAAGTCTTCAAGGACCTCAATCTTCTGCAGAAAATCAGCCAAGAACTTGTTCCCGTAACTCCCAATTTTCTGCACACAAGTCTTGCTTATATATCTCCAAGATTTGCACTTTGGTCCTTGAAGTTGCATATTTCAAAGTTTTGCCACAAATAACACAATTTATGACAAATAATCAACTTTTATAACATTTTAAGTCCAAGACTTAAAATATTATTACGAAACAAGTCCTTTTCTGTCCAAATGACCAAATTACCCTTTTGGGGTAAAATGACCATTTTGCCCTTTTTATTATAATTATATAATAAATACATTTTCGGCGTTACATGTAAACATTTAACAAAATGTTGGACTTAATTGAATAAAAAAAAACAATTAAAGCTTAATCGAATATAAAGTCAAATTATAAGGACTTTCCTGAATATATCCCTATACGAATAAACAAAACTACATTGCTATTTAATAGGTTATAAAGATTTAGTTGAGTGATTATCGTTTATACTTTTATACATTTTTTTACTTATTAACAGCAAGACATTGAGGGCATTTCGGGAAGGTGGAATACAAGTGGTGGTTTCTTCTGACGCAATGACACGTGGCATGGATGTTGAAGGGGTTAGAAATGTAATTAACTATGATAAGCCTCCATACATCAAGACTTATATTCACCGTGCTGGTCGAACCGCACGAGCCGGAAATTCCGGCCGTTGCTTCACATTGTTACACGAAGACGAGGTATTTTTTTTTTATTTCCCCAAAAAGACCAAAATACCCTCGGTATAAACTTGTACCCTAAATAGCAATGTGGTTACATTTCTTTACTCACGATAGCATGTATTATTCAATTCCGTTTATTTTTTGCATTTAGATTCTGATTCCTTTTACGGATTCTATTCCTTCCGGAACATTCTAGAAACCATTTTTGTATTTCTTTCAGGTGAAACAATTCAAGAAGTTATTGAAAAAAGCTGATATTGATTCTTGTGATGTTCATACGGTTTCATCTGATTCAATAGAGTCCCTTCGATCAACTTATGATGATGGTAATTTTTATTTCGATATATAAAAGTGTTTCTTTTTTAATAAATAATTGTAACAAAAAGAAAATTGTGGAATAAAAATTGCTATTATGAAATTTGCTTTTTATATGACGTCAGATGTTTCTTTTTGAATAAATAATTGTGACAAAAAGAAATGTTGATGATTTTTATGAGAATATTCCGGAATAAAAATTGTTATTATGAAAATTGCTTTTTATATGACATCACATATTTCTTTTTGAATAAATAATTGTAACAAAAAGAAAAAGAAATGTTGATGATTTTTATGAGAACATTCCTAAATAAAAATTTTTATTATGAAAATTGCTTTTTATATGACATCACATGTTTATTTTTGATAAATAATTGTAACAAAAAGAAATGTTGATGATTATCTTGAGAACATTCTTAAATAAAAATTGTTATTATGAAAATTGCTTTTTATATGACATCACATGTTTATTTTTGATAAATAATTGTAACAAAAAGAAATGTTGATGATTATCTTGAGAACATTCTTAAATAAAAATTGTTATTATGAAAATTGCTTTTTATATGATATTGCTATAATTGGTAGAGTATTAAAGACGAATGGAAATATGATGCTATGATAAACAAAAATATGAAAGTACGTTGCTATTTCTTGCATTTAACCCTCTAAACTTGATTATATTTTGTTGTATTAAGCTTTGGAGAAACTTAAAGAGAGTGTTGAAATGGAAACACAGAAGAAACGCAAGCTTGGATTCAAGTCTTCAAGCAAAAGCAAGCGCTAAATTTATTTTAAAAAATATATTGTTGTTGTATTGTTTTTTTTATAAATTTTAAACCAAAATCTTAAAATTTTGTAGCTAAATGCTTCAGTTTTGCAGTTCATAGGGAGCAAGATGATCAATTTTTGGGTCGGTGTATATTTAATCCCATTCTATATACCTTTTAAATTGAGGGAATGATCAAATGACACTTTTGGTCCCTGTAGTTTTTAATTTGCATAAATTATATTTCTGGTCCTTGTAGTTTTAAATTTCCACATTTGGTCCATGTGCTTTTTAATTTACAAGAAGGATAAGCGAAAGACACTTTTGGTTCCAATAGTCTTATTTTTCTGGAATTACATTTTTGGTCCTTGAAGTTTTTAGTTTGCATGAATTACATTTTTTGTCTTTGTAGTTTTTGCATGAATTACATTTCTGGTCTCCATAGTTTTAGTTTTTCTGAATTACACTTTTGGTTTGCTTATTAAATTGCAAGAAATGAGTGGCTTATACTTTTGGTTTTTATAGTTTACAATTTTGCGCACTTAAGGTCTAGGTTTTGATATTTTTTACAAGAACACTACATTACAGTTTGAGTGCCTGTTGTTTTTATAATTACCTATTGTTTGTTATGATAAATATGTCATCTCTCTTAAATCACAAAAGTAATCTTACGTACCAATATTTTATATTATTTTATTTAGTAAAAAATATAGGATTAATAAACTCGTTGCAATACGCAGGCCACCACTACTAGTTAGGTATAATTGCTTAAAACTCTTAACTTTTTTTTGTTTTGATTATAATTATATAAAAAATAGTTTTTGAAATCTCTGGAGAGTAATTATTGTGTCTTTTTAGTTTAAGTAAATAAAGTAAATTTTATTTAAATTCGATGATTTATACGGTATGGAATTAAAGCTATTAGGGCATTTCAAAGATCCATCTCATATCCAAGAGAAATCAATGTTAATGAAATAAGTCAATAACACTCGTATAGCTTTTAAAAGAGTCAACGAGGGAGGTCTAATGTGACAAAAGTACAAAACGTTAAATTACTTGCCATTTACTTTTTTATATAAGGAAAAAATAGAAGTATCCATAGAAATTTCTTGTAATTCATTAATATATTTTAATCTTCCTAAAATTTATTAGCTTAACAAAAAGAAATAAGGGTGTTTGGATGTATAGGAAAATGAAATCATTATATCGTTTTTTTCTAACCAGGTGTACTTGACTAGTTGACTTAATAATAAGAAGATACGAATATATAGAAGAAATCTAAATCTTGAACGTCGTTTTTCTTGCTTTGGAGTTTTTATGGTTTACTCTTACGTTCGTTATGGAATCGGTATGTAAAAAAATATCATCATAAACAAAATGAATTTGGATATTTCAAATTTACATAATTCAACATATAAAAATATTCTTTGGCTAATTTTGTCAATTAATTCTTAAATAGTTATGAGTTGCTAAGCACACAAAGAACTAACTATAACATTATTACAACTTTAAACAACAAAATGCCACCCAAACAATATCTGTTACATTCATTTTATTACCTTGATTATCTGATTTTTTTTTTTTTAATTTCATAACGCATGCGTTTATCAAAACACCTCAAAAGTAATAAGACTATTGCTTGCAAGTCAAGTTCTTGGCGTCCATTAGACTTCTATAAAAACGGAAACTATAAAATAAATAAATTAATAATAAATAATAAGATAAGAAATGCAAAACGTTGTATGTCACATTCTTTTCTTCCTTTAATTATTGTCTCCATCTTTTGTTTTATTCATGGCTCCAATAATGTCAAATCTTGTCGACAGTTATTATACCTATAATAGGATGGACGAATTTTGCGTTTACACCAAATATTTTGATGCATTTTTATTTTGTGAGTTGTAAATGTGCATATTTTGTTTGTCATGATGAAAAGTCATCAAAAATTACAAAAATTGTATAAAAACATATTCATCCCCATTAGTTTTTTTTTTTTTTTCTAGGATGACAACAGCCGACAGTGATGGTCTCCTTCGCTCTCATTTCTTCCAATGGTTGATATGTTTTGTGGATATATACCGTTGATATTTTAATTTAGTAATAGATTTATTATTGATATTATGATATGCGTTTTGTCCTTTATAAATCACAATAATCCGTTTCGTGGTCAAATTGATTATTCTTTTTTTAAGTCGTCTTTGATAATTCAAATTTGGTGTGCAATTCTCACCCAACTACCCAAGTTTCATATTTTAGTCATATGAGTCGGAAAATAATGTATATGATATGATAATGCTTAACGGGTTTATGTCTATATGTAAGTGCCCGAGGGTGCTAATTTTTTACTCTTTTGATTTTAAAATATCAGCCCTGATTTATAACGTTATTTAATCAAGTCTTTTTTTATTATTATTGATAATCATGTTTTTGTTGGAAAATTAGTTTTAACTAATTTCATAAAATGGGTTTTCCCAATTTTGAACACAAAATACGGTTTCATAAAACAACTTAAAATAAATAAATTGTCATATGTTTGTGTTCTCCTCCGTGTTACCTTCGTATTGATAGTTCACACGTCTAAAACGAATTTAAGATGAATGAGAAATTGTATCTCAAAGTTAGAAAGTTGAAAAATGAATTAATGAGTTTCATCAGGGTTTATTAGTTGCTCAAACCGTAACTAACGTATCGTATTTAACCCATAAGTATAACTGATAAAATAAAATAAAGTATGTGTTTATATACCATATCAAAACCGAAATCTATTTTAATAGTATTAAATTTTCACTTACGAAAAGGAAAATATTTGGCAAAATGTCCTTGAACTTTTTTGGTCAACTGATAGTATATTGGTACATGCACACAATTTTAGTGAAGTCTTATAAAACATAAAGACCTTTAGACTTATAAATTCACTTTCTTTTCATTCTCCCACGTGGGATGAGTTAAAAACTCATTTCCAACTACCTCACTTTGAAATACAATTTCTCAATCATCTTAAATCCGTTTTGGATGTGTGATCTATCAAGACGAAAGTATCATGGAAGAGAACACAAATATATAACATTTTACTTGTTTTAAATTGTTTTATAAACTGTATTTTATATAAAAAATAGAAAAAATCCATTTTATAAAATAGTTAAAACCAATTTTTTTATATATAACTTAAAATAATAAGATCCAAAATTACAAAATGCAAACCTTATACTATATTATTTTGTGAGGTGCACCGGCGCCCACCTTTTTTGAAAGGTGGCATAAAATTAGAGAAAGTATGGTACGTTGAATCAAATTGGATAATGCGTTGGATGTTCTTTTTTTACTCCAAGATTTACTTTATTCATTTATTTACTTTCTTTTTATTAATTCGTAAAGGGATATGCTAAGATTTTATTATTTTAATCCTCTTTTAAAACAATAATTTTAGTGCATTCGATTGTTCCTATCGTATAAGTCAGTTTATATCAATTTGGAACTTTTATTTTTTTAAATCGACCGTTACGTCATGTATTCTTTTAATGTTTGATTATAGTCCCAGCTATCCGTGCCTACTAGTAAATAGGTAAGTCCTTAGACATGGACTCTTTGCTCATTTAAATGGCATTACATGGATATTGACTCATTAAAATATGGTAAATAATTGACAAGCTACATTAAATGAGAATAACTTTCTTATGTTTTTTTTTTACCGAATTGCAAGAACGACACATACAATTTGAAAGGCAAGAATCATGAACTTGGATAACAAATCTTGATTGTACTAACGTTTTATTCGTTATTAACGATTTATTTGTTGATTACGGTGTCATGGATGACTATTATGTAGACCTGACAATGGAGCGGGTTTTGACCCTGATCTGTTCCAAACCCGTGCAAAAATTTTGGATTTGGATAATTGTTTGTGACCCATTTACCCGTTAACGACTCGTGCCCGTTAATCCTTTTATTAAAAGGGTTGGGTTTGAATCACTATCGATCCGATCCATTAATGACCCGCCCCGTGTAAATTATAAAAACATAAATTTATTATTTATAAATTATTAGTTTTACAAGTTAGTATTTACTTGTATCTGCTTACGATTGTCCAGATGATCAGTGCGTGGATCGGTCGGACTCCGGATTTGTTTGTAGATCCATCTCAATGTCTACATTTTCTCAAACATGTTTGCAATAGTAGACATTTGTTTTGTTTTGGAATTGTTATTTTAAGTATTAAGCTATATTAGACGTTTCTTTTATTATGAAAAAAGTTTTTTATAAGTATTAAGTAATGTGATTCATGTTATATTTGTTGGAATGCATAATTATTGTGTAACTTTAATATTGTAAATGAGTCGGGTAAAAGGATTGGTTATCCGTTGATTCGGTGGATAAGGGTATGTGTTTGATTATACAAAACCTTGCGGATTATGGATTGGGCTTGGATCATCTTGTAAGACTCTAATCCCGAAATTTCCAAGTTATAACTTAAAAGAATTAAGTTTTGGAAATAAGTGAGAAAGGTAAATAGTGACGCTATGGGCAAGGATAACGATGCTATTGTTGGTCTGCATGGTGGGTTGGCACGATTTGGAGATAACGCCACTATCATAAGGATAACGACGCTATCTATCGCTGTTTGGATCAAAACCTTTGATTTCGAGTTTTGGGTCGTATTTAAGGGCAGAAAACCCTAGGCAGCCGTCATTTGACACCCTTGAGCCTCCATAAATGTCTCAAACTCCTCTTTAGCTCCATTGGGTGATTTTTGGAGGTTTTGGCCATTTTAGAAGAGATTTTGAAGAGAAGAAGGATGCTTGGTGGTGCTGGAAGGTGTTCATCAAGTTGGTGTCAACAAGAGCTTCTGTTTTCTAGGAACCAATTAGTTCCTAAAAAGTTAATATTTGTGTTTGGAGGGTGCTATTGAATCATTTACCGCTTACTACCAATTTGGTTGATAAATGAATTGATATTTCTTCCCTTCTTTGCCTCGTTTGTTTGGAGTTCATAGAGGTCCTTTGTCATTTATTTGTGAAATGCGAGGTGGTTGCCAGAACGTATGATGGAGTAGCTCGGAGGATTGGATGTGGTTTTCCAAACAAAAATGGAGTTGATAATATTTTTGAATGAATGAAAAAAAATACCCATTTTCCGTGGAATGAAAATTAGCCAAAGAAAAAGAATCATATTGCTTAAAGAATATTCAATTTCATTTCTGCATGCAACCATACATCATATTTTGGTTTCCCATTATATGCTCCATTCTATTCACTCTTCGATTACCGAATACCAAATGCTACCTTATAGATGTAAAATATTTTAGAAATTAGGTAACGTAATTGGTATAGCAAAATCAATTTTTTAGATTATATGTACATTAACAAGAAAGATCCGTTTAACATCATAAAGTTGTCTTTATCTTGCGAACTTTGTAAGAAAAGAATCCTTTAGTTGAATCTGCATCGTCCCAACGCAATTCATCATTCACTTTTCGTCCTCACACTATGCCGGAACTTTCATTTCTACCCCCATAAAAGTTTCATAAAAAATAATGACTGAAACTGCAAGATTTAAGCTAATACAGGGGTGCATTTTGTAATTAACTGAAACTTTAAACACACGCGCGCTTACCTAAGAAATGACGATGCACTCGTTAAATAAAAGCCACGTGCACAATGCGTGCGCGTCCGGCTGCTTGCTATTGGTCCAACTACGTGTATGCCCTCTCATTGCCACGTGGCAAGCTGATAAAGGAGGTGTACATGCCTTAACGTGAGGCCGCGCGTATGATTACCTAAGATTTTTAAAATCAGTGTTTATGACTTGTCGCCCTCATAGTTATTTTCCAGTTAAAATACTACCTTCTACTATTAAAACACACATATTACACCCCTACTTTTGTACTTAAACTTGAATGAGCAAATTTTGGAGGAATAACAACACTTTCTTATTGTTGTTGGACAATATATTTCATGACTGCGACATGTATATGTGGCCATCATATTCATACACACATTTTATTAGAAAAGGTTTAACTATCATCATCTATCATATAACTTGACACTTATAAAATATTAAATTATTTATTGTTATTAACAATAATACTATTGTGTATATCATTCTAATAATAAAAATAACAATATATATTTTATCATATATAAATGAAGTATAAATAAATTACTATCATAGATTAAAAGTTATAAACACAATGCTAAGAAATAAAGTATATTTATAAGATCCAATTTACATAATGAGTTTATGCATAAAAATTACATTGTTATTTTAATAAATATGCGTAAGTTTACTATATTGAAAATAAATAAATAAATACATTTGTATACTAAGTAACAAAAAACTATGCTGTAATTTAGGGTCTAGGTGAAAATCTTTTATCAAGTATAAATGGCTCATCAAGTAGATTATTTATTTTGATATCTATAGAATTTAATATATAAAACGACAATTTGTGAGATAACTTTATAAACCAAAATCAATATTATTGGTATTTTGTAATTAATATTAATAGTTAAAATAAAACTTATCTGTAACATTACATTTATCTTGAACAAATTGAAAGAGAACTATTAATATTTGGGACAAACGAAGTATATTATAGAGTTATCTTACGTTTTTTCCTTTTTAATTTTGACTTTTGAGTTATATGAAAGGGGTGCAAACGTTCATTTTAATACCAGAGGTCCTCATTTTGATTGATATACACAACTTCGAGGGGTAAAAGTGTAAGTTGTCTTTTAAAGCGGTAGATTTGCCCAAAATTTAAATAGGATCCGAGTGCCCATTTCCTCTTCACGACAGCGCCTGTCTTCGTCTCTTTGTACAATTCTAGAGAGAGAAACCAGAGGGAGAGAGAGAGAGAGAGAAAGAGCTTGTAGCTGCATCAATGGCGTTCTTATCTTTCGTCGGCCGTGTTCTTTTCGTCTCCGTCTTCGTTCTCTCTGCTTGGCAAGAGTAAGCTCAAAATTTTCTACTTCAGATCTGTCTCATTTGAAAACTTCGGTGTGTTTTTGTACATCGGTGCAATCTTGTACTGTTATGTTTAGTTCGTTTTCTCGTGTTCGTAGTTTGGATCTGAAAGTCGGATTTATGTTGAGCTCTTTTTTTTCTGGATATCTGTGTATTAAATGCAATTATAAGATTGTTGATCTGTGGAACTATAATTGTGAGGTTTTCTGGAGATTTGTTCGATGATTTAGTTATTAGGTGTTTTGTCCCCGATTTGAACAAATTTTGTTTAAGAAATTTCAGCTTTTACAAATTAATCTGTAACTATTGCTTGATAGATGAAAATTGAAAATTTCTGTTTTAATTTTCCATCCTGGATTAAAACATGAGAAGCTATATACTATGAAAATAGCATAAAGAGCTTGACATGCAAGTTTCATATCTTGGTCGCAAAGTCTCAAAACTCCTTTTGACAAAATTTCATTTCACAAGTAAAGTCAAACCGGAAATCATTGCAATTCTTAGTATGATTTTTGGTAAAAAATTTCAGATCCTGAGGATTTCTTTTGAGATTTCGAAATGGACCAGCTTTACGGTACTATTTGGTAGGCTAATTCCCACTAGTACATTTAGATATGTACTTTTTTGTCTTCAATGTAGCTAAACTTTTGGTACTATTTCATACGATAGCTTGGACATCATTACCATTCAAAAAACAAGGAGTTGTTGCTTTTTAGATTTTTGATTAAGACGATTCACTACCATAATTTCACAAAGCTTACTCTTCACTCATTCATGCAAAAAAAAAAAAAAAAAAATGCAATTAGGAGTTGAAGCCCTTTTCATAGTTGATAATTGCTCATTTTTGCAATGATTCTTACAAATCATCTTGCTTTTGGTGTATATAGATTTAACGATTTTGGAGTTGATGGTGGATCCACAGCAAAATCAATTACTCCAAAATTCAATCTACTTTCAAAGCATTTCACAACACATACAGGTGTCCAAGTGCCAGATTTTGAGGTAATACATTTCAATATTTCATATTGTTTTCCTTAAATATTTTACATTCTAACATCTATAACTTATTTTAATAAATATCACACAGATTAAATTCTTGGTTGCTGGAGCCATTGCCCTTAAAGCCATTGGAAGCTTTCTTTTCATCTTTGGCAGTACCATTGGTGCTACTCTCCTGGTTAGCAAAAAAAACAAAAAAAAAAAACAATTTTCTTGTTTTTTTTATTAACTTTTGAATCCTTAACACCATTCGCAGATTGTTCACCAATTGATTGCTACTCCTATGTTATATGACTTCTACAACTATGACATTGAGAAGAAGGAATTCCTACAACTATTTATCAAATTTACTCAGGTAAGAAAAAAAGGCACATTTTTTTTTTCTTTTCTTTATCAATTGGATACATTTTAAGTTTCGTATTTTGATCTAAATGATAATAGCAACGTACTTCCATTTATTTTGTATTTATAATATTCTACTTTGATTTTTTTTTTTCAATTACAACATTGTACTTTCAATTTTTTTCTTGTAATTACATTGAAAAATTTACCTAAATCATATTTCTATTTATATGACATTGCTATAATTGAAAATTTTACCTAAATCATATGTGTATTTATAGTACACAAATTAAAACTTATATGATTTTTTTTGAAAAGTTAAATGCAAGAAATAGCAATGTACTTCTATTGATTTGTTTATTATAGCATCCCACTTCCATTTCTTCCTAAAATTCACCGATTATAGCAATGTAATAATCCAAATACAAAACAATTATAATTTATATGATTTAGATACATTTTTCAAAAATTACAATTTGTAAATTCTTTGAAGTACAATGCCTTAATAGAAACAAATAAAAGTATCACACTATAACACACAAAGAAACAAAACTATGTTGCGAATATCTTCCATCTATCCCTTTACTCAAAGCACTAAATGCAAAAAAAAAATTAATAATAAAAATAGCAACATACTTTCATTTATTAATTTATTATACATTTACACCATCCCACCTTCATTTCTTTCTATTACAATTTACACCATTGAAAATTTAAAAATCTTCCCAACTATTAAGAAATGTAATTTGTAGATTTTTTAAATTAAAAAGCCACAAGAATGAAAAAATAAAAGTACGTTGCTATATTTAGAAAGTGACATTCTTTTGGTTTTTGTAGAGTTTGGCTTTGTTGGGTGGACTCTTGTTCTTTGTTGGAATGAAGAACAAAAATTCAGTCCCAAAAAGATCTTCAACAACAAAGAAGGCTAACAAGACAAAGACTATTTAAGAGATAATTTGTTGTAACTTGTAATTTTTTTTTAGATTTTGTGCCATTTTATGCAGTCTTTTTGTATGGATTCTGTTTTAGTTTTTGTTGTGGTACGGAATTATGCAACATTTTTTGAGTTGGGTTTTTAGGTTAAGATCTTTATTGGTAATTTAATTCGCTTTCTTATATTTAATATTGGTTTATTGAAAGTCTTTTTCCATTTAGAATAATGTGATTTTGTGTTTAGTGTATGGATGTTTTGAGTATGAATTAATTGTTTTAAATGTGGAAATTATTGTTTAGAAAAATATATTGTAAAGTGTAAACAAAATGGTTGCTTAATTGCCAAAAAATATATATAGTAAGTATTTCATAATTCTTATTATAACCGTTAACAAACAAATCATAAGGGATGAATGCAAAAGTTAACACTGTTAATAAATAGGGCGTAAAGACTTGGGGATTTTTGGGCTTTCTGAAGAAAGTTAAACAAGAAAAAGAAATAGATATTTAATAAATAGTTAATCTAATAAAAACTATTATAATTTTTTTTTTTCGGTTTAACCATTGAAAATATTATTTTTTTTAATTTAATCATCGATGAGTTTGTTTAGTTTTTCAAAAAAACTATTACATAAAACTTTAGATTTTATAAAAACTATTACTGTATGAATGTTTTCAGGTTAGACAATTAATTTTTATGATTAAACCATTCAATCTTTAATTTTTTTTCTCAAAGAAACCACCTTGTATCCAGAAAAATTATTCTTCCAAATAATTTTTGTAACTTCATTACCCAAAAAATGAATAGTGGTTAATAAAACAAATTTACGGTGTTTTTTCTGAAAAGAAAGACAAGCTCGATGGTTAAACTAGAACTTTTGTTTTTCACTAAATCTAAAATTCCGCCACCAAGAAAAACAAATTTCCAAAAATAGAGTACTAGTTTGGTTTATTAATATATCTCGTGTCATTATGGATAAAATGTTGAATAGCCGTTTTTGTTGCTTATTTTGCTAACGTTTTAAAATATTAAAGCTATTCCGTTTTTGTTTAGTCTTAACATTATATAGTTTATGTAGGTATAGACTAGAGGTGCACATGTTTAAATCGGTTTTGGTTTTTTGGGGACCGGTTTAAAAAAAAAAACCAGTTATGGTCAAATCGGTTTTGGTTAAAACATAACAATTTTTCGCCGTTTTTTAAATGAAATTGACTAAAAAACCGGTTTAATTCCGGGGTTTTAACCGGTTCAGTTCGGTTATTCGGAAAAAACCAGAGTAAAAAACCGGTTCGGTTAGTGATTTAAAACTTATTGAAAAACCGGTGAATTTTTTTTTTCGGTTGTTAAAAAAACCTGTTGTGGATGTGCACCTCAAGTATAGACAGGTAACACAATCTAATACTGATATTTTTTAAACCGACAAATATTATACACCTATACTATAGAGAAAATGACTAAAATAGCCTAATCCCTTAGGGGTTTGCCTCAAAATAGCCAAAAAATCGGGTCCTGCCTCAAAATAGCCAACGAAAACGCAGGCCGCAGGGGGCGCCTGCGTTTTCATCATTTTACCTGCGTTTTCCTCATAGACGCAGCCAAAGGCTGCGTTTTCGTGGCTATTGGCTGCGTTTTCCCCCCTTTGGCTGCGTTTTCCTCTCTTCAAGCCATATTCAAGCCATCTTCAAGCTCCCCTGCGTTTTCCTCCCTCTCCCCTGCGTTTTCCTCCCCTTCCCCTGCGTTTTCCTCTCCTCTCCTCCCACATGTTCTTGAGGTTCATGAGTTTAGTTATAATTTTTGTCCAACTTTGAACACTCATCATTTATTCATACGAACTCGGATTGAATTGAAGTTTTTTTTTAACGTGAAGTGTATGAGTAGATGTGTTCACAAACATGATTAAAAATAATTTTTTATGTCCGAAAGTGTTCGTTTGGAACCTCTAAAAAAGGTTGTCGGTAACGTTTATTTTTATTTTGTCCAACTTTGAACGGCCGTAGTTTCTCCATACGAACTCCGATTTACTTGATTTTTTTTAACGTGAAGTGTATCAGTAGATGTGTTCACAAACATGATTAACCAAAATATTTGATGTCGGATGGATTTACTTTTTGAAGGTCTAAAGATGGTTGTCGGTAACGTTTATTTTTATTTTGTCCAACTTTGAACGGCCGTAGTTTCTCCATACGAACTCCGATTTACTTGAATTTTTTTTAACGTGAAGTGTATCAGTAGATGTGTTCACAAACGTGATTAACCAAATTATTTGATGTCGGAAAGATTTACTTTTTGAAGGTCTAAAGAAGGTTGTCGCTAACGTTTATATAGTAATATTTAGTACTGATATTAAATAAAAACAAAGACAAATATTATAAAAACACATACTAATTAAGAGGTTACACGATAATAGAAACATGAGAAACATACGCAATACGTCTAATTACTATCACATAAATCTGGGAAATCAAGAGGATATTTTTTTTTCTCTGCAATCACCCAATTGTTTTTCCTTTTCATTTCCTTGACCTTAATTTGCAGCTCGAGGTCGCCGTGTTCAACAGCCTCCTTTTGTTTTTGCACCCAGATAGTTGCTTGTTTGATATCTTGTTGTGTCTTTTTGACCCATTTTATTTTTTTGACAACCTCTTCCTGCATTTCATCCAACTGTTTTTTTTGCTGCCTAATAGATTTGTTTTGAGATTCAATCTCCTCTTCTTTCTGTGTAACTAGCTTTCTAAGGTTTTCAGGCATGAGCCAAGGTTTTCCTTGTCGGTCTGAGGATGAAGCAGACATATTTGGGCTACGATATTTTCGATGAGTGATAATGGTTTGGTGTGAAGAATGTTAAGGTGAAATAAGTTGTATATATAGAACATTTAGAATGGTAGGTGGGAAATAATAATACAGGGGAGGGGGTTGATGTGACCATTAAATATAAAGATATATAGAGTACGGAAATACATAAAGTGATACAAACAATAACTACTGAGATACAAACAACAAGCGACAAATGACTACTGGGACCCTAAATACCAACATTGAAATAGAAATAATTAATACCTACGAAATAGAAAAACTAATCTTTAATTTGCCACTCAGGAAACTCATATGGATAGTTTTTTTTCATATTAGCTACCCAAAACTTTTTCTCAGTAATTTCTTGCCCAAGTGACAAAACATTATCCATCTCTCGATCAATGTTTGCTTTGGTTGACTTAATCCATTTCTCAGCTTCTATTACTTCTTGTTTTTTTGAAGCTATCCAATTTTTTTTACCGTCAAGTAATCTCCGTTGACCCTCTAAGAATTTTGTATCTTCAGCAATTGATTGAATTTGTTTGTCGACTTCAGAGGCGCTGTGAAGGAGAATTCTTTTCATTTCCTCTGGCATCCTATCATCAATAGTAGGTGGAGTTGTTGATGTAGAAGGAGCCTTGCGTTTTTCCAATACCCGTTTTAACTTGTGTGATTGATCAGACATGTTTACAAATAAAAAATATCTAAATTTGATTGATTGTGTAGATGTGATAGTTGACATGAAAAAGTTTATTTATATAGAAATTAGGGAAATCGCATGTGTTAGTTTGACTGCGAAATAAGTGGGTTTGACTGCGAAATGTCATCTGCATACGGAAAACGCAGCCCATCTAGAGGAAAACGCAGCCCATCTAGAGGAAAACGCAGCCCATGGGAGCCCGTATAGTGTCCATGCAGTGAAATGTCATGTCCACAGGGTACCCTTTGGTGTCTTTTAATAGGGAGCAGTGTCCTGTCTTGTCAACGACAATTTTCTGCATACGGAAAACGCAGCCCATCTAGAGGAAAACGCAGCCCATCTAGAGGAAAACGCAGCCCATGGGAGCCCGTATAGTGTCCATGCAGTGAAATGTCATGTCCACAGGGTACCATTTGGTGTCTTTTAATAGGGAGCAGTGTCCTGTCTTGTCAACGACATTTTCTGCATACGGAAAACGCAGCCCATCTAGAGGAAAACGCAGCCCATCTAGAGGAAAACGCAGCCCATGGGAGCCCGTATAGTGTCCATGCAGTGAAATGTCATGTCCACAGGGTACCATTTGGTGTCTTTTAATAGGGAGCAGTGTCCTGTCTTGTCAACGACATTTTCTGCATACGGAAAACGCAGCCCATCTAGAGGAAAACGCAGCCCATCTAGAGGAAAACGCAGCCCATGGGAGCCCGTATAGTGTCCATGCAGTGAAATGTCATGTCCACAGGGTACCATTTGGTGTCTTTTAATAGGGAGCAGTGTCCTGTCTTGTCAACGACATTTTCTGCATACGGAAAACGCAGCCCATCTAGAGGAAAACGCAGCCCATCTAGAGGAAAACGCAGCCCATGGGAGCCCGTATAGTGTCCATGCAGTGAAATGTCATGTCCACAGGGTACCATTTGGTGTCTTTTAATAGGGAGCAGTGTCCTGTCTTGTCAACGACATTTTCTGCATACGGAAAACGCAGCCCATCTAGAGGAAAACGCAGCCCATCTAGAGGAAAATGCAGCCCATGGGAGTGAAATGTCCATGCAGTGAAATGTCATGTCCACAAGGTACCATTTGGTGTCTTTTAATAGGGAGCAGTGTCCTGTCTTGTCAACGACATTTTCTGCATACGGAAAACGCAGCCCATCTAGAGGAAAACGCAGCCCATCTAGAGGAAAACGCAGCCCATGGGAGCCCGTATAGTGTCCATGCAGTGAAATGTCATGTCCACAGGGTACCCTTTGGTGTCTTTTAATAGGGAGCAGTGTCCTGTCTTGTCAACGACATTTTCTGCATACGGAAAACGCAGCCAATAGTAATGGAAATGAGTAGGATATAAATACGTGGATATCTCCATACTTTGTAATCAATCAGTTTGTATTTCAATTATTATCCAAAATGAGTACATCAACCAAGCAACACAAACAAAGCTTTACCCGCCTTCCCCTCTTCTTCCATAACCTTCAACTTGCGAACCCACATACAATCACTAGCATAAAGCAAGATGCCCATAAACGATTTGAATTTTGTTTTATGGCTGTAGGATGTGTCGTAAGTTGTTATTCTGATCATATTTTTAATCTAATGATCACAACTTTATACTACTAACATTTGTTGTAAACCTTTTTGTAGATGCATACATTCCTTTCTACCACCCTACCAGTCATTTTACTGGAGTGCCTACCATTGAATGGACCATACGTCCATACAATGTACGTAGCGGTCTCGGTAGATGGAAACCATCAACCTCTACCAATAGCAATCGGTCTTGGAATCTCAGAATCGTTAGATTCGTGGACATGGTTCCTTATGAGACTACATGAATGCTTTAGAAATGCTAGAGAAGTTTGTTTCATTACCAAATTGTCCAATCACTTAGACGTCGCCATATCTCATGTGTTCCCACACTGTTACCATGGATATTGTTGCAAAAGTTTGTTTAAATATTTTGTTGATAGAATGCCAATATTCCAAGAATGTCCACATATTTTCTGGCAGACTTGCAAGGCTTACGAATTACGTCATTTTGAACCGAACTTTGCTATACTTAGAGATGTTTTGGTCCAACACGGGGGCCAAGATATAATGACCTGGTTTGAAGGTATTTCTCAAGAAAAATGGGCACGGGTGATGTTCCCTATTTTCCGTTACAACATCCTCTCCATAATAATGCCCGATGAGATTCGTTGGGTCTCTGCAGCTCAGCAAGATTTACCAATAATATCACTTCTTCGGTCTTTCGTTGACATGCTGCAACGGATTTATGCTGATCGCGGTGCTTTAGGAGGTTAATCGTTATTATTTAATTATATTTGTGTGTAAGATACTTTGACTTATGCTAATTTCCTAATGATTTGTTTCAGGCATGCTTCATCATGAACTGACCCCGTATGCAGAGAACATACTTTATAGACGAATGCGCAAGTCTGAACCATGTGAAGTAACGGAATTATACAACACCGAGTTTTTTGTCCGTGACTTCACGAAAACATATCTTGTTAACCTGCGTGAACACACTTGTGATTGTGGAAAATTTAGGAGTTCTGGTATTCCATGTCGTCACGGCCTGGCTGCGTATCGAACCTATATGATGTTACAGGAAGATTTTAATACGGTGAACATTTATTTCACTACGGCTGCATATAGAGCTGCATATCAAACGGAAGTGGTGCAGGCTGTACCCCCTCAAAGTGAATGGCATGTACCTGTCAACATGGTGGATGTTTTACCCCCTTTAGCTTTGTCTTAAATGTTTTCCCCCATTAGCTTTGTATTAGATATATGACCTTTGTGTTAAGCGTATTTCGTTGTTTTCCCCCCATTAGCTTTGTATTAGCTTTTTCTTTAGCTGCATTTACCTAAATTGCTTCTATTTCTTTCTGCAAACTCCGAATGACATGTTGCATTTACCTTAGTATGTTTACCTGTTGGATCTTTAAGGACAACATAGAAATTATAATTAGATTCCAACGACGTTACACACATTAGGAAAACTACTAGATGGTTCAGTAAAGTCATGTAAGGATTTACTTTACTACCATTACATAATTCATCACCGTTATATGGTAATTAGAGTTTATAAACTAGTACGGCTACAAAAAGCATCCAACTGAGCACTAGGACGATCTTCAAATTTCGATTCTCGAGTTGAAGCCTTCTTAGTTCTCTATCTCTTTGAATTCTGGCAACAACATTGTCTTCATCGACCCACCCATTAAAGCCACAGTTTAGCATCTGTATTAATGATATTACAGCAAAGGTTATCATATAGTACGATCATATTATAAAACATAGGTGGGTTCGATATTATAATATTACCTTGTTACTACAAGCATAGAACTGTCTTCCTGGGTTTCTGCTTGTATTCGACACACGTATTAGTGTAGGATAACCGCAACAACTGCAAGTTCTTGCCATTTGATATTTTGACGATGGAACAAACTCAGATACAACAAAAAGATACGCATTAGACCATAAGAGCACACCTTTATATAGAGATGAAAAGTAGGAAAGATACAGATACAAACAAACCACTCTACCTACATCTACTTAATTGTCACATCAACTGTCTAGTATATAGACTGCGATTAGCTTTAATTGGAATAATATAATAAATAATATTAAATACTAGGCCACAAATTTGGGAATTGCAACGGATACATTGTTTTTTCGCGGTCGATAAAATCTCCCCTTATCCTACTAACATCTGCAATACGATTTTTTTCTTCCACAAGCTTAGAAACTTGTTGTTCAGTTTCCTCAATCCAACGTTTAGCATTTTTTAGCTTCATAGACGTATCTTTAACCCAAATTTTCTTTTCCTTCAATTTCTCACAAAGGACTTCTATACGGTCATCTAGAATCCTTGTTTTTTCCAGGTCTATTTTGTTTTCTTCCTCTGCGCGTGTCATCGCATCAAATATATAGTCAGGCATTTTATCTGGTAGTGGATCATTCATAGAATATCCTGGCTGACCTGGGCAGAC